>OW618040.2:21352432-21863074 GCA_939531255.2 Thera britannica
ACATCAGATTTAATTCTATCCAAATTGTCTTCAAGTTCTATTACAACAGCAGTGATGTTTGGTTTGTTATTAGAAGTTTTGATAGTTGAGTCCAGTTTGACAGGTATCTTTGATTCTTCAACTTTAGTAGCTTTGACTGTTTCTATAGACCTTATCGACGCTGTTTTAGCCATAGGATAAACAATTTCGACATTTTCATTGGTCACACTAGTATTATGTTCGTTTTTGTATAGCAAATTCTCAGTTTTATTGGGGTACAGAGGATTATCATTGGTGTCTAGGGTAGGACTAGCTACAGTTTCAAAAGGGACGGCTAAACTGTTGACCAATGCTTCGGCCTCTTTGCGTCTCACTTGTTTTCTTTCAAGCTGTTTTTGCAGCTCTTCTATTCTTTCTTCTTTCAGCTTTAGCAGACTATCCAGGTGTTCCACCTGATAAAGAAGCATAATTTATTGACCCAAGTTGATAGTTAATTGAAAGCACTTTTGTAAGTATAACATCAACTAAATAAAAATAAGCTAGCTCTTTGGGACTAATCTTAGAAAAACTGTTCATATTCCTACCACTATATTCTCTTGCTTTCCTTGATTTCTTCTCCGAAGCTCCTTCTTCTTCATTCTACTTCATGTGGATCGACATTACAATACATGTTTTCCTCTTCCATTCTTCTTTGTCAGCCGTCGTCTCTGTACCTATTGACTCTTTTCTTATCCATGTCATCTTACACACTGTCAATCCATATTTCCTTGGGCCTGCTTTTACCCACATATCCATCTACATTCATACTCTTTAGCATCTCAGAAGTTCTTTAACAAGTAAAATACCTTTTGTTTCAAAACATCCGTAGAATCCTTAGCGTCCTTCAGTTCTTCCTTCAGCACCAGATAAGTCTCGTAGCTGACAACCTTCTGCTGCACCGTCTCCAGCACTCCGTTGACTCTGGTCTTCACCGGCACCACGAGGACGTGCTCTGGAAGAGTTACGCGGTAAGTGGCTGAGGGGTTGGCTGATGACAGCGCTAGCCTCTGCAATTTGCTGACAAATGTTCACTGGACGTAGGTCATGTCATGATCATTTTCTTGTCCTTATCCCACTTCATATGGGGTCGGCACAACAGGTTTTAGTTTTAGCTCCTCTAATAGCGTTCATTTCAGCAGTCACTCCTTTCTTACCCATGCTATCCTTCACACAATCCATCCATCTTTTCTTTGGACTACATCTACTTCTATTGCCATCTAAATTCAAATGTAAAGTAGTAGTAGAGCTCTTTGTGAAGGGCTCGTCCGGGGAAGTACTACCACCATGCCTATTTCTGCCGTGAAGCAGCATTGCTGTGTTTCGGTTTGAAGGGTGTGGGTGCCGGTGTAATTACTGGCACGTGAGGCTGAATATCTGTATGCCTCCAGTTGATGGACGCAGGACAGTGCATCGTAGGGCACGTTCCTGATGTGCGTGACCTACGAAGCATTGCTTTGTTATAGGCGATGGTTACCATCTAACATCAGGAGGGCCATATGCTTGTTCCATCAGCTATTTACATAAAAAAAAAAATAAAAAAAAAAAAAAATGTTATTTTGTTATTTATGTTAGTTATGTAATTTTGCCTTAAATCCAATTAAAATCCTTAGATCCAAAAAAATATTAGCCTTAAATCCTATTAAATGCAAATGATACACTATGCCTGTACTCTCAAACAATGTAAGAAATCATCGTGAGGAATGATTTCTTACATTGTTTGAGATTGAATCGACATGCCGTAGAACCTAAAAAGATCGAAAACTTGCGTCATGTACACGAAAGGAGCCTCTTTAAACGTTTAATTTGAAAGAACTAATGACACGATGAGATGAAGTATGTTTGTATTAGCTTGTGGCCAACTCTGGCAACTAATAACTTCCGCCATAGCTGCAAATGAGAATTGAGACCTTCAGTTTCCTGGTAGCTCTTACAGAACTTCTTCTCTTCCTGCCCTTATCCCACTAGGTGAGGTCGGCACAATATGTCCATTCTCCCCTATCATTCGTCATCTCAGTAATCGCTCTTTTCTTAGCCGCTCTCATTCCTATGAGGATTAGGAACTGGTTATGCAAAATTTTCTGCAGATGCATCCGCTGAATAGTCATTTACAAGTAATTATGTAACAATAATATCTGATCTTTCCGACTAACATAATGATTGCGCACGTGTCCCTCGATAAATCCCATCACATGCTATAAAAAAATACAACGGAATTGAAAACTTCGTTCTTTTTTATTTGACGTCGGTTTATAAAAGAGCTTGTTATTATTATTATAAACAGGACTTTGCTTCTATTGTAGATGATTTATATAGCGTGAAGGGCAACTAGTGATTACTCATGCCCTACTTGCGTGACGCTATAGTGCCTGGGACAGGATTTTAGATGGAATAAGCTTGCCCAGCACCTATACCATCCTGACAGCTTAGTCGGCCTAATCCACAGGAAAGACATGGTCAATATGTGCGGAGCTGACTAAGCCGTGGGTTTTCTCATGATGTTTTCCTTCACCGCTTTAGAGCACTAGCATTAACTAACACAAAATTTGATGTACACATCAAATTTTCGACAGAAAAACTCATTGGTACACGACTGGATTTGAACCCACGACTTCTCGAAAGGCGGGGCCGCTACCCGCTACCACTAGACCACCAGTGCTTGACATGCAACGCACTGTCTAAACCGTGACTTCTAGAATCTTGAAATTTAGTAAAACTTGTTTGCAAGAACAGTCTTTACCATCTTCTCCACAAGCTTCGTAGTAGCTGCCACCACTCGACATGTTCTGATCAGCGTCCTTCCCTTTGTTGGCTTCTTCATCACGGCGGATTTTGTCTCTGACTGAAATAAAATAGACACATAAACCTAACCAGCGCCAGAAACTAAAGTTTCCGACCACTTAAGTTTCTGGCTATAATATGTCGCTTCGGACCCAACATACCCCTGGGGGTAGAGTGACACGAAAGCATATCACTATACATATAGTAGTGTTGACGTGGCAATGGGCAGGTCATAAAGCTCGAAAAACTGACAACCGTTGGGGAATAAGGTTCTCGAATGGAAACCACGACTAGGTCGAAACGTAGGGTGCCCACCCACCAGATAGACCGACGACATTGTTAAGATTGTGGGAAGTCGATGGATGGAAAGGGCTCAGATCGTTCTTCCTGGAAATGGGCAGGGGAGGCCTATGTCCCCTGCTGTGGACTTATTCAGGCTTCAAAACCTTTAAGTCACAAATAGGTATCAATACTGGTTGCATAAGGTGTCAAGCAAAAAATTACCCATGACAAGCACCCTCTCAATGACTCCGGAGGCGCAGTTCGCAAGCTGTTCCATAGTGTTGCAGCAGAGGTTTAACTTTAGCTTCTTCAAGACCTTCCTGTTCAGCGTCATCCAGTTATTCAGCTTCAGGGAATGGCTGTTCCGTGGCGGGTAGTTGTGCATTTCCACCAGCTTTGGGTAGTGTACGCCAAGGATCTCCGCTAGGAGTACTGTTGAAGAAGGAAATTAGCTTCAAGTCTGTGGAACTAATAGACCCTTCCCGGGGAAGGGAAATACCAAGGCTACATGAGCCAAAGAAAAGCGAAGATCGCCGTCATGTCGTTTAAGGAAATCAAGGAGGTTGCCCTCTAAAGAAATACCTGGAGAAAATGGCATACAATACGCCGACAAGAGCATTGCTCTTAAATATGAAGAGATGTCGCGATGTTCGCGTGATGACAATGGTTGCGTTGAACTGGCACCTAGACTCATCTAGGTTTAAGACGTTTCAAAGTAATTCTACTGAATAAATACACTTTTGGTTTTGAATTTCCAGAATACCAGTACTGAAATAAATTAATACTTCACCTGCATCAGAAAAATCCCTGTTTATCTTCTTCGTAGGTCGTGATAACTTAAAGCCATCTACCCACGCCAGGACAGATTCTATTTCTGACAATGGTATGGGAGATTCAAAGCTCGACATTTTATGTATTTTTAACTATAAATTACCGTGGATTATTTTATTTATTTATTTTATTCAGTGCTAATAGTTTGACAATATAATTTCGATGGTTGTGTCATTTTTTTTTGGAATCGTGACGTTTGGTTGGTTTTTATAGGCTTTGGTTTCTGTAGAAAAAGGTTTGATTACCTACTTACGCTTTGTTCAAAGTTCAAACATGGTTGCCGCTAAGGTAAAATTCAAATTCAGTATTTATTTATTGATCTATTACAAGAATCACTTTAAAACGGCTCAAAGCTAGGTGAGGCTAGGTACCAGTTCCACGCGACTTAGCCTAGAAGTCAGTGATGTACGTTGATGATGATGATGATGATAAAGCCTAGAAGAACAGGCAGCTTACGACGGTTTGGTTCCTACAGTTTTAGAGTAGCTGATAACCGATGGAATAGGCTTGCCCAGCACCATCCTGGCAGCTTAGTCGGCCTAATCAACTAAAAAACATAGAAATGAAAGATATTATGGTCAAATGTGCGGAGCCTAATAGGCCCTGACCCTGAGTTTCCTCACAATGTATTTCTTCAACTTTTAAGAGCACACTAACATTGTGTACACAGATGTTCGCGACTGGATTCAAACAAAAAACACAAAAAACATACATAAAAAATACTGTATAGCAGTTTTTATCTTGTCTGTACTTTCACATAGAAAGTGCTATTTCAATAAATAATATCGATATTTATAGTATAATCTTAGCTAACCAATAAAACTTGAGCTATCACAGAACATTTCTTGAATCTAGTTCATACTAATCGGTAAACTACAGAGGTCATTTTGTGTTGGTCACAACGGTACGGCGTTTTCTTTGGAAATCCAGCTTTCCAATGACATGTCAAAGTTACGATTTGAAATAGATTAGCACCGTATTCAAAAACGATAGTAAAAAGCTTAACATTATTAAGCGTAGGTCGTGGGTTCGATCCCCACCGAGAACAAATATTTGTGTGGTGAACGTAAATGTTTATTCTCTGTCTGGGTGTTATATTGTATTCTAAGTATGTATTTACAAAAAAAAAATGTACCTATTCAAGTATTATATCAGCTATCTGGTTCCCATATTACAAGCTCTGCTTAGTTTGGGGCTGGGTAGTGTTGTGTGAATTGTCCAGAATATTTATTTATTTATTTATTTTATTCACTCTCAGCTCATTTAGGTAGTAGCTCTGCCTTCTGTGCCGTAGGTCGTTGGCTAAAACTTAAAAGCTGATAGCCCCAAACTAAGCAGAGCTTTTTCTATGGGAACCAGATAGCGGATATAATACTTAAATACTTTTTTTTGTAAATACATATGTAAGTACTTAGAATACAATATAACACCCAGAAAGAGAACAAACATCTGTGTTCACCACACAAATATTTGTTCTCGGTGCGGATCGACCCACGGCCTACGGCGCAGAAGGCAGAGCTACTACCAACTGAGCTGAGAGGCCAGTCAAATTGACTATCTACATAGTGCTTTTGAATATGGGGATCTTGTTCGTAGCGCTTGTTGATGTTCAATTCAAACAAATATTATAAGTACTTATTGAAAGTACCTTTTGTGTGTTGGCAAAATAACTTTACAGTTGCCTATTCATGGGATTGAGGCATAGTAAGAGCTAGAATATTTTGACAGACCTGTCACAGCTCAATTGGTAGTGTAGTAACCCTGCCTTCTGTGCTGGAGGGCGTGGGTTTGATCCCCATCAGATCTAGAACAAATATTTGTGTGGTGAACCGAGGTGTTTGTTCTCGGTATGGGTGTTATATTGTAATCTATGTGTATAAAATAAAAATCATATAACTGAGCATGTTTTAATTTATTCTGTTTTTTTTTTATCAACGTTTTTATATTTAGGTACCGTAATGTATGTGTGTCCCGTATTTTTTCTGTATATTAATACATTTTAATTCTATCTTCTTTCTTAGGTATCCATAGCCGAGCCAATGGCCTGTGTGATTGGCTGACCAATTCCAAGCCATTCGCTTTGTCAGCCACTTTTTCTCACAAAATTTATTGCGAAAGCCTGAGAATACCAGCTGTTGTCATGCCATGGCCCCGAGCCATAGCACCTGCTACACCACTGAATGATTTCTCTCCAAGATAGTATTGAGTCATCAGTTTGCAAGTAAATAGCTTTCTACAATAACAGTAAGCGCGTTAAAGTCTTTTGAATGAAAATTGTGGGCGGCAAGTGTTATAGTCGAAAATTTTTACCCAATAAAACTTGTTCCTTTTTTTTGGATGTGGAGTGTTCATCCCCACTGAGAACTAAGTAGGTAGGTATTATAATTACATCTATCATAAGCTTTCTGGGAAACAGATAGCATAGCTTGGGGCTAGATTAGTATGTTGTGGATTGTCCACAATATAAAATATTTATTTCTCTATTATTTAAAAAACAAAAATATAAGACTCGATGATACCTGCAAGGGAGAGAAAAGAACAGGCAGCAATAAATAAGAGCCCTATACTCAGCAGTGGGTGCAAATGGGCTGAGATGATCGTTATTAAAAAAAAAGATTTCTTAGTATAGTAGGTACTTGCGATTATAAAGGTTCGCGCACATTATGCTGAGCCGCAGCAGGACGCGGGCCGCGCCGCAGCGCAGCGCAAAATGTTTACTTAGCAAATGGGGACGTGCCGAGCCGTAGCGCATAATGTAGATCAGGGATTCCCAAACTATTTTGGACAAGTGACCCCTTTTCCAAAATGAACGGTTACCTCAGACCCCCATGGCCAAATTACCTACTTTTAAGATCAACCCCCTTATTCACAATGGTCCGCTAACTTAAAACAGCTGCTACAGTGTGTTATTTTTGCAAAGGTCTCTCTCGACTTAGGTCAATAGAAGAAGACAGAGTGAAAATTAGCAATGTTTTAATTTAGTAGACTACCTATTATGAATAAGGGGGCTTATCTTTAGTTTTTAGGGTTCCATAGCCAAATGGCAAAAACGGAACCCTTATAGATTCGTCATGTCTGTCTGTCTGTCTGTCTGTCCGGCCGTGTCACAGCCATTTTTCTCCGAAACCATAAAAGCTAGACTGATGAAACTTGGTGAGTAGATGTATTCTGTAAACTGCATTAAGGTTTTTACACAAAAATAGAAAAAAAACTATAAATTTTGGGGGTCCCCATCCTTGAAACTGAAACTCAAAATTTTTTTTTTCATCGAACCCATACGTGTGGGGTATCTATGGATAGGTCTTCAAAAATAATGTTGAGGTTTCTAATATCGTTTTTTTCTAAACTGAATAGTTTGCGCGAGAGACACTTCCAAAGTGGAAAAAAGTTGGTCCCCCCCCCTCTAACTTCTAAGAGAATGATAAATCCAAAAAAAAAAATGTTGTACATTACTATGCAAACTTCCAACGATTTTTGGTTTGAACGAGATCTAGTCAGTAGTTTTTTACCTTTCGACGAACTACAAAAACCTTGATATTATGTTAATTGATGCTACGGAACCCTTCATGGGCGAGTCCGACTCACACTTGGCTGCTTTTTTCCTATTGATACAAAATAGCTAGGTACTAAGGGTATCTTATTGGAAAACTTTGCACTTGGTTAAGTGAGTAAAGTTGACTTCATTTACTCATCAAAATTTAACAAAATAAATTTACGTTTTACGAATTTGAGACTTAACATTACTACAACAATGCTATTTCCTAAAAAATATGAATTATTCTTAGTACATGTAACACAACATATACAATACAGTACCTACCTACCTACCTATCTTGAAACTTTGAAATAAGAACTTGTGTTAATTTAATAGGGGTCGATTTTTTGACCTCGTCGACCCCCAAATTCAGTTTTCGTTTATGTCGACCCCTAGGAAACCAATATCGACCACTTTGGGAATCCCTGATGTAGATTAATTTTGAGTACAATTTGCCAGAAGTCGTCGCGTGAAATACCTACGTTATGGATAGCTCTGACAAAGAACCATCTGCCTGCTATAGCACACTGTGTCGGGGCACAGCGGCTTATTATGCAGCCCGCTGCACCCCGGCATAGTGTGCGATAGTTCATATAAAATACTGAAAGCCTACTAATAAGCCTACCAGAAGGAAAGGGATGAAGAAGCCGCCCACCATCCACCTGGAGGACCAATATGAAGAGAGACCTCATGAAAGCCCAATACCTAACCGAAGACCAACTGTCTTGGCGCAAAAAAAGTGAGGGAGACCCGACCCCAAATAATGAGAACATGGTGCCCCCCATCCCCAAATAGTGAGAATGATAACAAGCGATTGGAACGGGTTATTGCGCTGCGACCCGCTGCAGTCCAGCATAATGTGCGCGAAGCTTTACTAGTAACTTACCTGCTCGTGAGTGCATCGAGAAAGCATAGGGTATTGCTACTAGTACGAGTTTGCAAGCGCAGTCCATCATATACCGGCTACAGGAAAGCACGTGTACTAATCAGACAGTGATTATTGTGAAAACTTTGAAGGCTTACTGAAATAGGTAAGTTTTTTAGAGACTGCGGGTTTTGCATGACAATGTGTTAAATTTTGTTGCGAGAAAGTTTTAATAAAATGTAAGGTTGATAAACTAAGTTATCAAATTATGAAAGAGTAGGTTCCTGAAACTGACCTGTACTGACTGACTGACCTGTTTTTAGGGTTCCGTAGCCAAATGGCAAAAACGGAACCCTTATAGATTCGTCATGTCTGTCTGTCTGTCTGTCTGTCTGTCTGTCTGTCTGTCTGTCTGTCCGGCCGAGTCACAGCCATTTTTCTCCGAAACCATAAAAGCTAGACTGATGAAACTTAGTGAGTAGATGTATTCTGTGAACCGCATTTAGGTTTTTACACAAAAATAGAAAAAAAACTATAAATTTTGGGGGTCCCCATACTTGAAACTGAAACTCAAAAATGTTTTTTTCATCGAACCCATACGTGTGGGGTATCTATGGATAGGTCTTTTAAAGTTATGTTGAGGTTTCTAATATCGTTTTTTTCTAAAACTATAAATTTTGGGGGTCCCCATACTTGAAACTGAAACTCAAAAATTTTTTTTTCATTGAACCTATACGTGTGGGATATCTATGGATAGGTCTTCAAAAATGATGTTGAGGTTTCTAATATAGTTTTTTTCTAAACTGAATAGTTTGCGCGAGAGACACTTCCAAAGTGGAAAAAAGTTGGTCCCCCCCCCTCTAACTTCTAAAATAAGAGAATGATAAATCCAAAAAAAATATATGTTGTACATTACTATGCAAACTTCCAACGATATTTAGTTTGAACGAGATCTACTCAGTAGTTTTTTTTTATACGTCATAAATCGTAAACCGCAATTTACCTTTCCACGAACTACAAAAACCTTTATATTATGTTAATTGATGCTACGGAACCCTTCATGGGCGAGTCCGACTCGCACTTGGCTGCTTTTTTTGTTCTATTTTGTTATCAAACAAGCTTTTTTTTTGATTCTATAATATTACCAAAACATCTAATTGGTGAGTAGTATTAATTAATCTTAGTACTTTAAGTTATGTAGTTTTAGGAATTTGTGATCGCAGTAGCCAATAAAGAAGAAGAAGGAATTTGTGAATGAGCGAGGTTACAACCTTACCTTTTTTTCAACATTCAGTATATTTTTTGCCTTATTCATTTTTGAATCAGTACATAATTTCACCTGTAAGGGTGTTGCAATATACCTAGTAGTTTTTATACGTCAGTAAACATACAGGTGCATACAATATTTTGGCCGCAATGACATAACCTAAGGTTAACGTACCTGGGCCGATTAATGTACATAATTATAGTATAAGGATTAACCCATCTATGGGAATTCCCATAATCGACAAACAAGAAAAAAATAATGAGTCTTTTCAAATGAATGACGTCAGGTGATGTAAGATAGACTTAGATAGATACTACAGTAAGCAAAACAAGGTACCGACAGACAGATATTACATATTTTTTTACTTTTCTCACTTTTGAAAAGCAAAAAGCAGATTATAATGTTATAACCCGAACATATCCAAAAGGCTATTTCAACATTACGTATCATTATAACTAAGTTATCGTCGTTTAATTTAGTAATGACATATTTTCTACTTTTTGTTCGTGCAATCAATTATGTTAGTCTCATAATTATTAAAAACTTGCAGCCGCCGCAGATTTGCTCTCCCTGTTCCCGTTACTTTTTCGGGATGATAAGTCCTATGTCCGTTTCCTGGTTCTAAGCTACCTCCCCACCAATTTTATAATTTTATTTTTTATATTCTATCTAAAATCCTTTCACAGACACTACAGCGTCCCGTAAGTAGGGGCTTGAGTAAACACCAGCTGCCTCTCACGTTTTAGATCATCTACAATAGATGCAAAAGGCTTGTTTATTTACTAACCTTACCGAAAACACCACTATATTATACTAGATGTGCCCTCGACTTCGTCCGCGTGAAATAGTGTCATTGGGTAGTTTTATTATTTACTTTTGCTACTATAAACATCAGAATAGCCCTATTATTTTGTCTCCTGTTTCACATAAATCTTACATATTTTCATGCAAACTTTTGTTGTCATATTTATGAGTATCGAATCAAAAGCCAATAAATTGCAAGCTTCAAGCTCTAAGAATGACGATCACTCGATACAACTTTTCATATCCCGTTTTCAAGCCCTTTCAACTCTTTTTTTCTAATTAAAAAGTGTCCACTCTCAGACTATTATGTGAACCAATGTTACAAAATTTCATTTAAATCGGTTCAGTAGGTTTGGCGTGAAAGCGAGACAGACAGACAGAGTGACCTTTAAAAAGTAACCTATGTCCACTCTCAAACTATCTGTGAACCAATTTTACAAAATTTCATTTAAATCGGTGCAGTAGGTTCGGCGTGAAAGCGAGACAGACAGACAGAGTTACCTTCGCATTGATAATATTAGTAAGGATTAGCCCTACCTACCTACTTAATATGCTAACTATATTCATAGCATCAGTCAATACGTGGCGTTGTAGACAAAAGGTTGTCTTTATCTTTTTAAAGTTATTGAGTTAAAAGTTTTTGTGAATGTGTTTACGTGATTGTAAGTTTTATTATTTATTTTTGGCTAAAATTGAGATCATTTACCAATAGACTACTATAAAATTGTCACACAGACATAATTAACTAACCGATCGATATTACAAACGATGTACCTATCTATTTCTAGATCGTTTGTAATGGTCTGCAGATAGCTCAACTGTTTCTTGTATATTTTGTAAATATTTGTTTAATTGTATAATGTGTGTTTGTGTATAAAGTCTTTGTGTATAAATAAATTTTTATATCTAAAAAAAACTAACCGATATTTAAAAACATACTAGCAGTTGACCGCGTGTCAGTTTATTTTTCGTTCGTTATTTATCCGGGATAAAAAGTAACCTATATGCTAATCCAGGTTACAAACTATGATTGTTCCAAATTCGTCCCGAAGTTAGGGCGTGATTCAAATATAAATATTATACAGTATTAGTACAGTACATTTATCGAATCCATATAATATAGGTTCCCGAACTAGTAAAAACTGTGTTTCAGGAACCAGTGGCTTCTCCCTTATTTTTAACAGAAATAATGTATTTAGAAAAAACAATTGAGCTAGAAAAATTGAGTCACAAATATCGAAACTTCCGCATTTATTAAGCATATTTAGGATTGTTTTATGCATCGATATTATGCATCGTTATTTATCTCGATGGGCTTAGGTAATTTAATCGTGATTTTATTAGGAGTTATGATCAGTGTATTTCCATCAGACCCCCACCTCTTGCGTCGTAGCTGTCTCGCCAAGGCCGCCGGGATCGTCTAACGAACTTGCTAATGAGATATGTCTGACCTATGACCTTATGCCCCTATTGTAATATTGTTACTGATCGCGTAATACCGGCTGCAGAATTTGAGGGTTCCTCACAGAATTAGGTAGCCGTGTGTATCACCATCATCAGTAAGCCTACCACAAGCTATGATTAGCTCTGTCTTTGGCTCTGGTTTTGAGTCTACATTGCACACACAGTCTAAAACACTGGTGAGCACTCACACTGACTCAAAACCAGAGTCAGAGCCAGACATAGCATGTGGTAGGCCTACAGATTAACGAAGACCCTGATGCTGGACATTTCTCTTAGACATTTCCAGGAAGAACGATCCATTCACCGATCGGTCAATCGGGTGGGTGGACGTCCAACGTTTCGTCTTTCGGTTCATGGCCGCCTTTAGTAAAGTTGAAGCCAAACTCTGGTGACGGAGTAGAATGCATATTTGGACTTTAGCATTCACGGGACGTGCTCCATAAAAACTGCGAGTCCCGCGCTTGATTCGCATTTTTTTATACAAAAATGCGAGCCCTTCACTTAATTGTGAGCGCAAAAGTCCAAAAAGGCATAGGTACCTACTGGTGACGTAATGATGATGACGCTTACCGGAAGAGCGATTCCGCAGTGTCCGTAGCACCTATATACCTAAAGCTAAAGCCACAGTATAAGTATAGCAAGAGTCTCGCTTAATGCTTTAAGAGACATCCTAGGGAACATACTCATCGTGCATACCATACCATAGCATGGGCCACATGGCATGCGACGCGCATAAGTAGCCGTGTGAAAAGATTGCTTATCAAATCGCTATAGAAATATGAGTATTTCAGCGTATATACGAAATAGTAAACTTAATTCAACTTTAAGTGAACTAATTCTAAGGTGCCCGTATCTCTATGTAGTAGCTTATAATATATAGTTCTAAAACTTTTAAGCTTACGAATAGTGTGGCTATTCGGCAAAGTACGAGTAAAGGAGAAGCTACACTTTTTCATGCTTTTATTTGTTTAGCTTTAGAGCTATTGGTCATAGTGTTTTCTCCACCATAAACATTTCGTGCCGACCCCATTTAGAAGATGATTTCACTTGCAGCTATAAACTAACACAATTTTCATAGATCTTACAACCATTGACAGCTCTCATAGCTCAGTTGGTAGTAGCTCTGCCTTCTGCGCTGGAGGGCGTGGGTTCAATTACCACCGAGAACAAAATATGTGGTGATATTTTTATTTCATATTGAATTAAGTCCGCAACCCCAAATGAGGCCAACCTACTTATGCTAATGATTATTATTGTCATTTAATAATATTTAAGAGGAATTTTATTTAAATCTTTAATATTAGCATTCTGGTATTATTGGTTTGACCATAATTATCTATCAGACTACGCAGAGAATAGAAACTGGACTATTCTGTAATTTTTTGTTTTTAAATTTTATTGAAAGATTAAAAATGATTCAGAGAAATACTTCACTCATAAACTTACCCACAGTGTGTAACAGGCTTGTTCCTTACCCATTTTTGGGAAAACGTTTGGTTTGAAACGGATATTCATCATTAGAAAAATGTATTACTTAGTAAAAAAAGTTGTAATACTTAGTAAAAAAAGTATGATATCAGCAATCTGGGGGCTAGATTTTTAGGGGTCTTTTGTGATTCATTTATTTATTTACCATTATCCGCAGCCCACTGCTGGGCTATTATACCTCTATTACCATTACACATTAGACTACTATAACTTTCCATGTATATTATCTTATACCTTTAAACGAGAAAATCTTGTATACCTTTAAACGAGGAAATCTTGTATATATATATATATTTAGGATCTCGGAAACTGCGCCAACGATTTTCACGAAATTTAGTATACAGGGGTTTTCGGGGGCGATAAATCGATCTAGCAAGGATTCATTTTAAGAAAATTAGAAGAGAAAGAAGAGAAGTTGGTGTTTTGCAATAATCAAACATAAACTCAATATGTATTGGCGATTGTGAGCAACTAACTGCAAGCTATTCCAGCAGATGGCGTTATTAATTAAAAATAAGCCACTAAAGATACGACTCTTCCTAACATCTATTGGCGAATACCTAATAATACTATTTTTTTAACCCTGAGCGAAGCTCGGTCATACCAGCTCGTGTAATAGATAATACGAAAACAGGCCATGTTTTTTTTTATTTTCGTTGTGCCCTTGCATTCGTTGGGCTACGTTCGTAACTGCATTCTACTGATGATGATGAAGGCTAGTCGAGATCAATATTTATGATATGGCTTGTTTACGTAACTTGCATACTAAATTAATTTGTCTGGCTCGCTCGTCTGCTTATTATTCAAAACAAAAGTTAGCAACAGACGGAACATTAAAAATCATTTGGTACCTACACGAAAGCTAGAAAAAGATGTACATATTATTACGTATATCATTACTTCGTAACCCATCAATTAACATGGGGTCAATGAATTGTTTATTGAGTTTGGAATGCAACCTGGCGGAGAAAAAATGCAGACAGCAAAAAAATTAAGCACCTAGTACCTATGTATATTTTTTTTGTATATTTACCTAGCTAAAAACGGCTTAGTTCCACAACCCGTCCCAAAATGAGAAATCATAATTTTCATACATTTAGTCCCAGCCTATGCCATGACGTATTTTGAACCTTCCTTTTTCAAAAGCATGCTTACGCATCGTGATGAAAAGCCTGCGCATACCTAGGTCGCTGGCGATGGCAATCAGTGAAACGCTGTCAAATTTGACAGCGATATTTGACAGCGTTTCACTGAACGATATCGCCAGCGACTCAAATCATCGGCATGTCGTAGAATCTAAAGAAAGTTCGAAAACATGTCCCGAGTGCGCGAAAGGAGCCTCTGAGGCGCAATTAAAATCCTTTCACCACACTGGTTTAAAAGAACCAGTGACACGATAAGAAGAAGAATAATCATTATCCCAAAACCTACAATGGCATTTTTTTGGTGCCAACGTTTTATAATTCGATGGAGTCGGCTGCACGCACGAAAAACATGACTCATGCGGCGTTACCTCGCTCTGAGGCGTTCCATTTCACGTTGTCACGTTCAACTATCGTCAGTAAACCGACTTTACCTTTTTACTTTCAAACCTTTGTTTGAATTCATTGTAATATTTCGACACGAAGAGACAATAATATTTCGTAATCAAGTAATTAGGTACTTGCTACAATAAGCACCGAAGTAGGTACATTATTTTATTTATATTTAGGTCTTCTTCTTCTTGCCTTTAACTCACTACGTGTCGGCACAACATGAATTTTTGTTCCATTCTCACCCATTATTCGTCAATTCTCAGTACTCACTCCTTTCTTGGACAAATCATCTCTCACACAATCCATCCATCTTTTATTTGACCTATACCTCTCATAAAAGGTTATAGACCCAGTCGTCCTGGGCGTCCAAAAAGATTTTAATTTATAAAAAAACTTTTGATATTAATTTACTTGAGACGATCTCGAAGTTTACGAGAAGGATTGGTGGAAAAGCGCCATAGGTAATTCGGGATAGGTGGAAGATTTTAGGGAGACCTTTGCCCAACAGTGGGATAGGTACAACACGTAAAAAAGTAATTAAAATCTTGGATAACTGTGGAACTTGGAGCTATGATACCTACCAATTGAAGAAGATTGCCCTTGGCTGATAACAGTTTTCTGACTAATCCTACTTTACTTAGGTAGGATATATTTAAATTAGGTGATTGCTTAACTACCCTACCGCGTAACAAGTAGGTTAATTTGGGTCACTGGCTATCAATGCTTCTTGAAATATGTTTAACTTAGAGAATTAATGAATTATCTTCGGTGGGGTCGGGGTCGTTCGCTCGTTTTTAATCATTTATTCTCAAGCATAGTTTTTACATAGAGTAGCACGGTAATTGGTCTATTAGGAATTAGGTATTCTGCCGCCACATTGAACGCATAAAATGAAGTTCAGTCTGATTCAAAATAACCATTTATTAATTTGAAAATTAATTAGATAATTTCGAAAAAGTTTCGAGTTGGTTTATCGTTATAGACAGGTAACATAATCTGCTAATATTTACTCAAAGAGTCGGTAAAGACGACAAACCTTGCGACGTGCCTGCGACTACGTTTAGGTAACCCACGAGAAAGTTATTAGTTCGCGATAAGAAAGCTGTGACGATCTGTTTCGCAACATAGCAAGGAATGCCAAGGTCACGCCGTCGTTCATGGCGGAGAAAATGAAATTGATCGGAACAACAAGTTTAAAAAAACTTGAAAAACCAACTTCATGGCCAAACTGCTTAACTGATTTTGAGTGTTGCCAGAATGTTACTTTTGTAACATTTTAGGTTACTTGATCGTCTCAGTTCCATGTTACACAACTCAATACAAAATAAATGGATGGCATGGGAATAATGAGACAGGAAACTCATTTTCCTTTTTGTGTACCTTAATATGCATTGTGTCGTTTTCCACATAATTTACGGTAATATTAACTTTTTGAGCTGTCTCATGTTATATTTCACAATCTGCCACTGGCAACACTGGATTTTGATGACCTTGCAGATACAACAATATTTTTTCAAATCGACTAACTAAGCGGTAACAAAAACATTAAAAAAATATACCTACTTACAACCGAATGGAGAAGCGAAACGAAACGAATGAAGAACCGAATGCAAATTATAGTGCCCTAGCAGGATTTATGTTTGAAACTAGTCTACTGTAGGTACTACCCAAGGAATATAATACTCTCTACGACCTGTATAACATATTAAGTGCAATAAACTATTTGAATTTGAATTTTCAGCCTCCTTCTTTTGTATTTAAAGTTCCCAGAACAAACACGTTTTTTAGCAAAAATATTAGGCTCACGAGCAAGCGACAAGTCTACTTTCAAGTCTTACGACACCGTAGCAAAACCCTTCTCAAAATCATTTTGAGAGCCTTTTCCCAAACATATCTGGCCTCTCAGCTCAGTAGGTAATAGCTCTGCCTTCTGCGTCATAGGTCGTGGGTCGATCCCCACCGAGATCAAATATGTGTATGTATAGTGAACGCTAGAGGTTTGTTCCCTGTCAAGGTCCTATACATGACTTGACTGGCCTCTAGCTCAGTTGGTAGTAGCTCTGCCTTCTGCGCCGTAGGTCGTGGGTTCGATCCCCACCGAGAACAAATATTTGTGTGGTGAACATAAATGTTTGTTCTCTGTCTGGGTGTTATATTGTATTCTAAGTATGTATTTACAAAAAAAAAAATTATATTTAAGTATTATATCAGCTATCTGGTTCCCATATTACAAGCTCTGCTTAGTTTGGGGCTGGGTTGTGTTGTGTGAATTGTCCAGAATATTTATTATTTATTATTATTTTATACTGAATTCTAAGTAGGTATGTATTTACAAAAAAAAGTACTTATGTGAGTATTATATCAGCTAAGGTTCCGATAATACAAGCTCTGCTTAGTTTGGGGCTAGATAATGTTAAGTGGGTGGATTGTCCGCAATATTTATTTATATTTCTTTTATTTCCAGTCATGATCGTGGCGGAAGCGTGGAAAGCCAACACTCTGTACTGGCTGTTCCCTCTTCTGGTCATCTTCTCGATAATCGCGTTTGTGGGGCTCTGCTGCGTGCTACTCATCGTCAGACTCTACGCTCAGTACACCTGTGGACGGTTCTCTAAAAGAACTAGGTTAGTATCCGCAAAACTCCCAGCTCGAAGTCACATTGAGCCGGCTCGATGGAATTAAAATAAAATAATTTCCTTTGCACCTACCTACTCGAAGTGAGAGATTAATGCTAATTATGTGGACGAAAGCCCATGCCATGGTTTTTACGCGACATGATAGCTCGATCGAGCTCCGTATGTGAGTACGGAGCTATTACGGAAGTTGGTTGAACGCGTTTTCTGTTCCAGGATGGAAGGAAAGACCGTGATAGTGACAGGATGCACCAGCGGCATTGGGAAGGAGACAGCCAGGGAGCTGGCAACTCGAGGAGCGAGGGTCATCATGGCTTGCAGGAATATGGAGGCCGCTGAGAAAGTCAAAGGTACCTATCTTGCTAGAATTACTAGCATACTGAATTAATTACTAGCACGTGAGGCTGAACATCTGAAAGCCTCTAGTTGATGGACGCAGGGCAGTGCATCGTAGGGCACGTTCTTGACGTGCGTGACCAACGAGGTTGTAGGCGATGGTTACCACTTAACATCAGGTGGTTCATAAGATTGTTCCATCGGCTAGTTGTATAAAAAAACACGAAGTCGAAGTGTTAAAGTCTCAGGACAGGAGTGATGGACGTACCTACCAATTGCACGCCTTGTTGGACGTCTTTGAAGAGATTTTTGTAAATATGGGGCTCAGTATCCAGTGTCCTATTAAATTCTTCAGATAAAAAGAATGAAATTATAAATCTCGCCACCAATTTTTATCTATCTATTCAACTTTACATAACATAATAATTATGCTCAATCAGGGGTTTTAAATCGAGGTTCTACCTCCTGGAACACCCCAAGACCAAGCATAAGTTTCGAACGATAAAAACCCGTCATTCGTACCCAACTAATCAGTCAATTCTCTTCTCCAGCTGAAATCATCGACGAAACAAAGAACAGCAACGTCCTCATCAAGAAGCTAGACCTCAGTTCCTTCGATTCGATCCGCGATTTCGCCAGCGACATCAACAAGACTGAAAACAAGTTGGATGTGCTGATCCACAACGCTGGCTACGCAGAAACCTTCAGGAAGAACCGTTCCGCAGACGACATAGAGCTGACTATGGCGACAAATCACTACGGACCATTCCTTCTCACCCATCTCTTGATCGATTTGCTGAAGAAAAGCGCTCCGTCCAGAATTGTCGTGGTTGCATCTTCGTTGTATCGCTTGGCCTCATTTAACTTGGAAAACCCGAATCCCGTCAGCACCCTCCCAGGGTATCTGTACTACGCGTCGAAGGAAGCCAATATCCTGTTCACTAGAGAGCTTTCTAGAAGACTTGAAGGCACCGGCGTGACTGCCAACTGCCTCCACCCAGGGTTGATCGATTCGGGAATCTGGAGGTCTGTTCCCGCTCCACTGAGCTGGGGTCTTTCCCTGATCATTAAAGGGTTCTTCAAGACTCCAAAGCAAGGTTGTCAGACCTCAGTGATGTTGGCAGTGGACGAGAAGTTAGAAAAGGTGTCGGGGAAGTATTTTTCAGATTGTGCTGAGAGTACCGTGTCGTCATCAGCTAGCAATATGAGCAGGGCAAGGAAACTTTGGGAGATTTCTGAGACGATGGTCAAACTGGGGGAGAACGACCCTAAAGTCTTAGCTTAGAATTCAGACTTTAGATCAGGGATTCCCAAAGTGGTCGATATCGACCCCTTGGGGTCGATATTGGTTTCCTAGGGGTCGATATAAACGAAAACTGATTTTGGGGGTCGACGAGGTCTAAAAATCGACCCCCTATTAAATTACCACACGTTCTTATTTAAAACTTTAGGTAGGTGGTACTGTATTGTTTATGTTGTGTTACGTGTACTAAGAATAATTAATATTTTTGTAGGAAATAGCATTGTTGTAGTACCTAATGTAAAGTATCAAGTTCGTACAAGATAAAAACTAGGCAAGTCAGTGTGGACAAGTTTGTGCAAGATGAATGAGTTCGAGCGTACATCTTTCAGGCGCGTTTTGACTTGCTCTCTATTTGACGCATACGTGATTTAACACGAACGAATTCATGATCAAGTTGCAAATCCAAACATGTTCCTGATATTTTACTATTTAATGAGCTTGCACTTAGGTTGAAAGTTCATTTGTGTTTTGAAATTCGTTGGAGCTTGAACGATAATAACTCATATAAGTACTCATTTATTTCAAGAGATCACAAAGTTATAAAATAGCTAAATTAAGTGAAGTAAAGTAGCTGAAACAGAATTTACGAATCACTTAACCAAGTGCAAAGTTTTCCAATTTGTACCTTAGCACCTAGGTATTTTGTATCAATAGAAAGAAAACTAAAGATAGGCCCCTTATTTATACTAGTCTGCTAACTTAAATCATTGCTAATTCTCACTCTGTCTTCTTCTATTGACCTAATTCAGAATGAAAAATAATTATAAGTTTAAAAAACTAGAGAAACCGACTTCATTGCCAAACGGCTAAACCGATTTTAATGAAATTCGTTTGGGACAATCTGAACGTAAGAATAACCTTCCAAATAAAAAAATAATTTTCTAAATCGGTTCATAAATGACGGAGGCATGCAGTTACAAACATTAAAAAAATTATTAAAAAAAAAATTGCAACACCGATTTTAATAAAATTAAAATGGGACCAATCTGGACGCAGTACCTTTCAGATAAAAAAATATTTTTTCAAATCGGCTTACAAATGACCAAGTTATGCGGTAACAAACATTAAAAAAAAAAAAAAAAACATACAACCAAATTGAGAACCTCCTCCTTTTTGATTGGAAGTCGGTTAATAACACTGTGGCAGCTGTTTTAAGTTAGCGGATCATTATGAATAAGGGGGTTGATCTTAAAAGTAGGTTATTTGGCCACGGGGGTCTGAGGTAACGTTTCATTTTGGAAAAGGGGTCACTTGTCCAAAATAGTTTGGGAACCCCTGCTTTAGATCATATTATAAAACTATTGTTATACCTACATTTTACGAATATTTAAGGAGAGTACCTTAAAACAAACAAACTTGTATGAACGCAGATGTTAGTTCTCTGTACTCGTCTGCTAAATGTTGTTTTCGTATGAGCACGTGTCTCTCTCTTTTGCATGGAAAATTGATGAGACAACAGCTCGTTTCGATCGTTTCTACGTAACGTATTTTTGCTGTCTCATCTTTTCTCAATACAATAGAGAGACAAATAGGCGAAACGAAAACAACATTTCGTGAATTCGTAGACGAAGTAGTAGCAAAACTCCGACTTCGGGCACTGTATAAAGGTGTTATATTGTATTCAAGTAGATTTACAAAAAAAAAATAAGTACAAGTATTATAGCAGCTTTCTGGTTCCCAGAGTATAAAAGCAGATAGTGTTGCGTTGATTGGATTGTTCACAATATTTGTTTTTTGTAAGATGTGATACTTCGGCTGAAACATGAACATGCTTTGGACTAAAAATATGCTAACTTTTTAGGGTTCCGTAGCCAAATGGCAAAAACGGAACCCTTATAGATTCGTCATGTCTGTCTGTCTGTCTGTCTGTCTGTCTGTCCGGCCGTGTCACAGCCATTTTTCTCCGAAACCATAAGAGCTAGACTGATGAAACTTGGTGAGTAGATGTATTCTGTGAACCGCATTAAGGTTTTTACATAAAAATAAAAAAAAAACTATAAATTTTGGGGGTCCCCATACTTGAAACTGAAACTCAAAAATTTTTTTTTCATCGAACCCATACGTGTGGGGTATCTATGGATAGGTCTTCAAAAATTATATTGAGGTTTCTAATATCGTTTTTTTCTAAAACTATTATTTTTGGGAGTCCCCCTACTTGAAACTGAAACTCAAAAATTTTTTTTTCATCAAACCCATATGTGTGTTGTATCTATGAATAGGTCTTCAAAAATGATGTTGAGGTTTCTAATATCGTTTTTTTCTAAACTGAATAGTTTGCGCGAGAGACGCTTCCAAAGTGAAAAAAAGTTGGTCCCCCCCCCTCTAACTTCTAAAATAAGAGAATGATAAATCTAAAAAAAAAATATGTTGTACATTACTATGCAAACTTCCAACGATATTTGGTTTGAACGAGATCTAGTCAGTAGTTTTTTTTTTATACGTCATAAATCGTAAACCGCAATTTACCTTTCGTCGAACTACAAAAACCTTTATATTATGTTATTTGATGCTACGGAACCCTTCATGGGCGAGTCCGACTCGCACTTGGCTGCTTTTTTTAATAAATATGTTCAAGATGAGTTGTAAAATAGAAACTACATTTTATGCTTTACTTTTACAAAATACTTTTATTTGTATCGAACTAAGGCAGATTACATCCCAATCATACCTACTTACTATTTAAATATTTTAAAGTAAAATACGAAAATTAAACCTAAACTTATTAACAATAATAAAATGTTTTATTCTTTGTGGCACATAAACGAAAATCGTTTAAAAATTCAGTCTCAACATAAGAGAGAAAAAGCTAAGGCTATATTTGAGTAATGTGTACGTATTTGAGAGCATTTCGTTTTTGTGCTATTTCTAAACATATGTGGCCTTACATAAAAGTGTTACTTAGAGGTGTAAGACATTGCTTAAAATTAGCCCTGTAGAGATTATATGTTGCGGACGCTTTACATCAGGTTGGATTGGATGACTTGTAAAGAAACGAGTGTAATTAATAAAAAGCTTAATTATTTTGAGAAACTATGAGATTTTAAATTAAACTCTCCCAACACACCGACGAATAACTTTTAGGGGTGAGAGAGGGTTAACAGATTCATACAAGCTACCCTTACAAACTTACAAATTCAATATCTTTGAAATTATTAAACTTATACAAGATAAGTTCTATACAACATTACTGTATTCTCAGTCTCACAGGGTCTTGTGGCAGTCAATACCACATCATAGGACTGGAAGAGATCGCTTACAGCGATAGGACCGCCAATTGTACTTCGCTTTAGTTTTAGTAATTTCATTAAATGTGTTATATCCTATTTTTGTGATGTTATCTATCTATGTGCAATCCTTTGTTCACATATTTGTAATGTTTTTTGTATAAAATAAAGAATTAAAGAATCTTAAACTTTTTATTTGGGTAATGAGTGAATGTTTGTATCGTAGGGCACATTCCTGACATGCGTGACCTAATAAGACAAGTTACAGGCGTGTCTCACCAGCTAGTGTATAAAAAAATGTGTAACAAGTTTAGCTTTTATTCAGTTTTTTTAATATTCATTTTAAAGATGTTTAGATCTATGTATTATATTGCATAGGCGTATTAAGTTTAATCAGAGACGCTCGTAGAGTTAGTAAGTTGAAGTGGCAATGGGCAGGCCATATAGCTCGGAGAACCGTCAACCGTTGGGGAATAAAGGTTCTCGAATGGCGACCACCCACCAGATGGACCGACGACATTGTTAAGGTCGCGGGAAGTCGATGGATGGAAAGAGCTCAGAATCGTTCTTCCTGGAAACGTGTAGGGGAGGCCTATGTCCAGCAGTGGACTTCTTCAGGCTGATGATGATGATGATTAAGTTTAATTGCGATATTTTCACTTATGCCGAAGATATTGAATTTACAAGTATGACAGAGCCTGTGAGGTGCACTGATAATCCTTTCACCACGCAAAGAACTATTGACACAACAAGAAGTATGAAGAACAGAGAGGAACAAACCGTCTTTACGGCACTAGTTTCAGATTTTTCGGATCGTTGGTGATTTGAAGTGACTGGCACGTGAGGTTCACAACTTCTGACTGCCTCAAGTTGATGGCAGGGGAGTGCGTCGTAGGGCAGGCTTTTATCGTGCTTCACCTACGAGACAGTGCTTTGTTATGGTCACCACTTAACATTGCAGTTTTTTTAAGACCAGCTTTGTACTTTTTCATAGTTTAAGTTACTTTATACAATACAAAATACTTGTAGGTAAATGGTGTTAGTCTATCAAATCAAACTGGTCGAGGAACGTCTGGTCTACGCCTAAAGCCGTCCCTAGACTTTCTCTTGGCTTCCTCTTAACAACCTCATCATTATCCATGCAGACTTGATCTAAATACTCGGACGCAGACTTCTGACTTAACACACTGCAACTTGGACTCAACAAATCAGGTAATAAGACCCTATTTGCTGTGATAATATCGCCATTGATATTCTCTTTCTCCTCTGCTATACATCTGAATTCGTCTGTAGAATCTGGCAAGACATTTGCACGGACTTTTTTGAATCTATTCAAAATTTTCTCTAGGGAACTTGTTTTTTTTATCATGTGTGCGTTATTTTTCGGGGTTACTGTTTTAATTGGAGTGTCTTTGGGAGTGTCAAAGCCGTTCATATCGACTTTAAAATCTTGAAGCATCTCGCTGAATTTCTTATCATCAGCTGGTGTTATTGTTAGAGCTGGTATATCTGTTTGTACTTTTAAATGACTTGAAGAAGGTGGCGTGTTGTAGCTATCCTTGTTCAACGCGGCGATACCAGACACTTCTAGAAGAGACTGACTATCTTCCTGCATTATAGAGAGTTTCCTCTGGCCTCGGGACAATGGTCGCTTCTCTCTATTCTCATACAAATTCGGTGAAGAATAACTTCTGAACAGGCCATTACTTTCATTGGACGAGTTTGTTGAATCGTTGAATAGACCTCCCTTTTTTATGTTGATATTTGGTCGCTCAGTTTTGTATTTAAACTTCTTCGAGCTGCTTGATTTTTTTGTTGATAGCAATCTTGAAAGCTGCTGCTTAGTGAACCCTGATGAACACTCGGCTATTGTTTCATTTACTCTCTTTCCTTGTGATATTACAGATATATTATGAAAGTTTTGACTTACATTTAAATTAGGTTGGTCGTACAAACTCACTCTGCATGATATAACACTCTTTAAGAAGTCATCCTTTGGTTTCTGACAGAATGGAGTAATCAGAAGAGACCTCGGCTGGGGTCTGGCAAAGTTAAAGCTGGTTCTTCTGCGTAGATTGAACTGGTGTTTCGACTTGCTCAGAGGAGTGAAGCTGTCAAATAAAGCATGACACTGCAGGTCCCTGGAGATCAGTAGGTCGGAGAGATCAGGTAAGGGTGGTATCTCTGGTATGTCTCTCATCAATATTGATTGGTGGTAGGATATTTGTGAGGGCTGGAAGCAGAAAAGGTTAAGTAGTTAGTTATTTGGCACTATTTTAAATAAACATAAACATAAACAAAGCTCAGTTGTTAATCGTTCTGCCTTCTGCGCTGGAGGCTGTGGGTACAATCCCCACTGGAAACAAATATTTGTGTGGTTAACATAAATATTGTTGTCTGTCTGAGTTATTTTATATTAAGGTTCTACAACATGCCAGTTTCCTCACTATTTTCACCTTCGAAGGCTGATATTAAAAACAGTAAAATATTTACCTGTAATTTAGCTTCAGCGTTCATGATTCTTTCCACCAAAGCTCTCATCCCCATTAATATCTCACTGTAGTTTCTCCTCCCACTCTTCAAACATTCATTAAATTTATACACCTCATCGCTTATCTCTGTGTTCTTTAGTATAAAGCATATCGCTATCAGAAATCCTCGTATGAGATTCGGAAAGCTGAGTTTTTCATCTTTGATGATGTTTTTGAGGATGTATTTTTGTTGGCTGTTCACTTGGTTCTGAAGATCCTTGGTACATATGAAGTCTGTTTTATGATTGTATTCAATCATGTAAGTACTTTTGTCAGCTTCGCCTGTGCATCGGGATATAAGCAATTCTGTTTGCGTTCGTGTTGTAGTACTGATTGATATGAGTGGTGATACTTTTTCGCTCCATTTTGATTCCATCTCATCAATTTGTCGGTCTGTTTCCTTTAACCAGTTGTCGAAAAATAATGATGGTTTGTGAACATTCTTGATTTTTAAAATTTCATTGTTTGATTCTATATCCAATTTATGTTTGGCAACAAACCCATCGATTAAATCATCTAGATATTTCTGGGCGTTCACAGACATTAGTTTGGCTTCCATTTTCGTGATTTTATTCCTGAAAAGCTCTGCCAATTCCTCAATAACTTTACGCTTTTGTAAATAGTATGTAAACTTACACAGCATAGTATTCGTTTCTTTTTCAATTTGCTCCATAAACCACTCTTTCTCTTGCGACTTGTATTTCTCAGTCATTTGATTGTACAATTTTCTCTGACTCTCTTTCTTCATGTTGGTAATCAGAAGCTTCTGTACAGCTAGCTGAGACATTTGGAAGATGAGCATAGTGACTTTATAGCACCCAGGATTGACCAAATATGAAGACATAACTGGACTAACCAAACCTTTGTTGCTGTAATCACTGATAAACGACGAAAGCTCGTTCCTGTAAGCTCTCTCCGTCTTCGTATCGTAGAGAGGCCACGGTAGCGCTGAGGAAATGATAGGATCGATGATAGTTACGAGGTAATACGAAAGATGGTTGAAAACAGTTTGCGTCGGTTTCTCGAGAGCATTCTCCCCGAACAGTTGGCGGGAAAGCTCCGGCGGCATCGTATTAAGCTTGCTGAGTATACCGAGATTCTTGCAAGTCTCTTTTTTTAGAGTTACAACGAGATCTTTCTGCATTGTTATTGTAGCCATGTTGTTGTTTATTTTATAACTTCACTGACACAATCATGTTCGAAATAAATCCTGGCTAAGTAATTTAGGACAGCACCAAGCAACCAGTGCCACAGCAGAGCAGCACGAATATTGTTTTGTGGCCTCAGAAATGCAGCACAGCAGCAATTCCAACTATTAGATCTATTTGAAAGAAATTATTTTCAGCAATTTCCGTTGCATTGACGCTTGCTTGAATAGGGTTGCCAGCCAGCTCGCCTCTGTTAAAGAAGTATGATTGTTATAGAGGAAAACCTTATTGTTTAGATCTATGGTTTTGAGTATAGTTTTGATTGACAATATGTAGTAAAAACGTGTGTCAGATAATCCGTGAAAAACAGTGCATCTCTTTGAACGTATTTTATTAAGTAATTCAAGAATAAACGGATTTATGCATTACTGAGTTTCAAGTTCTCTATGAAGGTGAGGCGTACATTATATAAACATGGTATTCAACATGGTAGCAGAGCGTGGTTGAAAAAAAATGTAATAGGGAAGACTGACAAAAAACAAATGAACATTATTTTTTTCACGACAAAAGAACAACTTGGAGATAATATATTACCATGGAAGGCAAGGAAGATTTTCGCCTGCCTATATTTGATGGGTCCAACTATGATAAGTGGAAATTTCGATTAAAATTGTTTCTGGAGATGAAAAAATGTCTAAACGCTATAGAAAATGATACAAAACCAGAAGGAATAACTGAGACTGACTGGAAAGCTATTGAGATAAAAGCTGCTAATTATATTGTCAACAGCATTTCAAACACACAATTAGACATAATAATGAATGAAAAGACGCCTTACAAAATGATAAAAAAACTTGATGATATATACATTGTGAAAGGATGCGCGAACAAGCTATTGATCAAAAGGAAGGTGCTCGAAACGAAATTTACCGAGAGTGAAAACCCCTATGAATATCTTCAAATATTTGAAAAACAAATAAATGAATTGAAAAATGCGGGTGAAACAGTGACTGAAGAAGATAAACTTAACTACTTATTGTTATCTTTACCAAGTAGTCTTGCACATATTGTTAACATTGTGGATGCGATGCCCAAAGAAGGCCAAACTGTAGAATACGTCAAAACAAAAATTATGTTAGAATTTAAAAAGAAGGAAATGAATACAACAGAACAGTCATTTGCCAGCAGTTCTAGAACATACGAGAACGTCAAAGACAACAATTGTTTTGAGTGTCACAAACCGGGACATTACAGAAGAGACTGTCCAAAACTACGTCAGCAACAATATAGCCGTGGTGGACGAAGAGGTCGAGGAGGTCACCGAGGTAGAGGTGGACGATACAGGGGATACAGAGGTTATAGAGGACGTGATAACCATGAACGAGGTAATAACGATATTCCAACAAGTTATAATGTTGAAGTTCTTCATGGAGAAATAGAAACAAAGGAAACAATTAACTGGCTGATAGACAGTGGTTGCAGCGATCATATTGTAACCGATGAAAAATATTTTTGTGAGTATAGAAAATTGGATACTCCGATAAAAATAAGAGTAGGAGACGGTTTTGGATTAAGTTCTGAAAAAATTGGTAAAATTATAATGCATTGTGAAGTAGGAAGTCGGTCACACAAAATCGAAGTTGATAATGTATATTGTGTACCAAGCATGAAAAGAAATTTACTCAGCGTGTCGAGTATTGTGAACAGAGGCAACATGATAAAATTTAGAAATGATGTAGCGGAAATTTATAACGCTCGTTATCAGAAAGTATCGGAAGCAAAGAAAAATAATAAATTGTATGAATTAGAAGGAAAGGTAATTTGTAATAATAACGAAAATAGTTCATACACTACTGATAAGATCATGTCTGAGAAAGAGAAATGGCACAGGATTCTAGGTCATCCTAATTTTGCAAAGTTAAAAGAAATGTGTAGGCATAAGTTACTTGACGGTTTACCTGAAAAACTAGATGAGAGCTACGTGCAGTGCGAAATTTGTCTGATGAATAAAATGACGAATTTACCATTTGTAAATAATCGTCATAGAGCCACTGAATTATTAGAAATTGTGCACACAGATGTTAACGGTCCATTGACGCCGATAGGCAGAGACGGTAAGAGGTATTTTGTTTCTTTTATTGATGACTATAGTAGACAAGCTGTAGTTTGTATAATTAAAAATAAAAGTGATGTTTTTGAATGTTTCAGAACTTATGTGAACACGATGCATAATCAAGTAGGCAAAAGAGTAAAAGAATTGAGATGTGATAATGGTCGTGAGTACCTTAACAGAGATTTTTATACGTTTGCGAAACAAGAAGGAATTTATATCAAGCCTGGTCCAGCATATATACGCATCAACTGAATGGAGTAGCTGAAAGATTTAACAGGACTGTTATGGATCGTGCAAGGTGTTTGATGTCTGAAGCAAAACTAAGCAAATGTTACTGGCCAGAATGTGTTTTAACAGCAGCATATTTAGGAAATAGATTACTTACTAAAACATCTGAACGAAAAAGTCCATATGAAATATTTTATGGTAGGAAGCCAGACGTAAGGAATTTGAAGATTTTTGGAAGTAAATGTTTTGTAAGAGTTCCAGAAGAAACCAGAACATCAAAATTGAACCCGAAGGGGCTACAAGGTATATTAGTGGGATACACAGATACTGGGTATAAGATTTTGGTCAACGACAAAATAATAATAAGTCGCCATGTCACGTTCATTCAACCAGAAGCGCAAGTCATAAAATTCCGGGATGAAGAAACAGATGATGAGCTTAACAAAGAAAATAAAAATACGAAAGAAGGATCAGAGATTGAAGATATTAATGAAATTGATGACGATATTAATGAAATTGATGACTTTTATGACACAATGGAAGATGAAGTAGATAAAAGACAAAAAGCAAGTGACGTTGAGGAGGTGAGTAAGCCAAGCCGCCCAAAAAGAGAAAGGAAAATGCCTGATAAGTTTAAGGATCATGTGGTCTATGTAAATGTGTGTGATGCCGGAATACCTGCAACTTATGAAGAAGCAATAAATGGCTCTGAAGCAACTAAATGGAAAAATGCTATGAATGATGAAATTAATAGTCTAGAACAAAATAATACATGGGAAATTGTAGATGCACCAATGAATAAAATAATAGATGTAAAATGGATTTATAGAATTAAATCAAATGGCAGATATAAGGCACGAGTAGTAGCAAGAGGATTTCAGCAGGCGTATGATGAAAATGAAGAAATTTACTCGCCCGTTGCCAGAATGATTACAATGAAAGCATTAATGTCGATAGCATGCGTCAAAGGCTGGTATATAGAAAGTATGGATGTAGAAACAGCATTCTTGAATGGCACTATTCAATCAGAAGTATACATTTACCCACCAGATGGATATAATGTTGAAGATGGAAAGGTGTGCAAGCTAAAGAAAGCTTTATATGGGTTAAGAGAAAGCCCAAGAGACTGGTATGAGTGTTTTCATGAATTTATGACAAGTATTCAGTTCAAAAGGTCAGATTACGATTATTGCGTATACACAGGATGTGTAAATAATGTAAAGATATATTTGTGTTTGTATGTAGATGATATTTTAATTTGCGGAGAAAATTTGAGTGCTATTGTAAAGGTAAAGCAAATGCTGAATAATAGATTTCGAATGAAAGACTTAGGAAAAGTAAAACAGTATTTGGGTATAGATATTGAATATGAACCCAAACATAAGAAAATGACATTGAGTCAAGGAAAATATATTGAAAGTTTAGCGGAGAAGTTTAATGTGAAAGATGCCAAGAAGTATGAGACACCTATGGAACAGAATTTGTCGCTTGAACCAGGTGAAGTAAACGATAATCTGAGGTACAGAAGTTTAATAGGAGCACTCTTATATGTTGCAAGTGGAACGCGACCAGATGTGTCTTACAGTGTAAATTATTTAAGCAGATTCCAAAATTGTTATAGTGATACTCATTATAAGTATGCGTTACGTGTTTTAAAATATTTGTATTCTACACGAAATATAAAACTGAGTTATGATTCGGTGTTTGATGATAGCTTAGATGCGTTTGTAGATGCTGATTGGGCAGCTGATAAAAATGATAGGAAGTCAACCACAGGAATCGTAATACGCGTGTTCAACAACCCTGTGATGTGGAAAACACATAAACAGAAAATTGTATCGAGAGCATCAACTCATGCTGAATATTATGCGTTGGCAGATTGTGTGGAAGAAGTTTTGCCGGTTATAGGAGTTTTAGGTGATTTAGATGTAGCTATTAAAGGACCAGTGAAAATTTATGAAGATAATAGTGGTGCCATAGCTCTTTCCAAAAACGGTAAATTTTGTAAAAATTCTAAACATATTGATATTAGTTATCACTTCGTGTATGACTATGAAAAGAAAGGAATTATTAATGTAACCAAAATAAATACTGAATATCAGTTAGCAGATATCCTAACTAAGTCATTGGGAAAAATTAAATTTCAGAAGCTAAGAGATTTGTTAAATGTTAAATAGGATGTTGTTAATTAATTATTGTGTATACCTACATTATGTGTAATGGTTCGTTTTATTTATTGTTTAAAAAGATAAAGGATTTTAAATTTAATTTAATTTAGTAGAACCTAATGTTGTAGTGTTATTTTCTCTATAAAATCAAGGAGGTGTGTTAAAGAAGTATGATTGTTATAGAGGAAAACCTTATTGTTTAGATCTATGGTTTTGAGTATAGTTTTGATTGACATTATGTAGTAAAAACGTGTGTCAGATAATCCGTGAAAAACAGTGCATCTCTTTGAACGTATTTTATTAAGTAATTCAAGAATAAACGGATTTATGCATTACTGAGTTTCAAGTTCTCTATGAAGGTGAGGCGTACATTATATAAACATGGTATTCAACAGCCTCCAATATAAATAATACAAAGCACTCTGTGTCGCGTCGCCTCTATGGATAAAGGTTGGTGCTGTGCTGAATTTAATGAAACTGTGAATCATCATAATCAGCCATTTATGTCTACTGCTGTACTGCCTCTCCAATACATTAGGAATACGTTATCTGTAATATAAGTGCAATGAAATATAAATATAAGTATAATAATAAACAAATAAACAAACTCCCAGAAAGATTCTGAGCCCAAAAAATTAAACTATTTCTTTGTGAAAGGTTAATATTTCTATATTGTTTGTAAAAATGCGTCCATAACTCCATAGTCTTTATATAATTTTTCAAGGTTTGCAGCCGGTTTTCAGGAGGTGCATAAGGTTGGTGAAATTCACCAAACTTGGTGGTAAGGCATAATAGCGGATCTATCACCAAAAACTCGGTTGATTGATTGCTAACCTTTTCAGACGAATAGACTTCCTTGACGCTGACGCTCACGCCTAAAACAAGTTAAAACACTACGGCATTTTTTATCACTGGTAACTTGGTATGGTAGGCATGTATTTGACATTGACATAAAACAATAGTTGACATAAATCATAACTGCTCTAGTAAATTAGATTTTCTCGATTATGAACTTTATCTAAAGTAGTCTAGAAACTAAAATAAAACGAAGTCCTTGTCCTTTCTTAAATAAATTTCGGCGCTCTTATATTTACGCAATATTCACCACGGCATGTTTATCAAAACTTTTTTTTAATTTTTGATTGTACTTTCTGGGTTAAAGTTTTCTGTAATATTCCACTATCTTTCTTTATTCTTTCTTTGTAAGCTTAATTACGTTTAATCTCACTGCATTTATCTATCATCGAATTTTAATTAAAGCTTTCATCATTTTATAATAATAAGTTGATGATACACACTAGCAAACATTTAGCAAACATTTTTTTTACGGAACTCAAATCTTCCCCTACCTTGGCTTCAATTATGTAAAAAAATAAAAAATGGGTGGTTCTTACGACAGGGATAGGGTGATGATGATGTTAGATTTCGTGACTCTAAGATATTTTCGAATTACAGATACGCTAGTAGTTACTATGATGACACGGTAACGTCACAGAATAGATAATAGTTAGTATCAAGCATCTTACGGCGTTTTTCGTGACTGTACTATACCTAAGTACCTATTATAGATTTTATGAACTAGCGGCCGCCCGCGGCAGGCTTTGCCCGCTTAGTAGTGGTCATTGCTAACATCCATCCTGTGGAATGTTTGTTTTATTTACCTGCATGATTTTGTAGATCTACTGCATTTAGTTAGGTAAAGAATAAGGTAGGCAAGGCACTGAGGGCTGGTTTCCGCAAGGCTTCTAGTTGGCCCTTTTTGCGTGGCGCTTGACACCAACGTGTTGCTCGAACTGTCACGCCGGTTTCCTCACGATGTTTTACTGGCATAGTGCACACACATTTTTCTACAGAAAAACTACTTGGTACACGACTGGATTTGAACCCACGACCTTATGCGGATCGGACGGCGGGTCCGCTACGTCTAGCCCACCAGTGCTCTCTGCCAACGAGCTTACCTGATGGTGGATTCAGAGGAGCTGGTAATCATTATAATCATATATGTAGGTAGGCGTTCTGTGGGAAAATGGGACTTCTCAGCAAATAGGTAGGTATGTACTTATAGGTACTTAGGTAGGTAACTTATCATCATCATTATTATTATTATTAAAAGCCTGTTGTGTCCCACTGCAGAGCAAAGGCCTCCCTCCCTTCATCTCTTGTTTGGGCTACTGTGGATCATCATCATTATTATAAATTGTACAGATTTGTATTTTTGTAACGAATAAACTCAAAAACTACTGGACTGATAAACTTCTTTTGCCACTATAATGCTGAATTATCCCCAAATAACATAGTTACATTATACCTAGTTCGAGCAAATGAAACCTACAGGAAATGAGTCTCTTTCACCAATAACTCTGCATTTGCAGTTCAGTAACTACTGAGTAGTTCGACTGGTGGGTGGTACAAGACAAAGGAAATGAAATATATTTATTTGCAAGAAGTATGGTACAACGATTAGATCATAGGGTATGTAAAAAAGCGGCTCACATACTTTGTCGGAGAACAATATACAAAATTCAAACAAAAAGAAGAAAATATAAGTTTAATTAAAATGAATCAGTGTTTCAGAATAATAACAATAATCAATTCAGAATAATAATTCATAAAGAAAATAGAAAATAATTTATATGAAATCTTTAACGCTATGAAAACATTGATACAACATTGAAGATATCTTTAGTAGGTAGTTACTTCATCACGCACATCTACCTAATTATACTTCATTCACAATCTGACTTCACACACTTTTGGCAGGGTTTTAAACACACATCACAAACCCACTAAAGTCTGGTCTACCACTTTCTAGCGCTAAGTTTGACACACATCTTCAGCCCACTGAAGATTAAAGCCCACGAGGTGTCTGGCATGTGGCAGAAGTGTCCAGCCCTGAAGAATTAAAAGTTCTTCTCATTAGTGATGACTGCCCAGTTCTATTGCGTAGGAGTTGCTTAGGAGCGGTTGGTTCCCAACGCTGCTGGAGGCATTGGAGTCGTCTGTGCTGTAGGAAATGGTAAATACTCTTCAGATGATAATAATAAGACAGATCATTAATTACCGATGCTGTTGCAGCCATCGCATTTCTGTCCTATTTATTATTCCGGTGGATTTTATTTCGTAAATAGTAGCTCGCATCTCGAAATAGCCTAGCAAGAAATAAAGAACAGTAGCAAGCAGAAGCAAGCATGACATTGACCTCTTGACATTTGACAGTTGAGATGTCAGATTTGACAGTTGAAATATAAGATTTACGCACACAAATGTAGATATACATACGTATACGCACACATAAACCATAGAAATCTGCTTCTTCTTTTTTCGTGAAAATAAGATCGGCCAATAAATTTATGAAAAATAAATAAGAAAAACAAATAAAATTCCAATCCCACGTTTCACAATTCTTTAAACTAGCTACCTATTTTAAGATCTCACGCAGTATTGCGTAACGTTCTATTTACCGTACAAACAAACAGTTTGTGAGAATAATGGAAGAAATCGAAAATGAAAACGACCACAAGAGGTCGAATGTAAGTTCTAGAATTTTAGCTAAAGCTCTCGTCGTGCTGGTCCTTCAAATGAGCCAAACAAGCAAGCCAGGAAATACCTACAATATTGTCAATAAAACAAGTAAACTTTTAAAAAATACCCAACCTTTATTAAATTGGTTAAATATGTATATCTAGGTATCTAGCCCCAAATTAAGCAGAGCTTGTACAAAAGAAACCAAATAGCTGATATAATACTAACATATTTTTTTTTGTAAATACATACTTAGAATACAACTTATCACCCCGACAGAGAACAGACATCTGTGATAATTATAATGACGATGACTTTTTATTGTTCCAGGATCGGAGTCCATCTCCAGATGTAAAATCGACAGCTGTGGTGAAGTACACAGCATTCCAAAGCCCCGTCAGCTATGCTCGCCTGCAGTGTAATACGGACCTTAACCTGCCTCCGTCAAACTATGGGGCTGCTATCGATTCCTACGGGCTGAAGCAGATATTGACTGGGGAGACTGGACTATCCAGGTAAAATAGCTTTTTTATGAGCTTGGTTTATCTCCTGGGCATGTAATACTTACTGGACTGGTAAATTTACTGGAACTATACTATACTATGTAAGTTTTAACATCAAATTATTACAATTAAAGCTAAACATTCTTCCTTAGAACATTTTGCATATATTTTTTCAACCAACATAAAAATAGTTATTTTATTTGTCTAAGTAGGTATTGATTATGATTTATTAAAGCATTTGTAATTTTAATGATAAAACAAGATATTGGAAGTAACAAAATTAAAGTTCCGGTAAATTTACCTGTAAAAAATGTAGTAAGGAAGTCTCCGAATTCCATCTCTGTTCTTAAAACTTTAGGTAAATATACTCAGCCTATTCCGATCACTGGTCATAACACAAAGAAACTTACAATTACTAATACAAGTTAGTAGTTAATACAATTATGTATGTATAAATACACAAGAAACAGCTGAGCTATTTTCAGACTGTTGCAAACGATCCAGAGATGGTTAAACTGGTTTTATTTGTTATTTTTTTAATTCGCACTCTACTATCTAGCCCCACATTAAGCAGAGCTTGTACTATGGGAACCAGATAGCTGGTATAATTCTTATAAAAAGAAATTGTCATTTACTGAACTAAATTTGAACCCACAGCCTTAGAACCGTAAGGCGGGCTGCTACCACAAGGCCACCAGTGCTCTCCATGCACCATTAAAACACCAGAACACTAAGCGGTTACTTCAACATGTTTTCTTCCACCATATAAATGGTTTTTTTTTATTATTCCAGTTTTAGAATGGCGCACATGTTTCCTGACTGTGTGGGCGAGGTAGACGTCATAGCGGGTGCAGAATGTATCAAAAAACTACTTAAGCTACCCTACCAACCTAACGGCACTGTAAGTTATACCATCATCATCAGCTTGAAGAAGTCCACTACTGGGCATTGGCCTTTCTTATACATTTCCACATCGAGATATAAGTACTACGTACTAGAGAAGACACCGTAAATTCCTACTTTGTCTCGTTCAACTGCGGCGATCGCGCCGCACCTCACTCAGTCGCCTCAGTCGCTCTCTCTCGAAAACGCGTAAGTGCCGTGATTTACATGGCGCTTGAGACCTTTTTGCCGAGAACAAATTACGAAGAATAGACAATTCAGTTATTTGACGTAGCTTCTCTAGTACGTAGTACTTATATCTCGATGCATTTCCAGGTAGAATGATTTTAATTCCTCTTCTGACGCTGACTACCCGCGATCTTTTCGTGTATTTGACACATATTTTCGAATTTTTTAGATTCAACGACATGCCGGTTCACGATGTTTTCCTTCACCGTTTGAGAGCCATGTCATAGTGTACATACATTTTTGGAGAAAGTTACAGAAAATTTTGAGATAATTTTATTTTTACATTTCTGGATTTGAACCGCGAAGATGGGGCCACTACCACTAAGCCACCAGCTGAGTGAGGGCCATTTTGGCTCGTTCTTCTTCTTCTTATCGTGTCACTGATTCTTTCGAACCAAGTGTGGTGAAAGGATTTTAAGTGCGCCTCGAAGAGGCTCCTTTCGTGCACTTGACACCATATTTTCGAACTTTTTAGGTTCTACGATATGCCGGTTTCCTCACGATGTTTTCCTTCACCGTTTGAGAGCACTGGCATAGTGTACATAAATTTTTGGGCAGAAAAACTCATTGGTACACGACTGGATTCGAACCCACGACCTTAGGATCGGAAGGCGGGGCCGCTACCACAAGGCCACCAGCGCTCGTTAATACACATGTATATGCATAACTGGTTTGCATATTGGTCAGAGCACTGGTGGTCTAGTGGTAGCGGCCCCGCCTTCCGACCCTAAGGTCGTGGGCTCAAATCCAGTCGTGTACCAATGAGTTTTTCTGTCGAAAAATGTATGTGCACTATGCCGGTACTCTCAAAGCGGTGAAAGAAAACATCGTGAGGAATCCGGCGTGTTGTAGAACCTAAAAAAGTTCGAGCAACACGTGTCAAGCGTCACGCAAAAAGGGCCCACCAGCGGCCTTCTTGCGGAAACCAGTCCGCACACCAAGTGCGGATGATAAATTTGCCAAATGGGTTTTGTATAGTGGCGGAATGAAAATGTTCGTCGATTTTCAACTTGATTTGTTCAACGTATCACATACTACCTTTTGAAACTGAATAGACAGAATACACCGATAAGTTAACGTCACAAATTATGTCAAAATGTGTTCATGATCAAGGCACTGGTGCAAGCGACAACCGACTCTAAGGTGACGAACATTTTCATAACGCGACTGTACATCGCGCCCTGCAAAAAAAATTGAGCTCAACTCGGATTCGAGTTAAAATGGTCTTTATGACCTTGGCCACAGTGCCAAGTGCAAATTTAAGAATTTACTTTGAATAATATTTAATAATCTCTTTCAGATCAGCATGATGGTGCACCGAGTGGAAAACACCCTCCTTCTGGACGATTTCGATGTTTATGATTACCTCATGAAGTCGGAGTGGTCTTGGCTTAAAGACTTCTTCTACGAGAACATTCTGAAGACCATGTCTGAAAAGGTATTTCTAAAAACACAATTTGGGCTTACAGCTTATGCTCCCAAATGGTAGGATTTTTTTTACTAATGCTTGCACTGTAAAAAGTAATAAGAACTACGGAATAGTTCCTCGGGATAGCGTGGAAAAACAGTAGAGAAACTATCATTTTTTTGCATGAATACAAACACATACGCAGCGAAAAAGTGCCGCGTGCCCGTGCACAGCATGCGCCGCGGTGGGCCCGCGCCTTTACGCGGAGAAGGTGGCTAGGGCGGATCGTCCGTGCCCTTGTAAATTGATAGGGAGTGGTCTTATTTAAAATAAATGGTCTATGGGGAAGACCGCTGATGACCATATCACTCATTTTGAAAAATATAAAATCATAATCAACAGGCTGCTCGCAATTTTTTAATGGCTCTTTGATTTGATATACATATATCTATACTAATATTATAAAGAGGAAAGATTTGTACCTATTTTTGTATGTTTGTAATGAATAGGCTCAAAAAGTACTGGGCCGATTTAAAAAATTCTTTCACCAATAGAATGCTACATTCTTCCAATTTGACATAGGCTACATTTCATTTTGAAAAAAAATTAGGGATCCTTGTTAAAATTTGAACAATGTAACCGAAGGTGTAGAAAAATGAGTCTTAAAATGTCTTTCGTCGAATGCGCTGCCGAAACTATTAGCGATAGAACAAAATAATGTACCACGATATTGTCTACCCCGTGCGAAGCCGGGACGGGCTGCTAGTCTTTCATAAAGTCAAAGTGTGCGAGCAAGATATTGTTTCTTCTTCATCACATTAACTATAGATGGCGCTGTATATTCTTCTAGGAGAGAATGTCGCTTACCGCGCCAGTGTCACCGTCTGCACTGCAACTGACCAACATGTTTCTGTCGCACAGCGTCGCTCACTCCCCGCCGAGTCACACGCCGCATGACACCCCCGCCTGCATTACTGGTGAGTCCGGTTAATGTACGGCTAGTTAATGTACGCACTGTTAAAACGATGCCACTTTTTTTTCCACTGGAAAATTGTAAAGACCCATGTTCACTGTCGCAGATTAATATTTCGATTATTATTCTTTTTATCTAGCGATGAATAATTGTACTAAACAGGCAGCCCCTTTGAGGTTATTGGGAAAAAACATTATCTGGCACTGCGGCGGCCGCTACCGCCGCCGCACGCTCGCTCTGCTCACTCGCCTTGTGCGTAGTTTTTATGTTCTAACATAACCTAACCTAACTATAAGTATCCAGTGCCAGAACAAAAAAGTAATCGATCATGTTTGAATTGCTCCAGTGTGCATGTGGCTTAACTGGCATCGTAATAACAGTGTGTACAATAACATGCTGTACATTATCGCCTCCCTTACCGAAAGAAGAAGAAAGAAGAAAGAAAGAAAAAAAAAATATTTGTCACATGCCAATGGAGAACATTTTAAGTACTAAAATAAGGAGACGAGAAGAAGTAACAAAAACAGAAAACAAAAATAAAATCCAGTATCCAGAACTGGTCAGTACTGGATACTGGACGAACCGGAAGAAACGTAGGGGGCCCACCAGGTGGACCCACGACATTGTTAAGATTGCGTGAAGTCGGTGGCTTTCTTCCTGGAAATGTGTAGGGGAGGCCTATGTCTAGTAGTGGACTTCTTCAGGCTGATGATGATGATGATGACGGGATAGAGTCTAAACAAGGTCAGAAAAAAAACATTTAAAAAATAAGTTTGGATACATTCTTTGAACATAATAAATACTATAAAACTAACCGACTATAAGGACGAACTGTTTAAATTTCTTGATTGAATTTCTTTGGGACCGATTTGTAAGTTATGTATACCTTTCAGATAAAAAAGATTTTTTCAATTTCTAATAAATACAACGGAATTGAAAACCTCTTTTTTCGGTTAAAAATACAACCGAATTTGTAAACATCTGTGTTCATCACACAAATATTTGTTCTCGGCAGGGATCGAACCCACGACATACGGCGCAGAAGGCAGAGCCAACCAAACCAAACTACTACCAAACCAAACCACTACTATACCAAATGAGCTGAGTGGCCAGTCGTTAAAAAGTTTTAATTTAAAATGTCAATTGCAGGTCCATTTCTACCAGAACCGGACACAAAGCCCGAGGAGTCTCCGGAACACCTTTACAACCGAAACGTCCACTGGACGTTCGAGGACATCCACATGTTAATAGGCAGCGACCTTCCCATCTTTGGGGACAAAGACCGACCTTGCGTGTCTCTCAGACTCCGCGACGCACGAGAATCTATAAATGTCCTCACAGGAATAGACTACTGGTTGGATAACCTCATGTGTAATGTCCCCGAAGTGCTAATGTGCTATCATATTGATGGAATAGTCCAGAAGTACGAGCCAATGAAGACAGAGGATCTACCTAATATGGAGAATTCGAAATTCTCGCCGAAAGTTATAAGAAATGTGGCGCAAAATATACTCAGTTTTCTTAAGTCGAATGTGACGAAGGCTGGACATACTTATTGGCTGTTCAAAGGACCCGATGATGATGTGGTTAAGTTGTATGATCTGACGTCATTGTGCCCTGATAGTATGGATAATCCCTTCACGACGCCTGTCGCTATGCTGTTGTACCGTGTCGCTAGGAATATGAGGTAAATCGTTTTATTTAATTGATTTTATAGTGGTTACTACAGTTAGGAAACCACAAAGATTTTTATAATGTCCCTAAAGTTAAGAGCCGAGCGGGATTTGAACCCGCGACCTTTGCCTTGGTACGGGGCTGCGCTGACCGCTGCACCATCATCGGATCCTAATCAAATTAGGATCAAATTAGGATCCGATGGCGCAGCGGTCAGCGCAACCCCGTACCAAGGGGAAGGTCGCGGGTTTAAATCCCGCTCGGCTCTTAACTTTTGGGACATACCTAATAAAAAAAAATTGGTTGTCCGTAAAGCCGGTTTACTGAAGATAGTTGAACGTGACAACGTCCCGGGACCCGGACCCTTACCCTTACCCTTACCCTTACCCTTACCCTTACCAAGGGGAAGGTCGCGGGCTTAAATCCCGCTCGGCTCTTAACTTTTGGGTCATAATAAAAAAGAATTGGTTGTCTGTAAATCCGGTTTACTGAAGATAGTTGAACGTGACAACGTCCCGGGACCCTTACCCTTACCCTTACCCTTACCCTTACCCTTACCCTTACCTTTACCCGGACCCGGGGCTCGGGCTCGAAGGAACGACGGTTACGACGCATGAGTCATGTTTTTTCGTGCGTGCAGCCGGCTCCATCGATTTATAAGACGTTATCACGTCAAAATCTTTGTTGTTGGTCTATTCTTCTTCTTCTTAATTAATAGCATCTGTCCATTTTGGATTCATTTTGCCAATGTCTAGTGAGGATTTATTACCATAAATCCGTCAGTAAACCGACTTTACAGACAACCGATTTTTTTAAGTGAAACAGCGTTCCATCTATCCATACTTACAAATTTTCGCGTTTATAATATTAGTACGATTTTTACCTGTTGGTAATTTTTCCAGACTAACAAACAGATCAAAACATGTGCGTCAGCTGTTAGAACATGTGGTATCGTTGCTACAAGTATCAAGATATCCACAGATAGTGGCTTCATCTCACTACATGTTAGCGGATCTATATATACCTGCTACTATCAATCCTGCCTGTCCTGACTTCAAAGGTATTTTGAATCTCATGTTATTTTTGACCACGAACTAGATGGCGAGACGAGCTCTACAAGTACAGGCCACAATGGAACATTTTAGCACAGGACCGCTCAGAGTGGAGGGGATTGGGGAAGGCCTTTGCCCAGCAGTGGGACATTGAAAACTCATAATAATAATGTTATTTTTAACCTACTTCGAATTTCAAAAAAAAGAGGAATTTCTCAATTCTGTTAATATTTTTTTTAATGTTTGTCATCGGATAAATTCGTCATTTATGAGCCGATTTGAAAATATATTTTTATCTGAAAGGTTCAGATTCAGATTGGTCCTCAATTTTCATCAAAATCGGTTGAACAGTTTGGCCATGAAGTCGGTTTCTCAAGTTTTTGAAACTTATTTTATATTTATGATTCTTATGGTATTTTTGTAATACATACTTCTATGTTAACCACATAAATATTTGATCTCGGTGGGGATCGAACCCACGCCCTCTAGCGCAGAATGCAGAGCTACTACCAACTGAGCTATGACAGGTGTCAAATGAAAATGATAAAAACAAAATCGAAAGAACCTCAAAAATTTAATTTGTAGCCTCAAATTAAGCAAAGCTTGTGCTATGGGAACCAGATACTGATATAATACACATGTGCATATTTTTTTTGTAAATACATACTTTGAATACAATATAACACCCAGACAGAGAACAAACATCTGCATTCACGACACAAATATTTATTCAAGGTGGGGATCGAACCCACGACCTACGGCGCAGAAGGCAGAGCTACTACCAACTGAGCTGAGAGGCCAGTCTTCATTTGAAATTCTTTTAAAGTTAACTTTTGTTTTATGATCATTACAGATGAAAGTTCAGATTCAGACGCTGATGACTTTGACTTCGACGACTTTGAAAAAGAATCTCGACAAGCGTTTGAGGAGGATACAGATATTCCCGATAGCCAGGTGGCGAGGGAACGGGACAAGGATAGCGATAGCAACGAGGGGGAGCGAGACAGCGATAATGAGAAGGCGTTAGCGGTACAGATACGAGGACTGGCGTTGAGAGATATTGGGGATAGGAGTAAGGATAAAAAAGTAAGTTTTATCCCACCAAAAACAAATGTAAAAAAGGAGAGCCAAGTTCAAACAAAAATAATGCTTGATATCGATGAATAGACTATCCAACACAAACTTAGCTTCACCTGTATGTATGCATGTATGTATGTATGTAACCGACCTCTTTGAGCTCGATTTTGTCCTACTTTGAACGATCAGATTTGTTTCAAACTTTGCACACCTGTCAAAGGTTGATGACAATGCAATAAGCTTCATAATAATTAATATTGATTTACTTACATATTGTTTATCTTTATTTATTTAATCTTAAACTCACAGTTACAATATTGTTTATCTTAAGCTATTTGATGTATTTTATACATTAAACAATTCGAATCTACATTATGTAAGCAATAAAGTAATTAGGTAGGTACAGAAACAGCAATAATATTATCTTTTTAAAGTTATGCCCGGTTAACTAATAGTTTTATTTGTAGGATCAGAAACAAAAGGCCAACACGACTAAAGGCCTGGGTGTTTCACCGTTGGAGAGATGTGGCAGAGCTTTGTCACACGCGCTCAAAGGACTAACGGCGCTACATAATGTTACTTTTGACAAGTGTAAGGTAATTCAATTAATTATAACTAATTTTGGACTGGCCTCTCAGCTCAGTTGGTAGTAGCTCTGCCTTCTGCGCCGTAGGTCGTGGGTTGGATCCCCACCGAAAACAGATCTTTGTGTAGTGAATGAAAATGTATGTTATCTGTCTGGGTGTTATATTATAATCTAAGTATGTATTTACAAAAAAATATATGTATATAAGTATTATATCGGCTATCTGGTTCCCATAGTACAAGCTGTGCTTAGTTTGGAGCCAGATAGTGTTGTGTGAATTGTCTTAAATATGATTTTTTTCGAAATTTTCTTAAAATGAAACCTATCTAGATCGATTTATCGCCCCCAAAATCCCCTGTATACAAAATTTCATGAAAATCGTTGGAGCCGTTTTCGAGATTCAGATTATATGTACAAGATTTTCTCGTTTAAAGGTATAAGATTCTAAGTATGTATTTACAGGCAGAAGAAGTCGAAAGACTGAAACAACAGATAATAATAGAAGAGCAACATCCTAAAATGGCGAACCCTTACGAACCAATCAAAATGGAATACGAACCTATTAAACCAGAGAACCCCAAAGAACATGCTTCTAGAAGTAGAAGACGACGGAGGAAAAGCGAGAGAACGAAGAAAGAGAATACAGAAGAAATAGATGAAAATTCATTGGTGGAATCTTCTAATATTGATAAAAATGCTATACTAATAAGGAAAGATAAGAATGCTTATCCAACTTTGCAAGAACCGAGCAGGTATTCTACTATAGTTTGGCAAGTTTATCATCCGCACTTGATGTGAGGGCTGGTTTTTCCGCAAGTAGGCCGCTGGCGGGCCCTTTTTGCGTGACCCTTGACACGTGTTGCTCGAACTTTTTTAGGTTCTACGACACGCCGGTTTCTTCACGATGTTTTCCTTCACCGTTTTGAGAGTACTGGCATAGTGCACATAAATTTTTCAACAGAAAAACTCATTCGTACACGGGTGGATTTGAACCAACGACCTTAGGATCGGAAGGCGGGGCCGCTACCACTAGACCACCAGTGCTCTTAGGTATTCTACTAATATTATGGGAGAGCCAGCACTGGTGGCCTAGTGGTAGCGGCCCCGCCTTCCGATCCTTAGGTCGTGAGTTCAATCAAAAAGATGTCTATATTCAGTAGTAACTCAAGAATCACTTTGAAACGTCCTAAAGCTAGGTGAGTCTAGGTGCCAGTTCCACGCGACCAAACCTAGAACAGGCAACAAACTACGTCTCGGTTCCTACCGTTTTGTTTTATGATCCTTATAAAAATAAGAATAACAGCAGTGAAGTTACAGTGTGGTGCCACTACACTTAGTCAGACGTATGCAATGCAATAATACAAAAGCAAACGTTTCAAAGACAGCACACGCTACGCTTCAAAGTAATAGTAATACAGACATTGCAATTTGACATGATTGTGACATGAGCACGTAAAAAAATCGGCAAATTTTTATCATCCGCACTTGATGTGCGGGCAGGTTTTTCCGCAAGTAGGCCGCTGGTGGGCCCTTTTTGCGTGACCCTTGACACGTGTTGCTCGAACTTTTTTAGGTTCTACGATACACCGGTTTCCTCCCCAAGTTTTTCCTTCACCGTTTTAAGGGTACTGGCACAGTGCACATACATTTTTCGACTGAAAAACTCATTGGTACACGACTGAATTTGAACCCTCGTCCTTCGGATCGGAAGGCGGGGCCGCTACCACTAGACCACCAGTGCTCTCTGACATGAGCACTTAAAAAATTCTCCAATACTTTCCAGAAACGACAATTTCGCATGGAAACTCCACCTAAAAACCCTACTCTACGAGAAAGTATGCCTCGCATATGCAACCCTAGCGGAATACAGCTATGCTAACGAGCAATATGGTTTCTCGCTCAAATACGTGGATATGGCGGCGCAATGTCAGAGATTACTCACGCATCTCATTATAAAGAGCAAGGTGGTTGATGCGAGCTGTCTTATAGGTGAGTTGTGGTCCCAATATAGGTGAGTTGTGGTCCTGTTTCAGGTGAGTTATGGTCCCAATATAGGTGAGTTATGGTCCCGTTATAGGTGAGCTATGGTCCCAATAAAGGTGAGTTGTGGTCCCGTTATAGGTGAGTTGTTTTCCCGTTATGGGTGAGTTGTGGTCTCGTTATAGGTGAGCTATGGTCCCAATAAAGGTGAGTTGTGGTCCCGTTATGGATGAGTTGTGGTCCCGTTGTAAGTGACTTGTGGTCCCGTTATAGGTGAGTTGTGGTCCCGTTATAGGTGAGTTGTGGTCCCGTTATAGGTGAGTTGTGGTCCCGTTATAGCTGAGTGGTATTCCATAACTACCTGTGGATTTTGTAAGAGGTACTGACATAGTTTAATGCGCGTGCCGCAACTGCAAAACGGAGCAAAATGTTAAGGCTGTACTTAAAATTCTTCATTTTTTTTTTTTTTTTTTTGAACCTTGTTTTCTTTTTTTTACAACATATATTTTTAATTTTATAACAACAAAACAAAAATTCATAATATTAACAAAAAAAACTAAAACTAATTAAACTAAACCTTAAAAATCTAACAAAAGTGGGTGTCCATGAGGCATGGTGCCAAGAACGCTGGCTGCATTCCCACGTTTGTTGTTTCTTCATTTTGGATATCCGTGTTCATGTACCTCATTTCAAACAACATATCCAAAAATCGACACCTTTGTAATGTTTTTTTTTAATATTTCCAGGTCGAGTAGGCGACAACTACTTCCAAATGCGCAAGCACTGGTCCCGTCTCGAACAGTTTCGCGTCCAGTTTGAAACCGATCACGACATCGACGCGCGGCTCAGACTAGAGATAGAACACGACATGCGCGAGGAAGTTGATACAACCGTCTCGGACGAGTTCGATCTGGGTGAGTTACAGCTTAATTTAATGTAGAGCAGCTCAGATACATTTTTGAGCAGCTCAATTGCGTACAAAGCAACACAGTTGAATATAGTGTAGCTCAATTGCATCAAGAGTAGCTTCGTACACTTTGAAGCGTGACTCGAAGCGTGACGTGAGATAGAACAGGATATTATGGTCGAGAAAGTTAATACCAACGTTTCTGACCAGTTCAATCTGGGTAAGTTACAGTTCCGTTGAATCTAGAGCAGCTCAATTGCATCCAAAGCAGCTCAGTGTTCCTGACGTTAAATATGAATCATTTCTAATTGATGCGAAGACCTGTTTACTTTTATAACTTAGCTAGAATATGGACTTGACGACTGTTTTTACTCGTAATTTGCACACTCTAAACATTCTTCGGATTTATGTATTATTTTCTAGATTTATAAAGCTGTGTTTTCCATTTTTAAATAAAAGAAACATGTTACTTTCAGACATAACCTTACCGGCGAGTGAAACAGCAGCAATGTTGCTATCCTGCTCTTACTACCGACGCGCGCTAACCGCTAAGAATGCCAAAAGAGCTGAACTGCTCCGAAGACTTGCCTCTGTCACCAACGAACTGGCAGTTCGGTATATGAACGATGCACAACGTAAGTCTATCCTTCTAGAATAGTCTGTGAGAGAGTGAGACAGCAATGTTGCTATCCCGCTCTAACTACCTCGCCCTTTTAGTAGTAGTAGAGCTCTTTGTGTGTGTCTCGTGGAGGTGCGTACTACCACCATGCCTATTCCTGCCGTGAAGCAGCATTGCTGTGTTGCTGTTTGAAGGGTTTGGGTGCCGGTGACATTACTGGCACGTGAGGCTGAATATTTATTATGCCTCAAGTTGATAGACTCAGGGCAGTGGCACGTTCCTGACGTGTGTAACCTACGAGGCAATGCTTTGTTATAGGCGATGGTTACCACTTAACATCAGGTGGGCCATATGCTTGTTCCATCAGCTAGTAGCATAAAAAAAATATTTTTCGTAATTATTTTCAGAAACCTACCTAAAGTACGTGGAAGAGGACCCGAAAGAACCAAACGCGAAACAGCTGTACAAGCAATTCATCTCAATTTCAAAGAAGTCTCTAGAATGCTTAGACGAAGCTTCGGAAATATTCCGTTCGGTTTGCGATCAGCCTAACCTAGCTCTACTGTACTGTAATAAAGGAAGATATTTGAGGTTCAAAGCGCATTGCGAACAAGGGGGATTTACGTGAGTATACCTAGCAGATATAGACATATTATATTACATAATATAATTAAGTAGTTGTAGTGCTCTTTGTGTGTGTGGCTCGTCCAAGTGCGTACTACCACTATGCCTATTTCTGCCGTGAAGCAGCATCGCTGTGTTTCGGTTTGAAGGGTGTGGGTGCCGGTGATATTACTGGCACGTGAGGCTGAACATCTGTATGCCTCAATACGATACAAGAATCACTTTGGAACGTTTTAAAGCTAGGTGAGTCTAGGTGCCAGTTCCACGCGACCAAGCCTAGAAGAACCTTTAAACAATGAAGAGTTTTCGCCATATTATTGTGGTTAAAGATAAAGATAAAGATTATTTATTTGCATAAACATGTGTTATAGTGAAGATGGTGAACAAATGTGTGGTACAAACATGTTTTACCAATGTCGGTGCACAAATATGGAGATGGCACTAAAATAATGTCAATGTAAACGACAATCCAAAAATATGTAAATATAAACAGAAAAAAAATTAAAAATTATACATGTCAAAAAAAAAAAAAAAAAAAAAAATATATATATAGTACAGTCATAATTAATCATAATTTGTCGTTTAAGAACTCGTCAATACTATAATAACATTTTTGAATTAATAGTTGTTTAAATTTTATCCTAAATAAATTTGTATTGAGATCCTTATAAAACCTAGGGATTTTGTTGTAGATATTAGGAGCCATGCATACAACACTTTTTTTCAACAAAGCGGTTTTGCTAATATGCCTACGGAGTCTGTCTTCACGTCTATTTCTAATGACAGTGTCACACATATGTGGAAACAAGTGGGGGTTATTTCTTACAAATAGTGCTACTTCAATTATGTACAACGACGGAAGTGTTAGAATTTTATGCTTCTGGAATAACGGTGCACAACTATCAGTCATTTTAATTTTAAACATAGCACGCAGGCAGCGCTTTTGCAGCTTAAATATAGTTTGCTTATCGGTGGAATTACCCCAGAATATGATGCCGTACCTGAGTGTAGACTCTACCAAGCCATAGTACGCTGTAAGTAGTGCATCTGTGTTCACCGTCGATGATAGTTTATAAAGAGCATAAGCTAAACTACTTATTTTTTTACTTAACACTTCAATATGTTTTTTCCAATTTAGTTTTTGGTCTATTTGTAACCCTAGGAACCGAGTAAAGTCAGCTTGCTGGAGTATATTATTGCGGAATATTAAATTAATGTTATTAGATATATTTTTAGGTCTTTGATTAAAATGCATTATAATTGTTTTATTTAAATTGATTTTCAAATTATTATTATCAAGCCATAAAATAATAGATTTAAGAGAATTATTTATGTCAAGTTCGTAGGAGCTGGTATTGCAGCATTTTATTGTCACTGTGCTGTCATCAGCAAATAGTGTCATAGGTTGTGTTATCACATTTGGTAGGTCATTTATATAAATTATAAATAAAAGAGGTCCTAATACGCTCCCTTGAGGAACACCGTGTAATACACTACGTTCCATAGATTTATAAGTGTGATCATATTTAGTTTAGTAATTTAACCGTGATATTTCTGTAATTTGTTGCCGATCTGTAAGATATGAGTTTATTAAATCTAGAATATTGCCTCTTATCCCATACGCTTCAAGTTTCTTAATAAGAATACTATGATCCACATAATCAAATGCCTGTGTCATATCGCAGAATATGGCGCAAATGGGATTCCGGTTGTCAACATTACAGATAACATTATAAAAAAAGTCATAAATTGCCATGTTGATGGTTTTATTTTGACGGAAGCCTTTTTGCTCCTTGCATAAGATGTTGTTTTTTTCTAGATAGATATTTATTTCTCCACAAAAATATTTTTCAAATATCTTTGAAAAAATTGATATGAGGGCAATGGGTCTATAGTACTCCATAAGCTCCCTATTTTCTTTTTTAAATAGCGGTTTCACTATAGTCATCTTAAGACCTTGTGGAAATGTACCTGTGACTATGCTTAAATTGATTAGGTAACTTAGATGAGGGCAAATGTATTCTTCAACTGATTTAATGACTTTTGTCGTAACTCCATCATATCCCGTACTATTTGTATTCTTTAGGTTTTTTATAATTTTATTGACAATTTTATTGGTTGTGTATTATTTTGTTATTTTCAGAACGGAAAAGCGAATGCTGTACAAACAAGCGGAGGAACTGTACCTCCAAGCATTAAAACTCCTCGGAGACAAGAACAAGTGTTCGATCTGGCACCTCGTTTGCTGGGAGCTGAGCTGTCACCTCTATACCCGGGCGGTGCTGATGCAGGATGGAGAACCTGGCTCCTATGCATTGGTACATTATTTATTATATTATTTTCATTGCTCATACTCGGAAAGTAGGTCTGAAGTTGCCTGAGGGGCATTATTGAAAGTAATACTTTCAGCCCTAGGGAGAATCGCTTTCTACTGACAGCTGGCAAGTTATAAAAAAAAAGCAGCCAAGTGCGAGTCGGACTCGCCCATGAAGGGTTCCGTAGCATCAATTAACATAATATAAAGGTTTTTGTAGTTCGTCGAAAGGTAAATTGCGGTTTACGATTTATGACGTATAAAAAAAAACTACTGACTAGATCTCGTTCAAACCAAATATCGTTGGAAGTTTGCATAGTAATGTACAACATATATTTTTTTTGGATTTATCATTCTCTTATTTTAGAAGTTAGAGGGGGGGGGACCAACTTTTTTCCACTTTGGAAGTGTCTCACGCGCAAACTATTCAGTTTAGAGAAAAACTATATTAGAAACCACACAACATTATTTTTAAAGACCTATCCATAGATACCCCAGACGTATGGGTTCGATGAAAAAAAAAATTTTGAGTTTCAGTTTCCAGTATGGGGACCCCCAAAATTTATAGTTTTAGAAAAAACGATATTAGAAACCTCAACATAATTTTTGAAGACCTATCCATAGATACCCCACACGTATGGGTTCGATGAAAAAAAAAATTTTGAGTTTCAGTTTCAAGTATGGGGACCCCCAAAATTTATAGTTTTTTTTCAATTTTTGTGTAAAAACCTTAATGCGGTTCACAGAATACATCTACTCACCAAGTTTCATCAGTCTAGCTCTTATGGTTTCGGAGAAAAATGGCTGTGACTCGGCCGGACAGACAGACAGACAGACAGACAGACAGACATGACGAATCTATAAGGGTTCCGTTTTTGCCATTTGGCTACGGAACCCTAAAAACAAGTTCTATTTTCACATTTTTATTCAACCAAGGAGGAAGCAAGCAGGTTATTGAACCAAATTCCAACTTTAATTCAGCAAGGGTTGGAAACTCATTACAACGGTAAGAAATTTAAAAAGTCTAATTAGAGCGCGATGTAAAATAAAATTCACTCATTTTTCTATCATGTTTTTATTTTTACTTTCCTTGTATTCGTAATGAAAATCACAGTGTTTACATCGGGTGTAAGACTTATTTAAGTCCCTCGAGCTCGGCCCGTCTCGTGACTTAAATTCGTGACTTTCAATCCTGCAGGGCAAAGGCCTCCCTAACCCCCTTCCACGCCTCCCGGTCCTGTGCTGTGGATGCCCAGTCCTCCACAAACGCGTCAAGATCGTCCCGCCATCTGAGTCTTGGTCTGCCGCGAGGTCGTCTGTCAAGGAGGCGATAATGTACATACATCATGAATTGATATTGTACACACTGTTAACGATTCCAGTAAAGCCACATGTACACTGTAGCAATTCAAACTTCAACAATTTTTTTGGTTCTGGCACTAGATACTTAAACTTGTTCTTGATACTTTATAGGGCGGATCCGACTAGGATTAGGTTATGTTAGAACATAAAAATTAAGCACAAGGCGAGCGAGCAGAGCGAGCGTGCCGCGGCAGCGGCCGCCGCAGTCGCAGTTTCATTAAATTTTGCTGTATCCTTGAGCTCTACTTAGTTTAGGGCTAGATAGTGTTATTAGGAATGTCCACAATATTTTTTTTTGTTCCAGGAAGCAACAGAAGTGGCGGAAGCTTTAAAACACGCGTTAAAATACTGTCTCCTCAGTCCCGGACCGAGACAGTATTTATACCAGTTCCGAGCGGCCATGATCTACCATAGACTAGGCTCTCTATACCACTCGCAATATCGGTAAGGATTCAAATTATGTTTATTCAGTCACAAGGATCATTTTGAAACGTCTTGGAACAGATGGCGCTCCTTTCACTAGCTACTTAAAATGAGCAATTGAATAAAAATACCGCACTACTATTTGACTACCATCTTAAAGTTTATGTGAAAGTGTTATCTTACGAAATTAAACTGCAGTATACATAAAAAAGTGCAAAACATAACAAAGTATTTTTGTGTCAAAATTTGGCAATACAACAATAAAGAAAAGTGAGTCTAGGTGCCAGTTTCACGCGACCCTAGAAGAACAGGCAACAAACAACGGCTTGGTTCCTACCGTGATTTTGTAAGAGCCTTTTACAAAGTAAGGAGTAGGAGTTAGAGTAGTAAAAGAACCAAGGTCACCGACATAGCTCGTAGAGTTAGTAAGTTGAAGTGGCAATGGGCAGGTCATACAGGGTGTGGCGTAAAGAGTGGATAATCCTTTACCTACGGGTCGGGGGCATCACAACTGTTCAGAAAATAAAAACATGTACCCAGTAAAAGTCCCACGGTTTTCGAGTTATTAAACATTTTCGAAATTTTCATTATTTTGTACTTCTGTCCATACTTTTCGATGCCAAGATCACAAATCAAGGAATTTTCTCCATCTGTTTTTTTTATAGCATTCTTAGATAACTGTTCTATCAAATGATAACTGCCATTGGTATGTCAAAGGTACAGTTTTTTTTAGGAATTTTTTTTTGAAATAAAAATGTGATTTGCCAATTTTTTCCAAAAGTTTGACCTCCTGTGGTTTAAAAAAAATGTATGGTCACCCTGAGTGACCAACTAATAAATAACTTGCCTACTTCATTGAGATTCCGAAATGGTATAGCACTTGCTAGTTCCAACTTTCAATGCAAAGAATATTTGTGTTAAAAAAGGGTAAGGGTCATTTTTTCAAATTACAAGTAAGATTTTACATAGCAATCGAATTTACTAAAAACAGAAAATAAAACAAATTAGATATTTAAAATACATTTATTTCATTAAAATTTCTTACAACAAGTGCTCAAAATGGCTCAAAATGCTCAAAATGCGCGCAAGATAAAGCGTTCTTTTATTAGAAGATGCAGGGCTTGCATAAGAGCAAGTGGAAGCCATTTTGAGCACTTGTTGTAAGAAATTTTAATGAAATAAATGTATTTTAAATATCTAATTTGTTTTATTTTCTGTTTTTAGTAAATTCGATTGCTATGTAAAATCTTACTTGTAATTTGAAAAAATGACCCTTACCTTTTTTTAACACAAATATTCTTTGCATTGAAAGTTGGAACTAGCAAGTGCTATACCATTTCGGAATCTCAATGAAGTAGGCAAGTTATTTATTAGTTGGTCACTCAGGGTGACCATACATTTTTTTTAAACCACAGGAGGTCAAACTTTTGGAAAAAATTGGCAAATCACATTTTTATTTCAAAAAAAAATTCTAAAAAAAAAACTGTACCTTTGACATACCAATGGCAGTTATCATTTGATAGAACAGTTATCTAAGAATGCTATAAAAAAAACAGATGGAGAAAATTCCTTGATTTGTGATCTTGGCATCGAAAAGTATGGACAGAAGTACAAAATAATGAAAATTTCGAAAATGTTTAATAACTCGAAAACCGTGGGACTTTTACTGGGTACATGTTTTTATTTTCTGAACAGTTGTGATGCCCCCGACCCGTAGGTAAAGGATTATCCACTCTTTACGCCACACCCTGTATAGCTCGAAGAACTGACAGCCGTTGGGGAATAAAGGTTCTAGAATGGCGACCACGAACCGGAAGACGAAGCGTAGGGCGCCCACCCACCAGATGGACCGATGACATTGTTAAAATCGCGGGAAGTCGATGGATGGAAAGGGCTCAGAATCGTTCTTCCTAGAAATGTGTAGGGGAGGCCTATGTCCTACAGTGGACTTCTTCAGGCTGGATGATGATGATGATGTCCTATGAGTCAATACAGCCATCGGCGCATCCTCGTATCAGGGAAGGTCGTGGGTTCAAATCCTCTAAGCTCCTAAATTTAGGGACATTATGAAATTCTTGTTACAGTATAACACAAGAGGAAGGCCCCAAACGTCGCACGCTAGTGAACGCAACTCAGAGCAACTATCAACAAGCGGCCAACATGTTCGCTGCGTTAGAAGATCCCGCCATGTTCCTTACCGTGCAGTTAGAACATGTGCATCTACTAGAAACACAGGCATCATGTACGTATCCTGGATATGTGCTTAGTTTGGAGCTAGACGGCGCTAAGACGCCTTTATTTAAGTCAAAGATCCTGATGGCTGCGGCAGTGCTCACGATATCCATAGGTATCTCTTTAGCTCTAGGGATTTATGTCGTAAGACCTTTATAGTCGAAGAAAAATCCCGAAGGCTGCGCCAGTTTTAAATTACACAAACAAAAAAGCTCACGTTCTCTGTAGGCCCGGTAGACACCCTCTTAGCTCTTCTGCCACTAAACACTTGACAATGAGGATGCCTAAACGAGGTAGTCAGTGAACACTTTCAACTTTACGGATCTGCATCTTGCATGCATGTGCATCTTCTAGAAACACAGGCATCATGCATGTGCTTAGTTTGGAGCTAGACGGCGCCATGGCGCTTGTAAGCAAGGCTCAATAAAATGCTATTTGTGGAACGTTCATAATTCTTATTTTTCATTTTCAGTTTCCACGAATCTCAAGCTAAAGTCTCTGCAATCAGCGATCCAGCTGATCCGGCAATGCCACTCCATCATGAAACTCCTCAAAGACAAGGAACCGGATGAGCAACGGGATCCAAAACCCGAAGACTTGGACGACAAATCCATCAAAAGCGAATACAGCTTGCTCTCACTATTCGAAAACCGCTTAAACTTTATACTAAAAAGCATAATCCAGTACTGCCGCTCAAAATCCAACAAAGATTATGAGAGAATGGGGGATATGTATAAGAAATTGTACAGTGCTAGTTTGAGGATTAAGAAAGTTGAGGATGTGAGGATCTACGCGGGAAGTATATGCGATGTTCTTGAGGATATGGATGCTATTTATAACGAGTTTGAGTGAGAATGGATGTACCGTCTAAAATTATGGCAGAAAGATTTCTATGTTTCTAAAGGTGTGTGTGAAATTACTGACACGTGAGGCTGAACATCTGTATGCCTCAAGTTGATGGACGCAAAGTATACGTGACCTATGAGGCAATGGCTTTGTTATAGGCGATGTTTGCCAGTTGAGCCATAAGCTTATTACATCAGCTAGTTATATAAAACATAAAATTGAGAAAATAAACTATTTTATGTAACACTATCCAGCCTCAAAATAAGCAAAGCTTGTAATATGGAACCAAATAATTAAGATCATTAATAGAAGATAACCTTATTTTAATAAACATTTTATGTACATATTAGTCTTTTTTTTAATCAACGTCATTTCGGCCAACACTGCAAATTCCTGAGAACACCGCGCTGCAACAGAATACCTTTTGAAAAAAGTAAAACGTGTATCACAAGGATCACTTTGAAACGTCTTAAAGCTAGGTGAATGAGTAGAGAGCACTGGTGGTCTAGTGGTAGCGTGCCCGCCTTCCGATCCGAAGGTCGTGGGTTCAAATCCAGTCGTGTACCAATGAGTTTTTCTGTCGAAAGCTGTATGTGCACTATGCCAGTACTCTCAAAACGGTGAAGGAAAACATCGTGAGGAACCCGGCGTGTCGTAGTGCCCAAAAAAGTACGAGCAACACGTGTCAAGGGTCACGCAAAAAGGGTCCACCTTTACACACCGCTTACTTGCGGAAAAACCTGCCCGCATATCAAGTGCGCATGATAAATTTGCCGAAGCTAGGTGAGTCCCAGGAGCCAGTTCCACGCCACCAAGCTAAGAAGATAACTGAGATCATTGATGTGGTGGGTGGAATCCTACGTTTCGTCTTCCAGTTCGTCCGAGGAGTAATAAAACAACCGAGTTAAACACTTATCAAAAATAAATTTATTTGTAACAAATACCTACAATAAAGATACCTATTTACAAAATATTAACGGTAAATTCACTATATCACAACACTTAGCGCCTATTTTGGTTTGTACTTTAGTTAAAGGCACTTTCATACTAATGTGTGTTTTAAATAAAAATATTAATTGTATCGATTCTCATAAACTTAAAACAAAAAAAAATTAAGAAACACTAGTAATATACGTAGGTACCTACGTATTATTAATGCATAATTCACCACCAAAATAATTTAAATAAATAAAACGTATTATACATGTACAAATTTCTTTGGTCTACTACTTCAATGACAGTAAATTTTTGTTAGTATAAATTCTAGGGTTTCTAATCTTAAAAAAATAGCTTATGTCATTTTCTATGTTTTAAACATAATCATAGTTAAGTTTTGTTTTAAATACTTATAAATTCAAATATTATCCTTCATATTTATAATGGTATTTTAACAGTCTTCTTCTAGTTTAGCAGACCGATAAGGCTGTTGCCATCTCTTTCTTCTTAACTAATGGCATCTGTCCATTTTGGATCAATTTTGCCAGTGTCAAGAAAGTGACAGTGACAAGAGACTTTAAGCGCGCTGCTAAAAAGTGACAGGTATTATGAGTGAAGGTGTAAAATTAGTTTAGTCTGCTAGAACATTCCTATAAATTTAGCTGAAAAGTCTTTGTATGAAAGTACCTTATCAATTGGTACCAAAGATGTCCCCACCAAGGGTCTAAACGTGTCGTGGTTTGTCAGTGGGCGGACAAGTTGCTTGGCGCCTGTCAAAGTCAAAGCTTAGCTTTGGTTGGAACGTTCTCGTAATACTATAACCTAAATCTAGCGGCAGCTACTAAATTCGAATGTCTTCAAGCCTTTTCTGGTTTTGATGGCCTGAAAAAAAAACAGAATTATGTTACGTTAAGAATTACGCGCCATAGCGCGCCGTAGCATAGGAACGCCGCCAAAGTAAACGTGACAGTGTCTTTGCTACGCAGCTGCTACGAAAGTGAAACGCTATGGCGGCGTTGGCGTTGCGACGAAAGTAAAATGCTACAGCGGCTTTGCTACGCAGCTGCTACGAAAGTGAAAAGCTATGGCGGCGTTGCTACGAAAGTAAAATGCTACAGCGGCTTTGCTACGCATCTGCTACGAAAGTGAAACTCTACGTAGCCGCTACAAAAGTATGCCGTAGCGTATCTTCTACGAACCAATGATCCTTGCCGAAACCGGTTATGAGGCTACCTATTTTATTTGTTTGTATTTTATTAAGGACCCACCGCGTCTGCCTGTCTCTTTGCGTTCTCTACTATATTCGTTCTGTGGGTTTTTTTTACAGCTACAGTACTCAGGACCGGTTTCACGGACTGCTAATCGACAAATTAAATATTTGTCAGTTTTATATCTAAAAATATTCAAGCAAAAAAATTTGTTGACGTGTTAGTGATCGACTAGCAATCGTGGAACTGGTTAATAGCACTCATAGCTTACTTAGTAGTAGCTCTGTCATTTGCACTGGACTACTGGATCCCCACCGTTATACACCACTATTTTGTAACTTCCAAAAAAAATAGGGTAAAGTAGGGGTAGAACATTATGAATGTGCAATCAGAATTTTTAGTTTCGATAAAATGACAAAGTTATTAAATGTTAAAATTTTCAGAAATCCTACATAAAATTATGGACATATTAGTTGCGTGGTACTAGAGAGAAAAAAAATTACGCTGTTCGGTTCCGCTTGGTATTTAGCGTTTATGAATGAAATTTTGACTAAAAATTGTTGTGATTTAAGGATATTTTCTTTATGACTTGAATTTTTATTTTCGTGTAGGTATATGTTCAGTAAAAGCAGCCAATATCGGCATTTTTTTTGGTAATTACAAAATAGTGGTGTATATGCGGTGAACGTAGATGTTTGTTCTCTGTCTGGGTTTAATATTGTATTCTAAATATAATATAAGCAGTGGAACTTACTTCCCAGCGAGCATATCCTGTATTTCCTGGAAGCTCTTCCCCTTGGTCTCCGGCACCAGGAACAGCGTGAAGAAGAAGGAGATGACGCAGAACACCGCGAAGATAAGGAACGCCGTGCCCATGCCGATGGCGTCAGCGATCGGGTTGAAGTATCTGACAAAGTTGAACTCTTAAATCATTTGAAGTGAAAGTGAAGTGAAAAAAGTTTATTGAATGAACACAAACACAGAAAAAAACAAACTAGAACCTTAAATGACTAGAACCTTAGACTGGCCTCTCAGCTCAGTGGCTGGCCTCTCAGCTCAGTTGGCTCTGCCTTCTGCGCTGTAGGTCGTGGGTTCGATCCCCACCGAGAACAAATATTTGTGTGGTGAACATAGATGTTTGTTCTCTGTCTGGGTGTTATATTGTATTCTAAGTATGTATTTACAAAAAAAAAAGTATTTAGATCAGCTATCTGGTTCCCATGGTACAAGCTCTGCCTAATTTGGGGCTAGATAGTGTTGTGTGGATTGTCCAGAATATTTATTTTATTTATTTATTAAATACAAACAGTACAGGGTGAAAGGTTTGAGACAAAAGGGAATATATGAAAATTGACTAACTACTAGGTAAGAGTCCCGCGCACCCACCCATCCACCCATCCACCTATAAGAGCTACATTATGTTGTGTTCACTCAACAGGTTTCAGCTCAGCATGTACTGAATAGGTCGGCAGGCCTATCCAACGCTGATTTTCAGCTGAACCGTGATTTGATTGAACTTCACTGGTGGTCTAGTGGTAGCGGCCCTGTCTTCCGATCCTAAGGTTGTGGATTCAAATCCATTCGTGTACCTACCAATGAAACTTTCGGCAATGGGAGTCTTGTAAGATTAGACAGACACACGTCGTAGCCTAGAACGAAAGTCCTCAGCAGTACGTCACTATAAAAAGAAACCGAGCCAGGTGTAGCAGGAAACTGGTACTTTCGGCTATGGCCGCCTTGTTAGATATAACAGACTTACCTCGTAACTAAGAAGGAAAGCCCCCAGCAGTACGCCGTAGCCAGTGGAGATGCCAACGCCTTCACTTCAATAGGAAACAGTTCTCCCATAATGGCCCACGGCAGCGGCCCGAGTCCCCAGCAGTACGTCACTATGAAGAGAACCAAGGCCAGGATAGGCAGGAAACCGATGCTGTCCACTACCGGATTATGGTTGTCCGCTAGGATGAAGTACATGCCAAGAAGACCCTGGAAATTGATGAAGTGATAGGTGTGGTAGATGGATGTTACCGCATCTCTGCTTTATCATCAGCACAGGGGCTGACAATTATCAATGTATAGAGACAGAAATTCGCGATAAAACAGGCTTTTTTCAAACAAAAACAGCGTTTATCCATGCTTGAACCCCCGTATCAGGGAATGTATTTTCTTCGTAATACAATTAACTATTATATTATTAAATGCATGTAGCAGGCAGTATGTTCGTTTGCCTTAACAATTCATTTTGCTGTAATATTTATAAATTTTTTTTGCTAGTGCTCTCTAACGGTGAAGGAAAACTTCGTGAGGAAATCCGCGCCTTAGTCAGCTCCGCACGTATTGACCATGCATTTCCTGTGGATAAAGCCGATTAAGCTGTCAGGATGGTATAGGTGCTGGGCAAGCCTATTCCATCTAAAAAATCCTGTCCCAGGTACTATAGAGTCCCATAGGGCATGAGTAATCCCCAGTTGCCACTGACGCTGTATAAATCGTCTACAATAGATGCAAAGGCCTGTTTTATTCATTAATTATTAATGTAATATTGATGTATTATTTCTGCTATATTAAAAGTGAGGGTAGCTCCAGAGTAACTTACAAGTCCTACAGCGGTACCGCATGAGGAGACCATCAGCAGCAGTCTCCTTCCGAGCCTGTCCACGACCAGGGGGGTGATGAAGGATGCGACCACCTGGCAGCGTAACATAAATTAGTTTATTTTCCAAAGAGCCCACAAAATCCCCTTAAAATCCTTTCACCACACTTGGTTCGAAAGAATCAGTGACACGATAAGAAGAAGAAGAGCCCACAAGTCTGCCATGCCTATTTCTACCGGTGAAATTACTGGCACGAGAGGCTGAACATCTGTATGCCTCAAGTTGTTGCACTGACATGCTTAAGTAGGCGATGGTTACCACTTACAAGCCATAGGTATGCGTGTTCCAACAGCTAGTTGTATAAAAAAAGTCAAACTCGGAGCTTAGAAATGACGAATGACGGAAGACTTATAACTTGGATGTTATTTTTTTTCTCAAGCCTATGTCGTCCCACTGCTGGGCAAAGGCCTCCCCTAAAGACTTTTAGTTTCCCGATCCCGAGCCTCCTCCCACCATCTCCTTCGAAGGCATCGATCGTCACGCTTTTACACTATTTATTTAGAGTAGAGTAGAGTGAGCCGGTATCTTCTAGGTAAGCGTGCTACACGGACCGCATCCATGGCGCAAACACAAACCTATAAAATGTAAAAAAATATGATAATAACCTGTATAACTCCAATGATGATGGTCGCGATGGCAGGGTCCAGCGCCGAGCCAGCTGCAGTGAAGATGTTGCTCATGTAGAAGAGCACAGCGTTGATGCCGCAGAGCTGCTGGAAGCTCACCAGAGCACAGGATATGTAGAACGCCTTGAAGTTACTGCCGCGGAATATGTCGGCGACCTGAAGACAATGTGAATTTTTAGCCGAAATTCAAAAAATAAGCTCTCAATTCTTCAGGTTTTTAGGGTTCCGTAGCCAAATGGCAAAACCAGAACCCTTATAGATTCGTCATGTCTGTCTGTCTGTCTGTCCGTCCGTATGTCACAGCCATTTTTCTCCGAAACTGTAAGAGCTGATGAAACTTGGCTAGTAGATGAATTCTTTACATAACAATAGAAAAAAAAACAATAAATTATGGGGGTCCCCATACTTGAAACTGAAACTCAATATTTTTTTTTTCATCAAACCCATACGTGTGGGGTCTATGAATAGGTCTTTAAAAATGAAGTTGAGACCTACGGTTTCCATACAAATTGATCAGCCTATTTCTGCCGTGAAGCAGCATTGCTGTGTTTCGGTTTGGAGGGTGTGGTTGCCGGTGAAATTACTGGCACGTGAGGCTTAACATCTGTATGCCTCAAGTTGCTGGACGCAGGGCAGGGCATTGTAGGGCACGTTTTTGACGTGATCTACGAGGCAACGCTTTGTTATAGGCAATGCTTGCGATGAGAATATGCTTGTTCCATCAGCTGGTTGTATAAAAGAACTAGCGGCCGCCCGCGGCTTCGCTCGCCGTTACCGTTCCAGTTAAAAAAAAAACTTTTTAAAACTTCTCTGGACCTCCACAAATCATTCAAGACCAAAACCAGCCAAGTCGGTCCAGCCGTTATCGAGTTATAGCGTCAGGAAGGAAAACCCGACTTATTTTTATATAGTAGAATAAAGTCTTACCGTGGCAGATTTGGACTGTGACTCGGTGACAGCTGCTTGGATCTTGTCCAGTTCAGCTTGCACTCCCGCGCGTGACTTGCCTCGGATCGTGGCGAGGCAGTCCGCCGCTGAGTCCGGGTCATCTGAAGATATACTTCGTCAGAAAACTAGTAGGAACTTCTTTCATGCTTTAGGTGGTGCTCTCTTTTTAACCGACTTCCAATCAAAAAGGAAGAGGTTCTCAATTCGGTTGTATATATATATTTTTTTATGTTTGATACCGCATAGCTTTGTCATTTGTGAGCCGATTTGAAAAAATATTTTTTTATCTGAAAGGTACTGCTTCCAGATTTTGGTCCCATTTTAATTTTATTAAAATCAGTGTTGCCATTTTTTTTAATATTTTTTTTATGTTTGTAACTGCATACCTCCGTCATTTATGAACCGATTTAGAAAATTATTTTTTTATTTGGAAGGTTTATTCTTATGTCCAGATTGTCCCAAATTTCTTTCTAGCATTATCCCACTTTATGTGTGGTCGACACAACATGTCTTCCTCCGCCATTCTCATCTGTCAGCCGTCATCTCTGCATTCACTCCTCTCTTATCCATCTTTCAAACAAATCATCCATGTTTTCTTTGGTCTACCTCTGATCACATATCCATATTATATCCATCATCACGGGCCTATTACTATTATTATTACTGGCCTCTCAGCTTAGTTGATAGCAGCTTCTGCGCCGTAGGTCGTGGGTTCGATCCCCACCGAGAACAAATAATTGTGTGGTGAACACAGATGCTTGTTCTTTGTCTGGGTGTCATATTGTATTTTAGGTAAATATTTACAAAAAAAACGTATTATATATACAAGTACAAGTATATATACAAGCTTTGCTTAGTTTAGGGCTAGATAGTGTTGTGTGGATTGTCTATAATATTAATTTATTTATTTATAATGTAAAAAAAACGATCTACGAATATCCATCTATCTCGTATGCATTTGAAATTTTGAACTTACTTTTAATCAAGTAATACGTTGGCGTTTCTGGCATGAAGAAGAAAGATATCGCGAAGACCGCCACAAAGGCCACTCCCACGTACGCAACCGCTGAGTACGATATGAACGGCCCTATGGAATAGATCAGCAGGAATCCCAGCACGACGAAAGCTTGCAGGAATGATCCCAAAGCACCTCGGACTTCGTCCTGGAAAATAATTATAAAAAAAGAATGGTCAGATCAGGCCGACTAAGCCGTCAGGGTGGGACAGGTGCTGGGTAAGCCTATTCCATCTAAAAATCCTGTCCCAGGCACTGTAGCGTCCCGTAAGTATAGGGAAATGAGTTAGGGACCAGTTGCCCCTGACGCTATATAAATCATACAAATAATACAAAATAATTTATTTACACAAAGTATAACTTACAATTAAACAAATATTTACAAAATGTACAAAATACACAAGAAACAGTTGAGCTATCTGCAGATCGTTACAAACGATCTAGAGATAGCTCAACTGATCCAAATCAGTGCCAGACGGAAGCGTCCTCAAGACGCTGGCAGCATTGCCTCGCTGAATAGCAAAAAAATCTAAAAATAAATACTTATTAGGTGGACATTTCACACTATCCAGCCCTACACTACGAAAAACTTGTGCGTAAGAAAAATCTGCTTTGCAATCTGTTCTGCGATATTCCGGTTTCCTCGCGATGTGTTTCTTCACCCTTTGTGAGCACTGGCATAGTGCATATATATTTTTAGGGCAGAAACACTCATTATACGACTAGATTTGAACCCACGACCATATAATCGGAAGGCGGCCAAAAGGCCCCCCCTAGGCCCTAGGCTAATGCTCTCATTTTTATACACATATCAAGATATAGGTAGAAGTAAGCAACACATATTGCACATCGGCTAATTTCGGCTTCATAGAGGGTAGTGCGCGTCGAAAGTTGAAAAGCCGATTTGCAATATTTATTGCCTCCAACCGTACTTACTGTAGCAATTTCAGCGCAGTACATAGGTGATACGGTGAACAGCATACCAACGCCCACACCCCAGAATACACGGCCCGCGTATATCATGCCCACGTTGGACGCAGCTGCTATTAGGATCCAGCCCACGAATAGAGGAATAGTGGTGGACATCAAAGCCCATTTCCTGCCGACTGTGGAAGCGGCAAAGCCTCCGAGGAAGGGACCTGGAATTCAAGAAGTATGTGAAGATTGAATTGTAACCGAAAACTTATGAATTGGTTTCGCACGGAAAACGCTTTAACTAAAGCGTGCTCAAATCAAATCAAATCAAAAGTGTATTTATTCCGTAGGATGGCAAGGATCACTTTGAAACGTTTTAAAGCTAGGTGAGTCTAGTTGCCAGTTCCACGCAACCAAGCTTAGAAGAACAGGCAACAAACTACGGCTTGGTTCCTACCGTTTTTTTATATGATCCTTTTACAAATCAAATATAATCTAAAATAATAGCAGTGAAGTTCTAGTGTGCTCTTCTTCGTTAAGGGCTTGTCTGGAGAAATACCACCACCATGCCTATTCCTACCGTGAAGCAGCATTGCTGTGTTTCGGTTTGAAGGGTGTGGGTACCGGTGAAATTACTGGCACGTGAGTCTGAATATCTGTATGCCTCAAGTTGATGGACGCAGGGCAGTACATCGTAGGGCACACTGCTGACGTGCGTGACCTTCGAGTCAATGTTTTGCTAGGCGAAGGTCACTTAACATCAGGCGAGCCATACCTATGCTTGTTCCATCGCTAGCTAGTTGTATAAAAATACACATTCTCAGAAAGAAAATGGTGAATAAACTCACCAAATATAGCTCCAACTGTGAGCAGGGATCCGATCCAGGACACCTGGTCTGTGTTCACGACATTTTCCAGAGGGGATAGCTCGGTGTCGTTCAGCTTCACGTTGATTGGCGACGTCCATCCCATGGAGTACCCAGTCGAGGCTATCGCGATGTTCGCTGGAAAAAGATTCCAAATTATGTATTTATTTATTTATTTAAAACTTTCACACAATTTAGTGCTAGGAAGAATTAATGCAAATAGCATTGTCTGCCAATCTCAAGGGAATGGAACTCATTGCCGTCGGCAGTTTTTCCTGACCACTACAATCTGGGCCTCTTCACGGCAAAAGTGAATAGGTGTCTTCTAGATCATCCTGCTTCATCGTCGGCTACATCGTCGCTTACCATCAGGTGAGATTGTAGCCAAAGGATGGTCTATTTAATGTAAACAAAAAAAAAGTCTGTATTCTGTTAGTTACGCACTGGTGGTCTAGTGGTAGTGACCCCGCCTTCCGATCCTAAGGTCGTGGGTTCGAATCCAGTTGTGTATCAATGAGTTTTTCTGTTGAAAAATTTATGCACACAATGCTAGTGCTCTATAAACATCGTGAGGAAACCCGCGTCGTAGTCAGCTCCGCACGTATTGACCATGTCTTTCCTGTGGATTAGGCCGACTAAGCTGTCAGGATGCTATAGGTGCTGGGCAAGCGTATTCCATCTAAAAATCCTGTCCCAGGCACTATAGTGTCCCACAAGTATAGGGCTTGTGTTACCAGTTGCCCCTGACGCTATATCAATCATCTACAATAGAGGCAAAGGCCTGTTTACTTTTTTTTTACTTTCTTCTGGACAGAAATACTTTTTTTTTTTAATACATACTAAAAGCCTACGCAGACCGGGACGGCATGGCAAGGGATTTTGCCGTCAGTTAGCGGACATTATCCGCTTAGATACCGCGGCAACATTCCAGCACCTAGCCACGGCATACCATGCCGCCTCACTCCGCGGTATGTCAAAACGAGCGCCGGAGTCCTTAGCATGCCGTTGCCTACCGCAGTACGCCACAGCGTCTTTCAATGCCGGGCAATGAAGTCTCTTTCGATGCCACGGCATCATTTTAAAGCATAGCAAATTTATGTCGTATTGCTATGACGATACGTTTGAATGTCCATTAGTAAAAATGTAAATAATAAACCCTTGCCATGCCGGTCTGCGTAGGCCATTAAGAATACACTATAACACCCAAACAGACAACCAACATCTGTGTTCACCACACAAATATTTGTTGTCGGTGGGGATCGAGCCCACGACCTACGGCACAAAAGGCATAGCTACTGCCAACTGAGCTGAGGGACCCGGGCCCTGTTTAATAAAGCCGACAATTCGACATAGGTGTCACAAATTTGTGGAATTGTCGCTCTTATGGTATTAATAAAAGTGACAAATATGTCAACAAAAGCACGACAATTATACAATTTTGTCGCTTTTTGACATCATATGTCGAATTGTCAGCTTTATTAAATAGGGGCCAGATATTATGTCTTCAAGCATTTTAAAATTTGATTTCGGTCAGTGATAAACAGCTCAAGGCTAGTTGGCCTATAGCCAACACATCCGGATTCCCCCGCACACACGCAACGTGAATCAGATGATTCAACTAAACATAGTGCTGCTGATTCCGAATCAATTAGAAAAAGATCGATCGGCTAAAGTTTGGCCGAAAGTTACCAAAACTTATTTTAATTTTGAAAAGCGAACATCTCCGTCATGTATTAAAAGGAGGTCGAGGAACCTCCTTATAAATAAATACCTGGAGAAAAAGGCATACATTATGCCGACAAGAGCATTGCTTAAACAAGAAGAAGAAGATTTTATTTGATTAAAACACGACAGCTAGCAAGCAACCGTGTGCGTCTGGTACAGCAAAGTTATGTTGTATGGAACCGAATTGACCGAATGACGTATGTTGCCGGCCTTCGAGGTTTGAGGTTGCCGCCCATTTTTCCACAAACAAACCATAAAGAACAAGGTTTATGAAGGAAAAGTGAAAAATGAACGGCAAGCAAGTTGACTATGTAAGCAAACGTTAAACAAAGGTGCATAGCACACAAAGGTAGGTAGGGTTTGTTGATCAATGTATAGAAGTGTTTACTTCTATACATTGATCTAGGCTTTTGTATTTATTGTTGATGATTTAAACATCGTCTGGGCTTGATATAAGAACGGAAACATTTTAGATACTCATGTCGAGCGCCGTGAAACTACACCCTGATGGGCAGATCGCAAGTATACAAAATAAAAAAAAAGATGGAGGAATTGTGTGAAGGATGACATGGGTAAGAAAAGAAAGAAGTGACAGCTGTAATGACGGCTGATTAGAGGAGAGTGGAGAACGAAAATCTATTGTGCCGACCCCATGAAGTGGAATAAGGACAAGAAAAATCATTTAAAAAATACAGCGGCAAGGGCAAATTTCACTCACGCCCGTAAAGGCGATGTACGGTAAGGCGAAGGCAACCACCGATGTACTTCTCGCTCGCACACTTTGACCCATTGAAAAATAAAAAATAACTGAATTTTAGATCAAAAACCGCAAGCAACTATCTTGCGTGCAATCCAATTGTACACAGTTTAGCAAAGAATATTTCTATCCTAAAACACGTTTCCTAGCTGGTTTTCGTGTTTTATATTTTTCAAAAGGTGTGAGTGTCAGAAGTTAGTTCAGCATCATAGGAAACTCGTGCATAAAATTCAATATTATAATTTTATTTGTAACAACATGAACATAATTTATAAAAACCATTATTTGAATGAAACAAAAACTATATTTTAAAATTCTTGGTAACAATTAGAAACAGCGGATCACGATAAGATAGTACATAATTTCTGGTTGAGTCCAGGAGTGGGTATTTCCTATGATTACGTGCAGTATCATAATATTGAAAAATAATTACTATTTTATCTCGATCTGATATAGAGACTGAAGATAAAAGAAACTAAGGCACTCTCCCAAGTGTTAGTGTCATGCTAATTAATAGCATTTGTTGACAATATTACCTACATTTCTACTAATTATATGAATGTCAAACATGGCGGACCGACATGACATGGACATTGGACATGGTACATGTCATGTCGGTCTGCCATGTTTCTGGTACGTACGTCGAATTACTTTCGTTGGTCTAGAAAATCTCTATGTACAAGTAAACGAAGTAAAATCAAAGAAAACTAACAATTTAAACCGAATACTATATTACCAAGCGGTATGTATGATTGGTGTACACATGTGTACTCCAATCATACATACCGCTTGGTACATACCGCAATCATACAGCCCGCGCTAGGTTTGCAGACCTAGCGCGGGCTCTATAGCTTCACGAAACATGTAATTTTAAAACTGTTAGTATAGGTCTACCAGAATCTCATGGCAAATGGAGAAATAAAAATTTGTTGCGTGCAATACTGGGGAAATTTGATTAAACGATCTTGATACTGTTTAATTTTTATTATTTATTTATGTCTTTTATTTGATTAATTTGATTAAACCAGGTCAGGTGATAATTGCCTTGAAAATCACAATTTTTTTATTTATTTTTATGCCATGAGATTCCGGTAAACCTATACACAAGGATACGCATCAAACTATACACTGCTAGCTCTTATATAATAATAATAATAAAAGCATTTATTTTATTCTTTCACAAAGTAGGTGTTGGATCTTTGCTCATCTTTAGAGGGTAGATAATTTAAGTTTTGTCATCCGCTTTTCACAACTACCCTCGTTTTGAATTGTGGGCCGACGCGGTGCGCAACCTTAGCGCGACCTCAGTCGGCAGTTGGCTTGAGTGATCAGACAATTTCGGTCACTTCTCATTTTATTGAGAAACTATTCCGTGGATAGTGAAAGTTTTAACTCCTTTTCAACACTGCCGTGCAGTATCTATTGTGTGAGACGTTCTCGCAGTGCTGTGCCAATTTTGATGGTGTTTTTGGAACGTTCAGTGCCTTTGCTCGCCTCCGCCTTCGAATCCAGGTCCCATGCCGTGCAGGCTCGCTTGAAGAAACGAACGTGTGGATGTTTGAGGTAGGTGGCAGACTAGATTATCTATCCATTTATGAGCAAAGAACCAGTGTCCAAATTTTACCTCTCTAAGTTGGTGCATATATTTCTTTTATTTATTAATGGTCCTTCAAAAAACAATTCCTTACCAGCCTTCTACAGTCATACTCAACATTTTGGCCCTCGAGCCGGATATAATTTACTTTTTTAAATTATTTTATTGCATATTCAAAATCTAAAAATGTCTCAACCAGAAGTACCTACACTACCTACTCCGATTCCCACTAAAAAGGAATTGGAAACTGTTCGTAACATAAACAAATGTCTTGCTAAAAAGCAACGTATTTATTCTCAGTTGCAACAAGTGTTTGATTTATCCAATAAAATTGAGAATCATCCTTCCCTCAAGGAAATGTTCCTTTTGCGTGCCTCAGAGATAACATCGTTACGTGTATCATTTGAAAGTATTTGTATGGAAATATATGAAATGCAATTAACTTTAAAGCCTGAAACTCAGTTCTCAGATAGCGATTTGGTTAGCTTCGATGACTTGTTCTTTCGCGTCAAGTTGTGCGCTTCTAAGCACACCAAAATGGCGGACGTTCCACCATGCGGTCACGTAGACACGAAAGATAAAAATGGCGACATTCGACCACGGTTACCTAAGCTCGAATTGTTCACATTTGATGGGAATATTGAGAACTTTACCACGTTTTATGAAACATTTTGCTCTTTGGTGCACAATCAAACGGGTATTTCAAGCATAGATAAATTTCATTATTTGTTGTCATGCACAAAAGGGTCCGCACTTAGCATCGTAAAAAGTGTGCCGATTACTTCAAGTAATTATGACGTAGTGTGGCAGTCCTTACTTGATAAATATCAAGACAATAGGATGCTCGTAGGTAAATACCTAGATAAGATGCTCAACTTTCCCGCGCTTAAATCGGAATCTCCAGTCAATTTAAATAACTTTATTGAGACTTTCGATCATTCTTATCGCGCTATTCATGCTTTAAATATCGAGCACTTATCTAGCTATGTACTGTGTCATATAGCATTGAGGGGATTAGACCCCAACACAAGAAAAACATTCGAACAAGGTATCGATCAAAAGACCATACCTACCTATGATCAGTTAATGTCCCACGTACATAATCAGATAAAGATATTGGAACATTCGCAATCTAATTTTAGTTCTACTGTTCCGCAAGGTAGGAATCCTACTCCAAACACATTTAATAAAAAATCGAGTGAAACTTTAAGTAGGAAGGCATTTTCTTCGCAGACACAATCGAACAATAAGCCAAGGGGTTTTGATTGTTTACATTGTGGTCAAAATCATATGATTTTTCGTTGCGTTCAATTCCGTGAATTGGCTCCTGCGCAACGCGTCAGCCGTGCTGACCATTTGAAATTGTGCCACAACTGTCTCAAGCAGAACCACTCGTCCTCCGATTGTCAAAGCGAATTTAGATGTTTAACGTGTAATCAACGTCATCATGCATTACTGCACCTCGACTATATAGGTAGTCCTGCTACGCGATCTTTGCCCGCGCATAATAGCAGCGCCGAGCCGACGACGGCTGTAGGTACTCACACATTGCACGCTAAAACGTCGCACTCGTCCAGCGGTAACAACATGAAGAGCTATATGGTCCTACTAGGTACGGCTATCGTCAACGTTATAGATTCGTTTGGTAATCCGCAAGCTTGTCGCGTTCTTATTGACTCAGGCGCTCAATCGAATTTTATAACTTTAAATTGTTTAGAACGGCTAGGGTTGTCGCGTCAAAAATGTCCGTTTAATATTTTTGGTTTAGCCGGAAGTAGTGTCAAAAACTTTGGCATGACTTCCTGCACTATTAAGCCGAGACATTGCGATAATCCATCGTTTAATATCGATGCTATAATTTTACAACGGATCACTTCCGATTTGCCTACGGTGGAAATTTCTGAAGAAGTTTCCATGCATTACAAAAACCTTTTGTTAGCAGATCCCTACTTTTATAAAAAATCTTCTGTAGACATAATTCTTGCAGGTGACATATTCCCTGATATTTATGACGGTAATAAAATTATTATCAACCCCACGCTACCCACTGCACTCAGTAGTGTCTTCGGGTTCGTATTGTGTGGGAAGATTGAAGTACCGTGTACTTCCGATGGCGTCACTAACATTGCAACGTCTTGCAATTTGGTGTCGTACACCAGTGATAGTGACACCATCAACAATCAACTCAAATCATTTTGGGAAATAGAGGAATCACCGTGTGACAACCCTATCAGCCCAGATGATAAGCTTGCCGAGGAGATATTCTCCGAGCGTCATTATAGGGACGAGAGCGGTAGGTATGTTTCGCCTATCCTAATGGACCCGAAGTGCGCCGCCCTCGGCGAGTCTTATAACCACGCCGTGCGTAGGTTACACCACCTGGAGCGACGTTTCGCTCGATTGCCCGACTTACGTTCGCCCTACGTAGACTTCATGCGCGAGTATGAACAGTTAGGTCATATGAAACCGTACGTAGGTACCGAACCGAGTAGGTATATTATACCACACCACTGTGTGGTGAAGGCATCCAGTACTACTACGCCCCTGCGAGTGGTATTTGATGGCTCAGCGGCTACTTCAAGTGGTGTGTCACTAAATGACACATTACTTACAGGCAGAAAACTCCATCATGACATTTTGAAAATCATTTTCAACTTTCGTTTGTATGACGTTTGTTTTACCGCTGATATAGCTAAATTTTATAGGAATGTATTAATTCATCCCGCTGAGCGTTCTTATCAACACATCCTTTGGAGGGAATCGCCTTCGCATGAAATAAAAACCTACGAACTTCTTACAAATACCTACGGGTTAAGATCGTCTGGTTTTGTCGCTGTTCGCTCATTGCAACAGCTGGCGAGTGATGAAGGCAAGCGATATCCTCAAGCTGCTGATATCCTCATGCAAGGATGTTTTGTTGATGACGTTTTGTGGTCAACACAAAGCCTCTCAGACGCCTGTACGTTACAGGATGAGCTCGTAGCTCTGTTGAAGTTAGGCTGTTTCGATCTCCGTAAATGGGCGAGTAATTCCCCTGAATTGCTGTCTAGGATCGGTGCTGATCAAGCAGTAGCTATTAACTTCAGTGATGACACCGTGTGCTCATCGCTGAAAGTTTTAGGTCTTAAGTGGCTGCCAACCGTCGATTGTTTCTCATTCGATTACAACATGACGGATAGCACCTACACAAAACGGTCAGTGCTAAAACTGCTTGCTAGCATTTTTGATCCCGTTGGATTTTTATCCCCATGCACATTTCTAGCTAAATGCATTATGCAAGATTTGTGGAAGCTAAGTCTCGGGTGGGACGACCCTCTTCCGCTTGATTTACGTGACAAGTGGTCGGTCTTCATCGCGTCATTGTCAAGTCTATCGTCAATAAAAATAGAACGGCATATGCTAATACCTAAATTCTGCGGCGTACATTTAATTGGTTTTTGTGACGCATCAACCCGTGGTTATGCGGCATGCATTTATGTACGTAGTGTTGACCCAAACAATGAAGTGAAGACTAGACTGCTTATCAGTAAAAGTAAGGTCGCTCCAATCAAGCCGCTCTCGATACCTAGACTCGAGCTTATGTCCGCCGTGTTGTTGTCAAAACTGGTTTTGTTCGTTCAACAAAATATTAAAAACCTAAACTTCCAGTTAACTGCTTTGACGGACTCCAGTGTCGCACTCGCATGGTTACTGACCACTCCCTACAAACTTAAAACTTTTGTTTCAAGTCGTGTCGCTCAAGTAGTGGAGGTGGTCCCGTCGAACAGCTGGTACCATGTGAGAAGCGAAAACAACGCCGCTGACGTTTGTTCGCGCGGCGCCATGCCCACTCAGTTCGTAGCTGATTATGAACACTGGCTGCATGGTCCCGCTTGGCTATCTGATGACGTTCATCAATGGCCAATTAGTACCTTTTACGTCACTGAGAAGACGGACATTTTGGAAATGAAGACAAACGTTGATACTTTTTCTTGTCCAACTCAAAATGTACCTAACGATTTTTCAAAAACGTTTTTTGAAAAATACTCATCGTTCAACAGGTTGCAACGTATTGTCGCTTGGTGTTTGCGATTTGCTAAAAATTGTAGGCTACCTAAGAACAAGCGTTCTGTTGGTCCGATCTCAACTCACGAATTGAATGCGTCCCATGACGCCGTTATAAAATGTACACAGGATACCTACTTTTGTAGCGAAATTGATCAAATAAAAAATAATAAATTTGTTTCGTCACTTAGGAAGCTATCACCCTTCGTCGATGCCCATGGTTTCCTCAGGGTGGGGGGTAGAATCTCGCAAGCAGATTTACCCTACAATAGCAAGCACCCCTTGTTGCTACCTAAAAAGTGTCACATAACAACTTTGATTATAGAACATTATCATAATATGTACCTACATGTAGGGCCTCGCTCATTGCAAGGAATTTTGTGCAAACGATATTGGATCGTATCCGCTCGCAGTATGATTCGTAGTGTGTTGTCTAAATGCATCGTATGCTTTAAATGCAACCCTACTTCAATACAACCGTACATGGGTACGTTACCCGCTGAAAGGTTAAAACCTAATAAGGTTTTTGATCATGTCGGTTGCGATTTAGGTGGGCCATTTCACATCAAAGCGAGTTTAAATCGTAATGCAAAAATTCTAAAGTGCTACATGTGCCTTTTTGTTTGCTTTTCTACAAAGGCGGTACACATTGAGGTCCTTAGCGACTTATCAGCTGATTGTTTTCTAGCAACGCTTGATCGGTTCGTGGCGCGACGCGGTCTGTGCTCGTGTCTGCATTCCGATAACGGCACAAACTTTGTCGCCGCTGCGAAACAATTGAAAGAAGTTTGCAATTTTTTTAATGAAAATGATGTTTTTATTGCTGACGGTTGCGCAACTCGTTCAATTGAATGGAAAAATATTCCTCCTACGGCAGCTTCGATGGGCGGACTATGGGAAGCCGGTATCAAGTCGGCCAAGCGCCACCTTCTCCGTGCAGTAGGTGACAGGGCACTTACGTTTGAAGAGCTCACCACTGTCTTCTGTAAAATCGAAGCCGTAATGAACTCGCGTCCGTTGTGCCCGTTATCTAACAATCCCGATGAATTCGAAACTGTATCACCTGGACATTTTTTAATAGGTCAAAGCTTACTCGCCGTGCCCGAGTACGGTCTTCAAGACGTAGTTACGAACCGACTGTCACGTTGGCAGTGTTTGCAGAAAATCTCCCAAACGTTTTGGAAGAAGTGGTCTGACGACTACCTGCATACTTTGCAGCAAAGAGCAAAGTGGTTTACCTCGCCTCCTAATGTTAAAATCGGTGATCTAGTTCTCATCAAATCTGATCTGATTCGTCCGTTAAACTGGGTCCGGGCCAGAGTGGAGCGTCTCCATGAAGGCCCCGATAAAATAATTCGCGTCGTTACTCTGAGGACACAAAAAGGAATCATTAAAAGACCTGTTAATAAGGTCTGTCCTTTTCCCTATTCTAATTAAATATTCAAAAAAAACTTGTACCTACCTTAGATTTAACTATAAATTTAATTAAATTTAAAAAAAATATTTTCATTTTATACTTAATTGTTCTTGCCCATTGGCAACTTTCCTACTGCCTACCAATTGCAATATATATTCTTTTTGTTTTTAACTGAAATTATCATGATAATTTCGGTGGGGGGTATGTTGGATCTTTGCTCATCTTTAGAGGGTAGATAATTTAAGTTTTGTCATCCGCTTTTCACAACTACCCTCGTTTTGAATTGTGGGCCGACGCGGTGCGCAACCTTAGCGCGACCTCAGTCGGCAGTTGGCTTGAGTGATCAGACAATTTCGGTCACTTCTCATTTTATTGAGAAACTATTCCGTGGATAGTGAAAGTTTTAACTCCTTTTCAACACTGCCGTGCAGTATCTATTGTGTGAGACGTTCTCGCAGTGCTGTGCCAATTTTGATGGTGTTTTTGGAACGTTCAGTGCCTTTGCTCGCCTCCGCCTTCGAATCCAGGTCCCATGCCGTGCAGGCTCGCTTGAAGAAACGAACGTGTGGATGTTTGAGGTAGGTGGCAGACTAGATTATCTATCCATTTATGAGCAAAGAACCAGTGTCCAAATTTTACCTCTCTAAGTTGGTGCATATATTTCTTTTATTTATTAATGGTCCTTCAAAAAACAATTCCTTACCAGCCTTCTACAGTCATACTCAACAGTAGGTATCGAACACAATGTATGGTGAAGATGTAATAGGAAGAGTAATTAGATGAGATGTGTCCACCCACTTTGCAAGAGACTGGAGCTTGAGATAGGCTTATTATAGCCTGTAATACAAGTCTCCAGGACCTTCCGCCATGGATAAAGACTCCCATTTCCTCAACAGTAGGTACACAATCATTCAAGAACACAATATACACAATTACATAATGACAGAAAAAACAACTAATAAAATATATCCTTGCAGTAAGCGTTTTTAGGTAACTTGAGCTGTATTCTTGTGTACAACGAATGGTTTGCGTGAGGACGTGCCTTTATTGATCTACATACGAGTAGGTACCTATCTACACACATGTGAACATAAATTACTGATGATGACTTACTACTTAGTAGATTAATTACTGACTATCGTGATAATGTAGATTTGATTTTATCTAAGATAAATATTACAATCGCTGTCACATCAAAAGATAATTCATAAATTATTATGTTACTTATCTCAACTTCAATAGGTAACTCTGAGTTATTTAAGTTTAAATTTAAACGTACCTACTTTCTATTTTTTTTTGTTACTTAAACCCTTTCACTACGCTTGGTTCGAAAGAATCATTGACGCGATAAGGGCATGGGTGCCGGTGTAATTACTGGCACGTGAGGCGAAACATCTGTAAGCCTCAAGTTGATGGACGCAGGGTAGTGCATCGTAGGGCACGTTCCAGACGTGCGTGACCTTCGAAGCAATGCTTTGTTATAGGCGATGGTTACCCCTTAACATCAGGTGGGCCATATGCTTGTTACATCAGCTAGTAGCAGAACAGAACATACATTATTTAAAAAAAACTATTACGTATAATGAAACACAAGAAAGAAAAAATGTTTGTTTATATAATTTATTATATAAACAAACATTTTTTCTTTCTTCTTTCAAATTGATTAAATAAGAAACTACATTATAATTATAAGAACTTTTAATTTATTAGCTATAATAAATAATTTTGATGGTCTCGTTTTCCACCTAGTTATTACAGGCAGAAAACAGAGTTAGGATCACCATATTCATTCATCAATATTTATTATTATACATGACACCAACCGGACAGAAACATAATTAACTGGTAGCTAAAGGCTTGAGACAAAGACCTATAAAATGAAACAATATCAACATTGACTGACCAAAATAGACGCTCATCTGGTACTACCATCCGTCTACGGATTCGCACGGATAGTACTTAAGTAAAAAATAGCCTAACATAACCATTTGTATTCAAAGTTTCATTCAATACCAATTCAGCGGTTACAGTAGAGCAGTTCACAAATTTGGCGTGTGAGTCTTGTTCTTCTTCTTAATTAGATGGCATCTGTCCATTTTGGATTAATTTTGCTAGTGTCAAGTGCGGATATATTACATAATTCTTCTTCTTCTTCTTCTTAATGAATGGCATCTGTCCTCTTCGAATCAATTTTGCCAGTGTTGAGTAGTTTATTGAGTATAATGATGATAAATTACATAGATAAAATACTTTTTCGTCGAGTCGTCAGTCGGCCCTATACCCTAATTGGCTTTGGAAAAATGATGGCCTTTTTTACCAAATCCATCTGAAACATTTTCGATCAAATCAGAATACCACATACTTAATACACTTTCATTCCAACTGCTAACACTTTGAGCTAATATCTCAAGTAATGTTGGTTAAAATACCATCGAAATTACACAACAAAACTCAAAATATCAGAATAACAATTCAAATTAAAAAGCTATGTGACTTCCCATTAAGACAGAAAACGAATCCCGTCTATAGGCGCACTAAAAGTCCTTTCAAAAAAAGCAAAGAAGAAGATAATATACCTTTAAGACAAGAAGAAAATCTACCAATATACAAGACATTGTCATTCGCTCCGTAAATTGAGCTATTATATTATTAAAATACAATCGGACCTCAGGAATTGAGCTGAGAGCTAAATTTGGACTTCCTGTCGCGCTTAACAAGGCTCCTTGTGCAAGTGATAGCGTTTTGCGATAGCGAACCTGTGTGCTAACAAAGTTAGGAGTTAGCGGTACAGTAAGTCTTAGAAGCAAAACATACCTAATATACCTATTTTGGTACAAACGCCGCAAACCACTTATCATCATCAACATTAAAAAAAAAATTAAAAAAAATATAAACTCAAACTCAAAAGTGTCAAATTATTCAGTAGGATCACAAGGATCACTTTGAAACGTCTTAAAACTATGAGTCTAGGTGCCACCTCCATGCAACCAAGCCTAGAACTAACATCTGCGTTCACAACACAAATATTTCCTCTTGGTGGGAATCGAACCCGAATACGGTGCAGAAGGCAGAGCTACTACCAACTGAGCTGAGAGGCCAGTCATATGCGTAGGTATTAGTAATTTCTTTACTAATTTAATATGAACTTGACCGTGCATGACATGTAATTATATCTTTATTACGCAAATGCTGATAATTATATCCAAATTATTATTATCTACTGTACATGTGAAGATAGATAAATAATGGAAAAAAACGATATTTCATTTTTTTTTATCATCATCATCATCATCAGCCTGAAGAAGTCCACTGCTGGACATAGGCCTCCCCTACACATTTCCAGGAAGAACGATTCTGAGCCCTTTCCAACCATCGACTTCCCGCGATCTTAACAATGTCGTCGGTCTATCTGGTAGGTGGGCGCCCTACGCTTCGTCTTCCGGTCCGTGGTCGCCATTCGAGAATCTTTATTCCCCAACGGTTGTCGGTTCTTCGAGCTATATGGCCTGCCCATTGCCACTTCAACTTACACATATTCAACTTCAGCGTACTTTTTTTTATACTTGCAACTAAATGATGGAACAAGCAATTATTATCGACCTGTAGAACTTTATGTTTATGTTTAGTTTTATGTTATAAGTTTACGTATTGTTTGGTGGAGTTGTTACCACTAGAACACCAGTGATTTAGATAATTTAAGTGATAAATAATGATAATTTTCCTCACTACACTCAAGTGCAATTAAGTATGAAGTCAGTGTTAGGTAGTTATATATTGACAGCAGTTTTTATGTTCACTTAACATAGCTTAAATCACTGTAACGTATGCGTTTCTGTGGATTTGTTTCATTTTATATTTTTTTGTACGATAGACAATCTACACAAAACTATCTAGCCCCAAACTAAGCAGAGCTTGTAGTATGAGAACCAGATAGCTGGTATAATACATTTTCATTTTTTTTTGTAAATACATACTTAGAATACAATTTAAACACCCAGACAGAGATCAAAGATCTGTGTTCACCACACAAATATTTGTTCTCGGTGGGGATCGAACGCGCATACGGCTCAGAAGGCAGAGCTACTACCAACTGAGCTGAGAGGCCAGTCATATTATGTCCCTCAAGTAACCATAGCCCTCTATATAACTGATACCGAAAGAAACTGTATAAATAAACTTGTATGTCTGCTATTTTTATGTTTTTTTAAATATAATGTCCCAAAAGTTAAGAGCCGAGCGGGATTGGAACCCGCGACCGACCCGGTTATGGAGCAAAATGGTTAAATAGTCAAATCGGCTAATAAATAACGATGTTTTAAAAATACTAGCCGTTGGTGCCCGAGCTTCGCTCGGTATTTTTTTTTTGGTAAACTGTTGTTGTGAATTATATTTAAATACGAATTACTTACATACTGATTAAATATTAATATTTTTCGATCTTACCGACTTAATAATAAACTCCACTACTCGTCAAAAGATGGCGTTCTCTGTCCCACTAACTCATGACTTAATCAACAGATGGCGCTAGGAGTTATGATTTTATGATAAAGTTGATTATTTACTTTACGATTAAGGGGACATTTTCTAAAAATGAATCCTAGTTAGATCGTTTTATCGTCCCCGAAAACCCCTGTATACTTAATTTCATGAAAATTGTTGGCTCAGTTTCCGAGATCCTAAATATATATATATATACAAGGTGTATCTAAATATGTGTACTATGCGAAGGTGGGGGGTTTCAGACCACAATGGTGATCAGTTGTGGATGGGAGAAAATTAAAAATTCCTATTTTCAGTTTCCCATACAAAAATATTTAATTTCATAATGCCTAAATAAATTGACAACCCTATCCTTGTAACTCACCTACCCCTTGACCTACTACCTCTGTAGGTCTACTACTACTACCTACTACCTCTGTAGCTGAGTTTAGGGTTGTCACTTTGTATAAAGTCAGCTGTTCATGTTGAAACTTCGTTGCAGTTTTTTTCAGAGATACCAATCAAAGTTCGAAAAGTCGTTGAACAAAAGTTGTTCCCCGGGGGGTGGAAATTCACCCCCCTTCAGGATAGTACACATATTTTGATACACGTTGTATATATATATATATACAAGATTTTCTCGTTTAAAGGTATAAGATACTACAGAATTGAGAACCTCCTCTCCTACTACCTCCTAGAGTCGGAAAGGCAAAAAAATTGAGGCTTATGTATGAGGAGGGATGAAAGTCATGCGTCTAAGAGAGTGATGAGAATGAATGTAGATGGATAAGTGGGTAGAGTAGAACAAAGAAATGATGGATGAACGGTGTGAAAGATGACATGGATAAGAAAGTGAATACAGACATGACGGCTGATAACGGAGTACATGTTGTGTCGACCCCACATAAAGTATTACTGGCACGTGAGGCTGAACATCTGTATGCCTCCAGTTGATGGACGCAGGGCAGTGCGTCGTAGGGCACGTTGACGTGCGAGACCTACGAGGCAATGCTTTGTTAAAGGCGATGGTTACCACTCAATACCAGGTGGATGCTTGTTAGTTACACAAAAAAAAAGGCAGAAAGAAGAAGAATATGCTGCCAAAATTGTGTGGAAAACCGAGCATATTCATGCATTTTGTCGACACTTTTCCGACCACAAAGGAAAAAGGGGTTCAAAATGTTGCTATCCAAAATTCTGAAGTAAATATCATCTTGATGGCAACCTTCTTGAATTTATGTTATAGCGATTATAGTTATTATAAAACCATCAATAAAAATAATATTTACAATGGTTTATCATATTTTTGCTTACAGATAACTATTTTTTATCAAAATTTCATAGCAAAATTTTACATCAATGTTTATACAAGTTTTATAACCCCACACGTAAGGGTTATCGTTAAAAAATAAAATAATAAAACAATATGTGTACCGTGATACAGTCGGGGGCACTAAAATGTATACAACTCGCAACTTACATGATCGTGTACGATCGGTAGCTCTGCTTTCTACGCCGTTGGTCTTGGATTCGATCCCCACCGAGTATAAAAACTCTTGTGGCGAATAAAGGTGTAAATTCTCTGTATAGGTGTCATAATGTATGTGTGGGTGGTTTACCTAAGTATGTATACTTATGCATAAAAAAAAATCGGTTGTCTATAAAGTCGGTTTACTGACGATAGTTAAACGTGACAACGTATACACGCACCACGTCCACGTGGACGCATCGCTCACTCAAGTAGGAGAGAGACAGATGTCAAACGCTGCCGAGCGCGGAGGCCGATTGTGCCTCTTTGTCGCTCGTTCCGCGCTGTCGCTTGCACTTCAAGCATTAAATGGAACGCCTCAGAGCGAGGTAACGCCGCATAAGTCATGTTTTTTCGTGCGTGTAGCCGGCTCCATCGAATTATAACACGTTGTCACGTCAAAAAAATATTAATGTATTCATCGGCTATATCTGGTTTCGATACTACAGGTACTGCTTACTTTGGGGCTAGATAGTGTTGGGTGGATGGTCCACAATTTTTCTTTTCTTTTTGAGTTAGACTATTTGTTTGTTTTCTGTCTGGGTGTTATATTGTATTCTAAGTATGTATTTACAAAAAAAAATGTATTCAAGTATTATAACAGCTATCCGGTTCCCATATTACAAGCTCTGCTTAGTTTGGGGCTGGGTAGTGTTGTGTGAATTGTCCACAATATTTATTTATTTATTTATTTGTCCCGTTTTCCTTTTCCAATGCTGTGACGCTATCATGAAATTAACGAATTGTATACACGAGCTGGTTTGACCGAGCTTCGCTCGGGGTAAAAGAAAATTGTATTATTATTCGCCAATAGATGTCAGGAAGAGTCGTATCTTTATTGGCTTATTTTTAGTTAACAACGCCATCTGCTGGAATAGCTTGCAGTTAGTTGCTCACAATCGCCAATAGATGGCAGGAACAGTCGTATAACACCAACTTCTCGTAATTTTCTAAAAATGAATCCTAGCTAGATCGATATATCGCCCCCGAAACCTTCTGTATGAAAATCGTTGGCGCAGTTTCCGAGATCCTAAATATATATATACAAGATTTTCTCGTTTAAAGGTATAAGATTATATTCTAGAGTGGACTGTACTTGACCTGCAATATAAATATATCTAGTGATAAAGCGGTCTTGATTAAGTTTCAGTTCGCAATTATTGTTGGAAAGGTTATCTTTACCCTGATGACGTATAATATACCATAACATAACAACCATAGCTAAAGTTATAACGAATTTAAATAGCAAGTAGGTATATTGTCAATATATATTGTGGACAATCTATTTATACTATCTAGACCGAAATTAAGCAGAGCTTATACTATGGGAACCATAGATAGCGGAGTCGTAGGTTGTGGGTTCTATACCCCACCGAGAACAAATATTTGTGTGGTGAACATAGATATTTGTTATCTGTCTGGGTGTTTTATCGTATTCTAAAGGCCTGAAAGACGGCGATGGCGATCAAATTTGACAGCAATATTTGACAGCGTTTCACTGATCGCCATCGCCAGCAACCCAGGTGTGCGCAGGCCTTAAGAGGCCGGCGGAGGGCGAATTTTCATACAAACGTAATACCAAAATGATTACTAATTTAAGCAGATTTTATTTTAAATTACTTACCTCAAATGAAATAAACACCAATCGCATTTTACACATTTTTTTCATTGCAAAATGTGATTGGTGATAATTTCATTTGAGGTAAGTAATTTAAAATAAAAACTGTTCAGGAACCTAGATAAATACTATACAAAAACAGTTATTACAATAATATAGTGAAAATCTGCCTAAACTAGTAATAATTTTGGTATTACGTTTGTATGAAAATTTGCCCTTCGCTGGCCTCTTAAGTATGTATTTACAGTCAAACGGGCATGCTAGTAGTATACTTCTTCAGAGTCCTTCACAAAGAACGACTATATTGCTATAGGTTGCGGTTGTTCCCAGACCGATGCCACAGTGAAAATGATTGCATGTAAATGTTCGTTGTGGTAAAAATTATGTCATTTAAATCTATTGTACGTAAAATGACACATAATAATAATAACACTACAATTTGACGTAGAGCACAAAGGCCAAATAATGTTCAAATTACTGTTATCAGTCCAAACGTCACTTTGTCACGTCCGTATTGATATCAAGTCGATATGACGTGAGATTATTATAATGGATTCGTTTTCGGTCATTTCGGGAAGTTACATAGCTTTTTAATTTTAATTGTTTTTCTGGTGTTATTTTGAGTTCTGTTGTGTAATATCGGTGGTATTTTATCCAACATTACTTGAGGTCTTAGCTCAAAGTGTTAGCAGTTGGAATTAAATTGTAATACGTGATATTATGATTTGATCGAAAATGTTTCAGATGGATTTGAAAAAAACGGCCATCTTTTTTCCAAAGACAATAATTAGGGTAGGGCCGACTCGACTTTGACTGACTCAACGGAAAAGTATTTTATCTATGTATTATGCCCTCATTAAACTCACTAAACTACTCGACACTGGCAAAATTGATCTGAAAAGGACAGATGCCAATCATTAAGAAGAAGAAGAATATTACCTATTATAATAATTTATATAAAAAAAATATAGGCTGAATTCTTATTCACACTATACTATAGTATAATATAGGATCCCGCTATACAACGACATTCACCGAGCAGAATCATTTTTTTTCGGATTAGTTAAAAAAATGCTGAAAGAAAAACTTGCATGTACTTTTTCAGGAAATCTTAGTTTTTTCATCATGTTCACCAAGGAGTAGGTATATCCGAGAAGTCGTGAATATGGTGATTGCGAGTGTAATCAAAAACGTAAGGTTATGTTTTTTTGGTTAAAAATAACGAAATTGCTCAATTGTCTCAATTTCTTATTGAGACAATTTACAAAAAACTCTTCAATAAATTAATTGCAAATGCGGCGTGTCTAAAAACTGGACTACTTTCCAAAATATGATATAAAAAAAAAACATTTTATTCGCGAGAAAATATTTTGAGTGCAATCCGATTACACTCAGTTTAGCAAAAAAATATTTAGATCATACACGTTTTCATGCTTAAAAGATGAATAGCAGGTTTTCGTATGGATCGTTCGTGATTTTCGATAAATAAGGTCAGGGTTATTTTATATTCCCTAATAGCCCTATTAATAAAAATATGTCAAAAGATAAGCTGTGCTTAAACTATTGCCATCTCTTACCACTGGGTAATGACAAAAAGTGACAGGGCTAACTTTAAACCATGACTAAATTTAAATTGCGTTTATTAATATGGCTGTAAAAGATCAAAATGAAAAATAAGAAAAAAAGCGAGAAGTTATTTAACGGATCTCAGCGTCTTAACTAAGCAAATCTTTATGGGAACCAGATAGCACAAACATACTTTCTTCTTGTGTAAATCCAAACATTTGTTTAAGGATTTACTTGACTGTGTTGATTTTTACATATTTTCTTACAGGTAGTCGTTTTGTTACTTCCAAACTGGGTACAGTCAGATTTTAATAAGTACTAGATAAGTATATTGATATAATTTATGACATAATCTACATACCTACATAATAATAGTAAATGTCTATTTAATTAATTCGATCAAAACAGCCGTCACAGTTGAATTTAAATCTTGTATAAATACTTAGTACATTATATACATTCTTCCACTCCATTGTTTCACATAAGAGTAAGTACATAATATACTAAATACATAAGTGTTCAAATAGTACCTACTGTGTAAATGATACTGTTGAGTCACTGGGTGAAAAATATACCATAGCTACATTTACTCAAATTTTTATTTTATTTTATGAGTTTTTTTTTTAATTACGCGCAGTATTTTTTTTGTCTTAAGTTTTGGAGTGTATAGAGCGAAGACGAAGTTTGTTGTCTATTCTTCTAGGCTTGGTTGCGTAGAACTGGCACCTAGGGCCCAGATTCATAGACCGAACTTTGGCTTTACTTTGATGGAAAGTTCAACTTTCATTCAAAATTATATTTCATAGTGCCCTAAACTCACCTAACTTTATGACGTTTCAAACTGATTCTGCGATTCTACTGAATAAATACACTTTTGACTTTGATGTCAAATAGCTCATCAGAGCATTTTCCGTTGTAGAGTTTAAAGAAAAATAAATTAGTAATTTGTATTTTTTTATCGCTTTATCGATAGTCTGAAACTAATCTTACAGGAATTTAGCATAATCGATATTTACAAGACCGTATCTCCACAGGAGGTTTAAACATAAGTAAAGTAATTAGATAGCGATAAAAAAATTATCAGATTATTATAAAACTGTTAATTGTTACGTGAATGACGGCCAATCCTCAGAAGGCCGAGGGGTGCAATAAATAATTAGGCTGAAAAAACTTGAAAAAACCGATTTCATAACCAAACTGCTGAACTGATTTTGATTAAAACTCTATCGAAAAAATTGTAAGTGCGCCTCAAATATGCTCCTTTCGTGCACTTGACTCATGTTTTCAAACTTTTTTTAGGTTCTACGCCACGCCGGTTTCCTCACGTAGTTTTCTTTCGCCGTTTGAGAGTAGGTACTGGTATAGTGCGTATGCATTTTTGAACGCATACACGATGCCGCATACGTTTTAAATCAATCAAACAATAATACATTACAAAAAGCAAGTGTGTGTACGTACGGGTTCCCTCTATCACCGCCAACTAGAATCACTACCCTTTGATTTCCGGTTGTAAGTACCCTTACTCCCTATAGTTTGGACGGAATTAGGTGGTTGGGCTTTTTTACTGTCCCTTCTTTTTAAACACGTACAAACTTTTCTATGTCTATCCTATTCCTTTTCCGAAAATTCTAGATTCTGCCATAATGATCTATAGAATTCACCATCTAGAATGTTCTTTAATATGTCGAATGATCCAGAATAATCAAATTTAATTCAAATACTCTACCCGGGCAACGCCGGGTTTCGCTGCTCGTATATAGATTATAATGCTGATAGTAACGATAGAGAGTTGTAAATATTATTAACCGTTATCTGAATTTATTGATATAGGTATTGTGAGAAGTTGTACAGAACTGTATTAGATATTAGCTAGCGCAATATAACTCTAATGACGGAAAACATAAGCTACGGAACCCTAAAAAGGACTGGATTCGCAGAGCTATCGTACGCGGGCTTTAGTGTATCTTTAACCGACTTCCAATCAAAAAGGAGGAGGTTCTCAATTCGGTTGTTTTTTTTTTTTTAATGTTTGTTACCGCATAACTTCGTCATTTGTGAGCCGATTTGAAAAATTATTTTGTTATCTGAAAGGTTATTCTTACGTCCAGATTGTCCCAAACAAATTTGATTAAAATCGGTTTAGCCGTTTGACAATGAAGTCGGTTTCTCAAGTTTAAGAAACTTATAATTATTTCTAAACGAAACTGATTTTATCATCTCTTAGACATTATTTGTCAGGTAAAAGTATTAATTTACCTATAGGTTTAGATTTGTATAGGTTTGTATATATGAAACTATAGCTAATAGAACAAGCAATGGCCGTAACCATCGCCTATATCAAAAAATCGCACGTCAAGAACCTGCCCTATAATGCATTGCCCTACGTCCATCAACTTGAAGCATACAAATGCTCAGCCTCACGTGCCAGTAATTTAACTCACACCCTTCAAGCCGAAACAGAACGGTGCTGTTTCACGACAGTAATATACATGGTGGTGGTACTTCCCCGGACGAGCCACACACAAAGAGCTCTACTACTACTAGTTTATTCAGTTATTATGTGCATTAAACATGAAATTAGAACGAAGAGTAAATGCACAAAACATAATCTGTTTTGTGGTAAATGGGTCTGATTACTGAACACGTGCGAAAGAGACAGTGAGACAAACAAAACGTGTTCTATTTTTAAAAATAGAGTCTTGAGAACTGTTTGTTCGATTTTCTTTTTTTGAATGATTTCACATCAATGTTATACTCTCGCAGTCTACTAAAAACAGTCGTTTTTGGGTTTTGGCCGATTAAATTGAATAATTTCCTACAAGTGAATTGGAACGTCGTCTAAACACAATACATTATAACACGGACTGACATCCATTGTAGTATGATGACCTAACAACTTATACATTAAACTAAATGCCCAAGGTACCTACGTATCTGTCCACGTATCTACCTATTCTTGTTCATTTACTTTTTTTATTTCCTACTAGCGGCTGCCCACGGCTTAGCTCGCCCCGTTCCCGTTACTTTTTCGGAATAAAAAGTATCATATTATGCCTCCTGGTTCTACAATTTTCAGTCAAATCGGTTAAGCCGTTCTTGAGTTATAAATAGTGTAACTAGCACGACTTTCTTATAAATATATAGATTAGTGTGTAGAACCTACTTACTAAATGTATAGTTTATTGTTACTCTGCTCGTGCTGTAATAAAAATAAATTAAATAAAATAAAAGTTGTTTATTTCAGGCACGATCGTTTTTCGCAGTTTATCGCATGCTGTGTTTATATCTAAAATACATTCATTTCCTTTCTTTCTTCTTCCTAAATATATTCGACCATTATTTTAAATCATCCATCTCGTTCATAGCTTTTTAAATAGGAACGCCAAACGCGAATGCATGTTATTTTTTTTTATAGAATATTTTATCATAAGGACTGCGTACACGACATTTTCAATTTACCTGACTGACAGCCAAGATAATAATTATAAGTTTAAAAAACTTGAGAAACCGACTTCATTGCCAAACGGCTAAACCGATTTTAATAAAATTTGTTTGGGACAGTCTGGACGTAAAAATAACCTTCCAAATAAAAAAATAATTTTCTAAATCGGTTCATAAATGACGGAGGCATGCAGTTACAAACATTAAAAAAATTATTAAAAAAAAAATGGCAACACCGATTTTAATAAAATTAAAATGGGACCAATCTGGAAGCAGTACCTTTCAGATAAAAAAATAATTTTTCAAATCGGCTCACAAATGACGAAGTTATGCGGTAACAAACATTAAAAAAAAAAAAATAAAAAAAAAAAAAACATACAACCGAATTGAGAACCTCCTCCTTTTTGATTGGAAGTCGGTTAAAAATGAAAACATTTCTATTTTGTATAAAAAAAATATGCGTATTTATGTTTGGCGACTGTCACCCATCTATAAATATCTAATCATCTATTTTTATTCTAATACGAGGTGTTTATTTGCATACCTAAGTGTTGTGGTATTGATAAAAATATAGTTTGCTTTAGACTTTTTAAAATATCATCTCATCAGCCATGCAACTTGAAAAAATATGGATGGTAGAAACCACGTATTTTTTAAATAATTTTGGTTGAAACATGTCACTTACCAGAATTAATATATTACTTTTCGCGGGCTTTTTTATTTTTAAACCACGACAGTGCTTTATTTTCAGCCACGGACACCACACTTTTTGAACTTCCACGTTTTTCGGTCACATTTTTGATTCATACACAATAATTGCTTCTTATTTTTTTTAATGATTGATACATAGCTAAAGATTTGATTGCCATTACACCTGAAAGTGCTAAGTTATCTGTACATACCGACGCCGGCGATGACGTATTGTCGCCACAGCTGCCCTGTCTCCATCTTGTACGCTTGTTCGTTGACTGGCGCGCCCGTGGACACCGGGTCGTAAGCGTACGTCCTATCTGCCATACGTCAGATGACGTCGCACGGCTGAAAAACGTCGCGGGGGGGGGCTGGCTTGGCACGAACTGGATGATTCGTGTCCAAATCTGAAAAAAAATACTTGTTGACGTTGGTTTTTCCGGAGTAAACAATCAAATAGAAAAAACATAATTAATCTATATCAGTCCACTGCTGGACGTAAGTCTCTCCCAAGAAGCGACACTAAGCCCGGTCTTCGGTTCTTCTTCTCCAGTGCTTGCCAGATACATTTTACAGATCGTCGCCTTGCCTTGCTAGAGGGCGTTCTACGCTACGTTACGCATATCTCTACTAAATTCAAAATGTCTCCACTAAAGTACTTAAGATGAAGACATAGGCTGGACATAGGCTTCCCCTACACATTTCCAGGAAGAACGATTCTCAGCCCTTTCCATCCATCGACTTCCCGCGATCTTAACAATGTGTCGGTCCATCTGGTGGGTGGGCGCCCTACGTTTCGTCTTCCGGTTCGTGGTCGCCAATCGAGAACCTTTATTCCCCAATGGTTACCGGTTGGCGATATCTAGTTATTGAGTTTGGATGTTATTTTAGATTATTAATCGTACAAGATAAGAACAGATTATTCAGGTGTAAAATCAAGTGTTTTTAGTATGTTAAGGTAATTAGAATGACTTTACCCCTTCAGTTGAAGAAGCTAAACTTACAACGATAAGTAAAATGATAAGATTAAGTTAAAAACAACAAGCTCTTAAGTTTTATTGTTTTGCAAATAACTTACATGAAGAGTATCTGAGTGTTTTAATATTATTATGTATAAAACACTTGGCATAATATTATGCCGTGGAGTACCACGTAAAGGAATGTTTGATTTTTACAAATTACATACGGCACATACACGTTGGTCTAAAGGCACTACCAGAGAGAGTAGTAGTAGAGCTCTTTGTGTGTATCTCGTGGGCGTGCGTACTACCACCATGCCTATTGCTGCCGTGAAGCAGCATCGCTGTGTTTCGGTTTGAAGGGTAAAGGGTGTGGGTGCCGGTGAAATTACTGGCAAGATGAGGCTTAACATCTGTATGCCTCAAGTCGATGGACGCGGGGCAGTGCATCGTACCACGTACCTGACGTGAGTGACCTACGAGGCAATGCTTTGTGAAAGGCGATGGTTACCACTTAACATCAGGCGGGTCATTATGCTCGTTCCATTGTATAGTCGTATAAAATAATTATAAGTTTAAAAAACTTGAGAAACCGACTTCATTGTCAAACGGCTAAACCGATTTTAATCAAATTTGTTTGGGACAATCTGGACGTAAGAATAACCTTCCAAATAAAAAAATAATTTTCTAAATCGTTTTATAAATGACGGAGGCATGCAGTTACAAACATTAAATAATTATTTAAAAAAAAATGGCAGCACCGATTTTATTAAATTTAAAATGGGACCAATCTGGAAGCAGTACCTTTCAGATAAATAAATATTTTTTCAAATCGGCTCACAAATGACGAAGTTATGCGGTAACAAACATAAAAAAATAAAATTACAACCGAATTGAGAATCTCCTCCTTTTTGATTGGAAGTCGGTTAAAATGTGACATACGGCATTGGTCTATACCAATGTAATGTTTTGGAACCTGTACGTTACAGGTTTCTATAAACTTGTAACGTACAGGGTCCCAAAACATTTGTTTTATACCAGAAGCCGATGGACCAAGCTTGATTAAGGAAATTTCACATTTTTTGAGTATTTCCTCGTAGGTACTCGTAAATGCTGTAATGACGAATTGTATTCAGTATTTAGTAGATTAAGTTCAGTTATTATGCATGTAAATTTAATAGTGTCAGATCTTAGAACTAGTTTTGAAACAATACATAATTTACCCTATTTATACTATTACACGGGTATTTATCGCGAATATTACCTTATTTTATTTATTTTCCCGACGTTTCAGTTATAAATATGTAGGTATAAATATGTTTTATGATCGCGAAAGTTTAAAAAGTTCTATAATTTACCCTGTAAGGGTGTTGCAGTAGAAGCGTCCCGATGTATTTTGTATGATTATATTATAATCATGTATTTTTTAAACAATGATAGAAAAAGGTATATAATATAATAATTCCTAAATAATGCAGTCTGTACCGATTTGAATAGTTTCCTCTGTTAGTAAGATGGTATTTCTCACACGTTGTAATTTCATGGACGAAGGCGCAAACAAATTGATGCAGCTTAGTACACTATAAATATTCCATCACAAGATGGTGTGGCCAAGATCAAATTCGTATTTATGTACTCTATTAAATGTACGACTATGTAGCGTTACCATCTTAATCTACTATTACTAATCCGACTACTACTTCCTACTTCTATACAGGGTGTGAAAAGACCACTTCCAAAATCTAAATTTAATGAATTTATTGCTTATGACATGTTTAATTTAGATTAAGAATTTAATTTTACTTGTCGACATCATAATTGTATTTATTATTTGATCAGTTTAACCTTTTTTGTGTACTATGTGTTGTGGTGTCTTATATGTAATGTAATTTCAAATTAAATACTTTTGCTAGATTTTTCAGGTTTAGTTTTAATTAGTTTTAGTTTATTTTTTAATTATATCAATTTAAAAATAATACAATTCTATGTAAATTGGTTATGAATAAACGAAATGAACATAAGGGGGTTATAGGGTTAAAGAACTCATACGTACTCATCACGATAAAATACTTATCTACGTATACGTTATGTAGAATCGATCGAAATGAGTTGTTGTCTCATCATTTCACCATACAAAAGAGAGAGACACAGGCGAAACGAATTGTTCAAACTGATCGATTATAACTCAGAATACTGTCTGCAATTTATTTATAAGATTTCGTGTCTTTATGACGTATTTTTTTAGGGTTACGTAGCCAAATGGCAAAAACGGAACCCTTATAGATTCGTCATGTCTGTCTGTCTGTCTGTCTGTCTGTCTGTCCGGCCGTGTCACAGCCATTTTTCTCCGAAACCATAAAAGCTAGACTGATGAAAGTTGGTGAGTAGATGTAATCTATAAACCGCATTAAGGTTTTTACTTAAAAATAGAAAAAAAACTATAAATTTTGGGGGTCCCCATACTTGAAACTGAAACTCAAAAAATTTTTTTTCATCAAACCCATACGTGTGGGGTATCTATGAATAGGTCTTCAAAAATAATGTTGAGGTTTCTAATATAGTTTTTAGGGTTCCGTAGCCAAATGGCAAAAACGGAACCCTTATAGATTCATCATGTCTGTCTGTCTGTCTGTCTGTCTGTCTGTCTGTCTGTCTGTCTGTCTGTCCGTCCGTATGTCACAGCCATTTTTCTCCGAAACCGTAAGAGCTAGACTGATGAAACTTGGCGAGTAGATGTATTCTGTGAACCGCATTAAGATTTTAACATAAAAATAAAAAAAAACTATAAATTTCGGGGGTCCCCATACTTGAAACTGAAACTCAAAATTTTTTTTTTCATCGAATCCATACGTGTGGGGTATCTATGAATAGGTCTTCAAAAATGATGTTGAGGTTTCTAATATCGTTTTTTTCTAAACTGAATAGTTTGCGCGAGAGACACTTCCAAAGTGGAAAAAAGTTGGTCCCCCCCCCTCTAACTTCTAAAGTAAGAGAATGATAATACTAAAAAAAATATATGTTGTACATTACTATGTAAACTTCCAACGATTTTTGGTTTGAACGAGATCTAGTCAGTAGTTTTTTTTTATACGTCATAAACCGTAAACCGCAATTTACCTTTCGACGAACTACAAGAACCTTATTATGTTACATCAAGTAACATAATATAAAGGTTCTTGTAGTTCGTCATGCTACGGAACCCTTCATGGGCGAGTCCGACTCGCACTTGGCTGCTTTTTTTCTAAACTGAATAGTTTGCGCGAGAGACACTTCCAAAGTGGAAAAAAGTTGGTCCCCCCCCCTCTAACTTCTAAAGTAAGAGAATGATAATACTAAAAAAAATATATGTTGTACATTACTATGTAAACTTTCAACGATATTTGGTTTGAACGAGATCTAGCCAGTAGTTTTTTTTTATACGTCATAAACGGAAACTCAAAAAATTTTTTTTCATCGAACCCATACGTGTGGGGTATCTATGAATAGGTCTTCAAAAATGATGTTGAGGTTGCTAGTATAATTTTTTTCTAAACTGAATAGTTTGCGCGAGAGACACTTCCAAAGTGGAAAAAAGTTGGTCCCCCCCCTCTAACTTCTAAAGTAAGAGAATGATAATACTAAAAAAAATATATGTTGTACATTACTATGTAAACTTTCAACGATATTTGGTTTGAATGAGATCTAGTCAGTAGTTTTTTTTTTATACGTCATAAACCGTAAACCGCAATTTACCTTTCAACGAACTACAGGAACCTTATTATCATTCATATAACATAATATATAAAGGTTCTTGTAGTTCGTCGTGCTACGGAACCCTTCATGGGCGAGTCCGACTCGCACTTGGCTGCTTTTTTGTAACCTATTATTGTAGTAGGTGTTCATACGCTTTTTATGTATTATTAATAGTGGAAACTTCTGGTTTATGTATTATGTTGAATTTATAAGTTATAGGTATTACGGCTACTGTTTCCCAAATAAAAAAAAATAATTAAAATTTTATGAATAGTTAATGTTTTCTATGGCGCCAACATTTCATAGAAAAGTTCAATACCTTCCTAATATGTAAGAAACATTTGTTTTTATTTCTTGTTTATATTGAAAAAAACATATTACGGATATTTTATCTTTGACCTAACCGAGAACTATTTGATAAAGCCAACACTGAACGCGAAAATAGACAGCTGTCCAAGTTCAATACAACTGTTTATTTTGTAAATAAATTGTAAAAAAGAACATCATGAATATTACAAATAAAATATTAATCAATTTCAAATTTAATTACATATTTTGATAATTATATTTTGACTTTGACTGCGACCGAGAATTATCCAGCAAAGTCAAAACAAATGGACCACTAATCAGCAGTCACTTTGTACCTAAGGTAAACAAGTCGGAAGTCTGGATAGATTCACAACTGCACTACATCCTTCCTTCTTCCTACAAATGCTAATGTATTTCACGCACGTTTAATTTCGTTGAGGATAATATAATGCAGAAGGGCAAGTCCCACTTTATTCACTACGAAATTTTGTTTTCGTTTCGCCTATTTGTCTCTCTCTATTGTATGGAGAAAAGGTGAGAGAGCAAAAATAGGTTACGTAGTACTCAATACATTTATTGCTTTACACATGGTTTAGTTTGTACATACATAGTTTTTAAGTGTAAGTAGGTATCACATGGACCCTGCATAGGGTATGGCAAACATGGAGGCAGGCCGAGGTTTTTTAAGGTAAGTAGGTACATCATACATACAGGTAGTGGTTGTCTCATCAATTTTCCATACAAAAGACTCACCATGCTCACATGAAAACAACATTTGATAGACGAAATGTGGTACCTAGCAAAACTCCGACTTCGGGTACAGTTGGAATCTTATGACGTCTTTCTTTGAAAGTCAAGGCCACTTTTAGAGGAAAGACACCGCAGCGTGGTTATAAATAGAAAGAAGCTTGCATGATCTGCATTTTTACAATGAATAAACATTCCTTTGGCTTCAATCTCATCTGATGGGTGACAAAGCTGACGACATAGCAGTAGGTACGCACAGTATTTGACTGCCTTCACAGCTTAGTTGGTAGTAGCTCTGCCTTCTGCGCTGCGGCGGGCGTGGGTTCGATCCCCACCGAGAACAAATATTTGTTTGGTGAACGCAGATGTTTGTTCTCTGGCTGGGTGTTATATTGTATTCTATGTATGTACTAACAAAAAAAAAGTACTTATTATTATTATTATTTTAGTAGTGTATTATATAATTATACTAGTGGCCGCCCGTGGCTTCGGTCGCCCGTTCCCGTTACTTGTTCGAGACAAAAAGTATCCTATGTGCGCTTCCTTGTGCTAAGCTACCTCCCAATGTTCAGCCAAATCGGTTCAGCCGTTCTTGTGTTATAAATAGGATAACTAACACCACTTTCTTTTTGAATGAAAATTTTGTTGTTATATTATAGAAATCCGTGATTTCATAGTTTTTTGTTATTTTATTTTACATCTTAAAAAAAAACATGAATATGTGTCTTCTACGACATTTTTTCTGTGCTTCATCTTACCCTTTCAATAAAATTGAAATGATGTGCTCTTTTTCCAACATAAAAATTAACATTTTGTGTGAATGAAATAATTTATGAACTTCTAATTCTCGTAGTAGGATTTTTTCCGCAACGCAATGATAACTGATAATTTTCACTTAGCAATGCCTACTGTTTAGAAAACCAGTTTGCTATCCAATTTTTTAAAGGGTTCCAAGACATTCAAAAAATTGGAAATTAATTATAATTACCCTATAATATAATTTAATTATTATTATAATTACCTAGGTAATTTATAATAATTGTTAAGTACTTTACAAAATTATTTTTATAAAATACAAAAATACAACCTAACCATGTGAAAAATTATGAGTTAATTCTTGATTTTATTTCATTATTGGATTTAATTGAACTGTGACTATTTGTATTATTATTTTTATTTGTTGTACTTATGTGACTTTTACATCTATATTAGGTGTATACCGATACTAAATCCTTTTATGACTTGTAATACCTACGCTTACCAAATAAATGTTAAAGTATTGATTATTATAATATTTATTAAATTACTTTTGAAATAACTTCTCAATACAATAATGGCTTTACAAAAATCCGAATATTTAGTCCTAAATAAAAAATGTAAATACTTTAACTATAGAAAACTACAATAATTTATATAAATGAAATACTAAAAGCCTGCGCACATCTAGGCGATGGTGATGGCAATCAGCTGGAACGCTGTCAAATATACACGACAGCGATATTTGAAAGAGTTTCACTGATCGCCACCGCAGAACGCTTAGATATGCAAGGCTTAAAGCATACAATCATATCCATCGTAAAACAATCCATTTAATTGAACAATCATTATTATCCGACAATATTTAATCTTATAACCAAATTAATCCAAAATTTTAAATTTTATCACTTAGATAATTTTGCAACATTAATTAAATTTGATAATACCTATCTAGAGAAACGACCTTGCGACGATCGATACTTAATGGTTCGATTTTTGGACGTTTGCCTGATTACCCCCCTTGGCGGGTTCGACCACTGCAGATTAACGCAATATAAATAGGTATATAGTTTCTTTAGAATTATCTCTTTCTATACCTAAGTTTTTTTTTTGTTTTATAGACATTGTCCTTATTTTTATTTTTTGTAAGTAGGTGAAACAAATTCTGAATTTTAAACATTTTTTGGTTATATGGTTTCTAGTTAAATATTAAACAACTTAATTTCTCTACATCTGTCATGTTATTTCTTTGTGAATAAATAATTTGTAATTTCTCGTTTTTTTTCAACCAACTTAAAAAAATGGGAGTTCTCAATTCCACTTTATTTTATTTTTTCGTTGCCGCTCCTTCGTTTATGAACCGATTTGATAATTTTTTTTGCTGTTTAACTTTTCACTTCCTTAATTATCCTGAAATTTTCAGTAACATCGGCTTAATCGAATTTGATTTTGAGGTCAGTTTTCAAATTTTTTATGCATATTATTATTTGTTACAAGTCTTTGGTAAATACCACGAAATTTATAAGTGAATTAATTAAAAATGTTTGAAAGTACCTTGAATATTGTAGATGGAACATTTTACTGAAAGAAGCCACTATGCAGAGCTAACAACTGAGTTGAGGCCAGTCTATATATTTATGAGATTTAGATTTCCTGTTATAATCAAATTCAAATTCAATACAGAATTATCCAATACGCAATACTACGTACCTACTATAAAATATACTATAAAAATTAGAAAATGGAGATCAAGCATGACTAAAATTAAAATTACTTTATACATAATTACATAACAATCGATAATCGATTTACTTACAAATCTCTCAAAAGAGTCGGTGAGTTTTGATGTGACAACGTCTTATAATTCGATAGAGCCGGCTACACGCCCGAAAAAACATGACTCATGCGGCGTTGCCTCGCTCTGAGGCGTTCCATTTAAGGCTTGAAGTGCAAGCGAGAGCGCGGAACGAGCGACAAAGAGGCACAATCGGCCTCCGCGTTCGGTAGCGTTCGACATCTGTCTCTCTCCTACTTGAGTGAGCGATGCGTCCGCGTGGACAGCTGTATGGCGTCGTCACGTTAAACTATCGTCAGTAAACCGACTTTACAGACAACCGATTTTTTTAAGTGTAAATAAGGAAGCCAACATACAGTAATTACATAGATAACCTAGATTTAATTTGATGGTATCGTCATTGTCAAAATCTGATAGTACATAATTGAATATCATGAATACAAACAGCGATAAGACCACGTTGCCTGCTGGTATTGAGTTCCACATTGATAACTCCGCATTGAATGTTTTTATTATACAAACGAGAAAAATTCAATTTGCCCCAAACTAAGCAGAGCTTGTAATATGGGACCCGGATAGCTAATATAATACTTGAATACATTTTTTTTTTGTAAATACATACTTAGAATACAATATAACACCCAGATCGAACCCGCGACCTACGGCGCAGAAGGCAGAGCTGCTACCAACTGAGCTAGAGGCCAGTCAATAACATGCATTTTTTTTTAACAAGTAATTTTTTGGAGAGTCTTATTATTTGCAGGCAGCAAAAAGCTGAGTCAGGGCCTAAGGTATATTTGATCTACCATTAGAGTGAATAGGTGTCTTCTAGACTGTCCGGCTACGTCGCCGTCGTCGGCTATACTATTGTTTCTGCACTTCCTTTGCGACATTATACAAAGTAGCTATGTTATTGCTTACATAAAATAATAATTAAGAAAACTTTACATTGAATGCACATGCATGCATAAATTAAAAACAAATCACGATAAAAGTACCCGGAGGAATGTTGTTATTAGTTTCCGCATTCATCTTATTTTAAATTAACTAAAACATGTTATTACATCTATTCATGAAGACTTATCATCATAATATGACGACATAGTTTAACCTATGTTTTTAAATAAATAATAAATAATTGTATTGTATTGAAAACAAGAAGTTATAAAAGTTTTTATGATCGATAGAAGATTTTTTTTTTGTAGATTTGGCTTATTGTCTGAATAAGTGATGTTTTGAAACTTGAGAACCCGACTTCATTGGCTTGAGCTGAACCGATTTCGATGGAAATTTCTATGAAACCAAGCTACCTTTTGAATAAAAAATATATTTTCAAATCGGTTCACAAATGACGAAGTTATGCAATAACAAACATTAAAAAATACAAATGAATTAGAACCTCCTCTTTTTAAGTAAATTGGTTGATAACACTTTTGTTTTATGTTTGTTTCATAAAAAATAAATTCGATTTTGTTCAGATTATACTGGTGCATTATATTATGAAGTGATTTTAGTCGGATAAGTTTCAGAGATTATGACAAAATTTGTATTGGATGAAATTCATTACGACAAAATCGTGTTGGACCAAATTCGTGTTGGCCATTTTGTATTTTGGACTTACGCGTGCAAAAAACCGGTGCTTCAAATTTATGAAAGATTATTTGTTTCACGCGTTTAAAAAGTATATACTGTTAACCAGTTTTGAGAATAGGACATCCCTAATGGAATCAAGCAAAGAGTTACATCTCTAGTAGTGAAAAAAGAAGAAGAGATATGGCGTCGTTACATAGAGTTGTATTATCTGCAGTGTAATAAAGTTAAACAGATTTGTAGCGATAATCAATGAAGAGTTTTCGTCCTAACAATACTTATCTTCTATTTAACTATGTAACTGCGTACATAAAGTATAATAAAAATCACCAAAGTCATTGCTATCAGCACTTGAACATGATTTAGATTTTGAAAACACATCACTTATCTGCATTTTATGAGGTTTAGTAGGTCTTATCTACTGTGATTACGATTTGGAAGTTAGAAAAAACAATTTGTAGATAAACATACAAGATAATCCGAACGTTTCCTGTTATCTTAATCAATAAATCATCATCATCAGCTTGATAAGTCCACTGCTGGACAAGGCCTCTCTGTCGCGTAAAATTCACGCCGATATTCACTCCGAATTTCGAAATAGTGTCCGAATTCACTTACAAATGAATAAATTTAGACTCGAATAACTGATAATCTCATTTTAAATCCAAATGTAAAGTAAAGCTTATTAAAAAAATGCTATAATCAACTGTAAAATATTGATTATTGAAATGAGAAATGCCGATTAGTAATCCGTGAAAGTGATATTCGTATAAAAACTATTTTTTTTGATTCACGTAAAATAAACATAAAATATGAGATATTCGCGTAAGTAAGTATTTAGCACTAAATATTGATCTTTGAGCGATTTTAATGACTTGGAATCTTTAATTATGTAATATATATCACTAGACATTGGCGAAATTGACCGATTGGACAGATGCCATTAATTATGAAAAAAATATAAAAAGAAGAGTAGATGTCTATCTAAATATTATTGTATTAAAATCTATATAGTACACCTCATTTAAACATGTAGACCAGTCCTGTACTGTTATGTTAATGACTAATTATCAAACTAACAACTGCTTTGTTTGATAATAATAAATAGATCGCCATTTATGGTTTCTAGGCCAGAAGGACACGAGTGTATTTATGCATGTTTCTATCTGTTCCATTCATGTCAATAGCTACTAGTAGTGTCTAGTGGTAGCATCGTGGGCTTCAGTTTAAGCATTCAGTCGTGAAGTCATGTACCAATGAGTTTCTTTGTCGAAAAATGTGTGTGCACTACGTCAGTCAGGTACTCTCAAACGGTGAAGGAAAATATCGTGAGGAAACCGGCATGTCATAGAATCTAAAGACCAGCGCACACCTAGGTCGCTGGCGATGGCGATCAGTGAAACGCTGTCCAATTCGACAGCAATATTTGACAGCGTTTCACTGATCGCCATCGCCATCACGCTAGATGTGCGCAGGCCTTACTTGTTCATATTAAAATTGTGTAAGAACCACGGACGAAAAAACGTGCAATCTACTCTTTAAGCCCTCTGAGCCTCAAGCAAGCTCTATCAAATCTAGCTAAGGATTTAGCTAGGGTATTCAAGTCTACAATGAAGGCCTGCGCGCACCTAGTTTGCTGGCGGTAGCGATCAGTGAAACGCTGTCAACCGCTAACGTATCGGACAATATTCAACCTTCTTTTGCTGACGTAAAGAATACTAAATATACGCTTATTTATAGAGTCAAATTTCCTTCGTGCTAAGGCCCTGGAGCCATTTTATTTTATTTTATTGCTTATTTTCTAAGAGAGAATGGCAGATTTCCTTGAGTAATTCATCAACGACCTCATCGTAGAAGCCTCGACAGCTATACGATATACGGAATACGTAGAAAAACTGCGGGGTTGTGCAATGTCAATGTGTATTTAAGGGACATTGAAAATCTCCGTTGACCCGAGATTTAGGCTCCTGATCTGATAGACTCATGAGATTCTGGACACAAAATATTTAAGCTATGTAATAAAATATTTCAAGAACTTACTGGAACAAGGATAAATACACTAAAAGATAACTGTGCGCAAATAATTTGTGAATATCACTGGCGTTGGCGACTGGTTGATAAATAATGAATTAATGCGGCCCTCCAATATTATATCATGTATTTGATGATTAATAATACTGTGACGTCATAGGGCTACTGATAAGGACACGCCTTCTACATAGGCACCTAATACCTACTGATTCAGGACTCTGTTTCCCTCAAATCAAATGTCTGTTGTGACTTTACATCTTTTTTTAACCTGTCTTAGGAACTTTTTTATTGATTTTATAGTGGTTTACTACACTTCAGGAAATCACAAAGATTTTTATAATGTCCCAAAAGTTAAGAGCCGAGTGAGATTTGAACCTGTGACCTTTTCTTGGTGGTTGGTTGGTAAATCCCGCTCGGCTCTTAACTTTTGGGACATTATAAAAATCTCTGTCTTAAGAAGTTCCATACAGGTCATTGAAGGAAAGGTTGAAGGACAACGGGGAAGAGGAAGGCCAAGAATAAGTTACATGAGCCAGATAAAAGAAAAGGTCGCTGTCATGTCGTATAAGGAACTCAAGGAGGCCGCATTCGAAAGGCTTATTGGAGCAAACTGCATCAAAACCCCGACAAGAGCTAAGCTCTTAAATTGAAAAAGAGAGGAGATCCCGCTTTTTAAAAGGGCTATCTATCTATTCAATCTTTCCGTGACCTTTGAGACAATAAAAGGGCTATTTATTCAATCTAAAATATTCATTACATAAAAATATATTATCTCTTGTTAAGGCTTCTCAAAAAACAAGGACTGACATTTTTTATTCAACGAATTGAGTTATTCCGTAGATGGAACAATCAGCCCTTAATTAACCAACATTATTAAAACTAGGGATCATATTAATTTTTAGGGTTCCGTAGCCAAATGGCAAAAACTGAACCCTTAGAGATTCGTCATGTCTGTCTGTCTGTCCGTCCGTATGTCAAAAAAGTTAAAACAACAAAAACAACGCAAAGTGTAAGTATGCTTGATAAAGTGTTTAATATTGTGTATGAGGTAGGTACACTTTGACTCAAGGACTCTCAAACGGTGAAGGAAAACATCGTGATGAAATCGTAGGTTTCGTGACTAAGAATTAATGAAATTCGTGTTCAGTTTCTTTTCTTTATAGACTACTTAATTACAACATAACACTTATTTTTATAGACTATTAATCAGTGATTTTTCTTCTATTGTATACGTCATGTTTTAACAGGTTTGTGTGTATTTTTTGTAATAAATAAATAAATGTTTTAACTTTTTAGAATCTCTTAATTTTAATACGTCGCTTTGGACTTCAATACAAAAGTGTACACTTACTAAGAACTAACTATCCAGATACTTCGTACAAGATATCTTCAAGTATATTTAAGAGGGGTAGTCAGAGTAATAACTTACCGTTAATCCAGTCACGTCCGGGACCGGCTACTACAACGACCACACATAAACTGGCCATAAAACCATCATATCATGCACTTGGGTATCATAATAAGCTATGCAATTCATAAGGGTTTGATAACAAACAACTTCTCAGCTCATGAAGGGTTCTGTATAGAAAAATTACTTTTCGAGTTTTAATATTTATTCTGTAAACAGTATTAGTTTTGGACAAAAAAATAATAATTATCCATTACAAAAAAATATGGCAATTTTCCGTAGTAAAGACAACATTTTGTGTACATCTCGATATTTTAGGAAAAGCTGAAAATGGAAAATGCATTTTTTTTGTAAGATCACACATTATCATCATACTGTAGTAATAAAAATAAATAATATTGGGATTTTAAATTAGGTTAAATTTAATTCCAAATTAGGCAGGGCTCGTATTTTGGGAACCAGATAGCTGATATTATAAAACATTTTATTTATTTATAATATTTATTTATTTATAATATAACACCTACAGTATAACACCTGGACAGAGAGCAAATATCTGTGTTCAAAACACAGATATTTGTTCTTGGTGGGGATCGAACCCACGACCTACGGCGCAGAAGGCAGAGCTACTACCAACTGAGCTGAGAGGCCAGTCATAATTTCTTGAATTAATTTTTAAAGCGTGATAAAAAAACTGATACTTGAGCTGCTAGAAATGGCGGGACATGTTATCGTAGCAAACATCTACGCTCCGTAGCAGACCTCTACGCTTCACGCTCTGTAGCAGTCTACACTTTCAAAATTCTTTCTTTGGCTCGTAATAATTGGTGGTGTTGACTTCTTCTTCTTCCTGCACTTATCTTAATTTATGTGGGGTCGGCAAAACATGTTCTCTTCATTCTCCTCTATCAGCCGCCATCTTTGTATTCACTTCTTTCTTATCCATGTCATCTTTCACACTGTTCATCCATCTTTTTTTTTGGTAGGCAAATTGAAAATGAAAATGAAAATGAAAAATATTTTATTTCTGTAGCCAAAATAATGAGCAGAAATTCACAATGTGGAGGCCCTCTATTAAGTAAGAAAATACTTGTGTAAAGGTCCTCTAACCTCGCTCTTCCATATCCATATATGGTTACAAAAAAAAAAGAGCTTAAATAAATTTAAATTAAGTACAATTTTTCTTAAAATTGGCCTACCATATAACAAAAGGTTTTATAAAAGTTAACAATATGTACCTGAAGTAGGTAAGTGTATATTCATGTAGTAAATAGTCCCTAGATAACAGACCCTTCAGTGATATGATAGCCTGACTAACACAGAAAAGTGGCACTGAAGCGGAATGTCTCATAATTTATCAATTCCTGATACTTTAAATATCAGTCATCTTTTGAACTTATTTACTTATACTTAATTGTTCCAACAGTAAAAACAAACAATTAACAGATAAGTTGAGGAGCAACAGGCTGGCGTGGTACGGGCATGTCATGAGGAGAGATGAAAGTCATGTGACTAGGAGAGTGATGAGTATGAATGTAGGTGAATATAGGCCAAAAAACAGTGTGAAAGATGACATGGATAAGAAAGAAGTGAATACAGAGATGCCAGCAGATAGAAGAGAATAGAAGAGAACATGTTGTGCCAACCCCACAAAAAGTGGGATAAAAGCAGGAAGAAGAAGATACATTTCTACAGAAGAATGCATTGTATTTATGAAAGGATTTTGATTGTGCCTCAAAGAGGCTTCTTTCGTGCACTTGACACCATGTTTTGGAACTTAGGTTTTACGTTAGGTACACCATAGTTTCCTCGCGATGTTTTTCTTCATCGTTTGAGAGTACATAGTGCACATTTGGACAGAAATGCTCATTGGCGTACGACCGGATTAGACCCCACAACCTTAGGATTAGGGGAGGCCGCTACCACTAGACCACCAGTGCTCCCCTCCTGTAATATGTGTCATGGTTTAGTTATGAGTGATGTTATAGGAAAATTACAATTATTATGAAATGAACACTTGACTGCGATAACGTGAAGTGGACGAGCTAAGCGTTGTACTTCTTATTCTTGGATTACATGATGATACATTTGCTACTGTCACAGGCTACTTGTACTGACAGACGTGCTTAAAAAAAGCATGCTAATAAGCTTGCTTAAAATTAGCATGCTCTGCAAACTGTTCACATTTGCCAGAAATAAAAACATAATATAAACAAACATGTTCAGATGTGCTCGGATCACGCCCCCCCCCTTACCCGCGCCTCAGGTAGCATGCTCGAAAATCAAACGTCGTTTGATTTTTGAGCACGCTCTAAATAAGCATGCTCATTACATTACACACGTGCTACCAATGAGCACTTGCTCAATAAAAGCATGCTTTTGTGCTAGTAATGAGCACATCTGTCCGTACCATTACGCATGCTACTAATTCAGAGGGCTTATTCTCAGTTATAATATCATTTTGTCGTTAACTTAACGCAAAATGATTTATCGCTAGCGCCAATTTTGATTCACGTTTTGACGTAGCGTTCGTAAGTAATAATTTTTAGTTCTCATCAAAATTGAGCACGCGGTTAAAACGCAAATCTGCACTCTTGTATATCAAATACTAATATCAGTTGCCCAAAGTTTGTTTGAAATTTTAATATTTCTTTTACTCCTCTTGCTCAAAAAAACCGTCATTGTGGCGTACCATTCTTCTTCTAGCGGAAAAAATTTTATTTATTTTTTCAGCTCATTTAGGGTCCAGCTGGGTCCAGTCTTGCACAAATGAGACAATGAGCCTACAACTCTCGACTTACTTTACTACTGCTACATAAAAAAAGAACAACATTTTATTTTTGGAAAATGGAACTAAAATCTCTTTGGTAGCATGCATGCATGCGTTGCAGCTACAGAAAAAAATAAAAAATGTAATCTTAAGAATTTTTCTCAACTATTTCCTATTGCATTGGATTATTTTATGCACTCGCAATCGTAGTGAAAAGTAGAGTGTAACACACGGCCCTAGTACTCCCTCGCTAATGCTCTGGAGTAAAACTACTTTCATACCACTAGCGATTTATATTCTCTTTGTTGATTAAATGGTCTAAGTGTAAATTCGTCTTTTGGAAACATCTTGCTCTTCCAATCTCCTTGTTTTCTACCCTATAGAAAATGTTTACAACCTTCATGCATTAAATATCGAAAGAAACAAAACCCCGAGTCTCTGACAGGACATAGCAATGTTAGTTTTACACCAATTTTACACCTTGCAGTCAAAAATGCAAACTCGTTTCTCGAATTTAAAATTATTTCGTGTAACTTTCGTGCATTAAAATGTCCGACACTAAATGCCTACACGGCAAGCCGGTGGCAGCAGACTTGGCTATAAAAGGAGCACTAGAGTCTAAATTTGACGAGTTGAAGTTCGAGGTAGTGCACAAAATTGAGAAAGAACTCAGCGATTCGAGCAACGCTAGAGAATATATATCACAGAAATACGATGAGCTTTGCAGTAAAATACAGTATTTGACGGAATTGGATGCTACTGTCACAGGTATTCAGCCAGTCTGGGCTGGGGTCGTGGGTTCAGATCCAGTCGTGCATCAATGAGTTTTTCTTGTATAACTAGTGTCATGACAAGAAGAAGTAGATACTGACTGGTCTCTCAGCTCAGTTCGTAGTAGCTCTGCTTTCTGCGCGTAGGCCGTGGGTTCGATCCCCATCCAGAACAAATATTTGCGTGGTGACCACAGATGTTTGTTTATCTATCTGTCTGCTATTTTTCAGCTATCTGATCCCCATCGTACAAGCTCTGCTTAATTTGGGGCTAGATAATGTTTCGCGGATTGTCCAAAATTTTATTATATTTATAAGTATCTACTGGTAAAGTAATACTTAGTAAAATTGCAGGTTTTCGTACTGACGTGAAGTCTATAGAGAAGCAGATATCAGAACTGTCGGCCAGAGTGGATGATATCGAGAAGAAGGCCATCTGTAAGGAGTGCCCATCTATTACTTCCTCCATGTTTTGATATTTTTTTTACTGTGGTTGCTGTTAGCCGAAGGTTTTTAATAAAATTTTCGTGCATGGTTTTAACATGAAGTTGCTCTTTATCATCTCTTAATAATATACTAATTAAGCGGGCTTAGTGGCTTGAAACCTTTGTTACTAGGTGTTTGCCACAAGCTCATACAAACTTCATCCTCATCATTAGCCTGAAGAACTCCACTGCTGAACATAAACACATTTCCAGGAAGAGCGATTCTGAGCCCTTTCCATCCTTAGACTTCCCGCGATCTTAACAATATCGTCGGTCCATCTGGTGGGTGGGTGCCCTACATTTTGTTTTTCGGTTCGTGGTCGCCATTCTAGAACCTTTATTCTCCAACGGTTGTCGGTTCTTCGAGCTATAGGTATGACCTGCCCATTGCCACTTCAACGTACTAATTCTACGAGCTATGTCGGTGACCTTGGTTCTTCTACGGATTTCCTCATTTCTGATTCTATCACAAACAATACAAACAAACTTATCAGGATAGAAAATTAGAAGTTCTGTGGATGGTTACTAGGCAGATCCAGGCTTAGAAAGGACATCTAAAAGAAAACCAAAACTGGGGCATATTTTTTTAATAAATTTAAATTATCACAATTAAAACAATAATTATTAACAAACAAATCTAAGAAACGCAAATATTTTGGCACTAATTCACATTTTTTTTATAAATTAAATATTAATTTCTACTAAATGCTATGCTACGTAAAATTGCTTGTAATAGTATAAAGCTCTTTGTGTGTGTCTCGTGGGGGTGCGTACTACCACCATGCTTATTCCTGCCGTGAAGCAGCATTGCTGTTTCGGTTTGAAGGGTGTGGGTGGGTACCGGTGAAATTACTGGCACGTGAGGCTGAGCTTCTGTATGCCTCAAGTTGATGGACGCAGGGCAGTGTATCGTAGGGCACGTTCTTGACGTGCGTGACCTACGAGCAATGCTTTGTTATAGGCGATGGTTGCCAACTAACATCAGGTGGTTAACATCATTAACATCAAATACGAGTATTATGCTTGTTACATTAGCTAGTTGTATAAAAAGGTGCTTTATTAATTTTATTAATTACATTACATAGTTTTGTTCTATATATTTTGTTAATTTATCCTATTTCATTTATTCACATTATTTTTATTCTTGGCCTAAAATAATATTGTAATTCTATTCTAATAGCAAGACTAGCCAAAAAACATAAACTTCGGTTTATAAAAATAAAATTATCTAATAAACTAAACACTTTACGCATACGTCATTAGATTAAATTCTAAAATTTCAAAATTGCAATTGAACACTAAAGTTATTAACGATTAAAAAGATTTATAAATAAATAAAAATAACGCACATCGGAATCATTTCTGACAAGAAATGCTCGATTTCGTACGAAAATTATAAAATTAAATACGACAAAACTCACAATATCTACTATGTACACCTTTACACACTAAAATATATACAATTCGAAGCGAACATGCATGTTTTTTTGTTAACATTTATTTCTGTGTCACAGAGCATAAAATAATACTACGCATAGAACAGAAACTGTGGCTCCCACTAATTCGCCGCCCGTCTACAGAACGACATTTGTGTAGTGTCCGTTTACGAACCGCACATACCGTGTATACAAAACGACATTTTTGTACGTACACGGTGTACACGACTTTTGTATGGGATTTGGTCGAGTGTCTGGGTTGTGCTTGTGTCAAGGAAACAGGGTTTAATTCCCAGACGGTTTCTTGGAACATTTATCGATATAAACCTACCAGCACTTTGTGCATTTTGTATGTAGGTAGATACCGTGAGTTTAAAACATAATTTATATTAAAATAAACATAGTTATTAATTAAAATTGTGATGCTAAGGCAGCGTGATGATCACAGTCTATCATTAAAAGTATTTATTAATATTTTACAAAAAACCTAATGCTAATTTAGCACTTTTTAAATCAACACGATCGCTATGCATAATTGGAAGAAACAGGTAGGTATATACCGTGATTACCTTTATTATATCCCGATATTTCGACCGTGTTACAACGTCCGTTGTCGCGGGCAGACTACAAAAAAGGGTAAAAGTAATCGCGATAAATACTCGATTCTTCCAATTATAATTGAGGCTGATTTGCTAATTTATTTTTCTTTATTACATCCTAGGTTTGTGTATCATGTAGGTAGCTCTGTTTAACATAAGTGGGTGTGTTAATTACGAGTATGTACTTATTTGCTTAAATATCTATTCTTACGCTATAACTTACGTACTTCAATTCCGATTACGTATCTATGTCTAGCTTTTCGTAACTCTTCTGCTTAGAACTCAAATCTAGCCTTGCGTTTGTTTGTATAGGCTTTATAATTTGCGCAGAATTTAACATTATTACACCTTTGCTTATCTTAAAAATATATTGTACCTTTGATGGTGCAAATTTTTTAAACAAAACGAAGCCTTTGGATGTATTCTAGATGATTTCTATAGCGTCAGGGGCAACTGTCTTTGTTCATACCCTTTACGGGACGCTATAGTGCCTGGGACAGCATTTTAGCTGGAATAGGCTTGCCCATCACCTATACCATCCTGACAGCTTATAGTCGGCCTAACCCACAGGAAAGACATGGTTAATACAAGTAGAGCTGACTAAGCCGTGGGTTTCCTCACGATGTTTTCCTTCACCGATTGAGAGCACTAGTATTTTTTGATGATAAAAATTAATTATATTATTTTTTAATAAATAAAGTCTCTTGTATTTGTATAAAATCCTCCAAATATTATGAGCCTGTTCTACAAAAAGCACAACTTTAAGCTCTCTTTCCTGCAAGAATCGCCTGAATCTGAGACACGGTCTTTCCCTTCGTCTCCGGTATCAAAAAGAACACAAAGAATATGCAAATAATCATGAACGCGGCGAAGAACCAGAAGCAACTATAGATTCCTAACGCATCCTGCATGATCGGGAAGCAGAGGGTGACGATAAACACCAAACACCAGTTCACGATCACCGTGACACCGGTGGCGGTACCCCTGTACTCGACCGGGAACAGTTCCGCCATCATCATCCAGGGAATCGGACCGAATCCCATCGAGAAAGAGATGATGAAGAGCACTAAGCAGAGAAGTGGAAGCCAGCCGAAAGCAGCCACGTTGAAAGCATCCGCTTGCAGCTTGAAGTACACTCCTAACACAATAAGACAGGTTCCCATGATGACACAACTCTGCAAGAGAAGGATTCTTCTACCAGCGCGCTCAACCAGCAACGAGCTGATATAAGTAGCGATGGTTTGAACAACTCCGACTATGATGGTCGCGATAACGGGCGGGATGTCGGAGCCAGCAGAACGGAAGATCTGGTTGGTGTAGAAGATGACGGCGTTGATGCCGCTGAACTGCTGGAAGAACATGAGGCCGAGGCCGCAGATGAGAGCCATGCGGGACGCCTTGTTGGTCACCATGCTGAGGAAGCTAGAGCGTTGCCGAGCCGCGTCATCGACCTGGAAACAGGAAAGTAGAGTAAGCAACTTCATTCTACCATCACACTGCTTGCCATAGGAGAGAGTTCATCCTCACACCTTGGGGCTGGGGTGGTTGCAGACCGGCCAGTTTCAGAGGAAAATCCTCCCGCGACACTCAGGCTGTGGAATTCATGATTCCAACAATCAATTGTATCATCTCTCTGCTAAGGTTTTCCATAAGGACTATAGTTTTCCCTAGTATGGAGGAACATGAGGGTGCAGCAAGCGCTTTTCGTCTGGTGGGCCGTATGCTTGTTCCATCAGCTAGTGGTATAACAGTGGTAAGAAACGTGTAATGCTCACGTCTTTCTGCATGTCTTCTAGCTCTGCGCTGAGGTCGGCATTAGGGCCGCGCAGCCAGCGGAGAGACCTCTCAGCATCGTGTCTTCGGTTCTTGCCGAGTAGGTATTGAGGAGTTTCTGGCATCCACCTGAGAAAGAGACCATGGAGTAAGATCACGTAACACGTACGTATTGAAGCACTGGTCGTCTAGTGGTAGTGGCTCAACCTTCCGATCCTCAGATCGTCGGTTTCAATCCAAATGATCCAATCCAATGATTATTTCTGACCAAAACTGTACGTAAACTATGATGTATACTATTATCCGGTCTTGGGAATAGGACGTCCTTACTGAGACCAGGTGACGAGACCCATCACTAATTGGGAGACACATCACTAGTCGGGGAATAGAAAAAAATGGCGTCGTAATGCGAAGATAATTGTTTGCTGTGTTATAAAGATGAAGAGTTCTAGTTATATTTAACGGATACTTTTCGCCTAAATAACATATACATAGCATACAAGTGTATGCATACATTTTTGGACTGAAGAGCTCATTGGTACATGACTGGATTTGAACCGACGACCTTAGGCTTAAGAGACCTTAGGGCGAAGGAAAACATCATGAGGAAACCAACGTGTCACAGTGTAACACTGTCAAATATCGCACTGGCAAAGTTCGAAGCAGTACGCAGATGTATGCAAAACCCTTTGCTGAAATCGATCTCCATAACAAATCAAATCAATTCCCAAACTTCAAGACTTAAAGTGCTGCAGCGGAGTTTGAAGTTTGTAGTTAAAGACACGTGGTATTCCACAGAAAATGAAAAGGCTTACCAGAAAACAGCAACGAATATCGGAGGTATCACAGCGGATATAATCGAGAGGGTCTTCCAATGCGTCCATCCACCGACCACGAACGTGAAGAGGATACCAACAGTCAGGAAGAGCTGGAAGAACGCGCCGAGAGACCCTCGGATGGAGGTCTCAGCTATCTCGCCGATGTACATGGGAGCTGCTACGCAAATGCCTCCTGGAATAAAAATGGCAGTTCTGTGAGAGCTGGTGGTTTTTCAAAGCAAAATCTTGGTTTTCTACAAGATTCGTCACAGAAATCATTTCAATAGCATCATATCAAAGTCTAAAACTGTTCAAATCACAAGGATCACTTTGAAATGTTATAAAGCTAGGTGAGTCTAGGTGTCAATTCCACGCAACTAAGCGTAAAAGAACAAGCAACGAACTACGATTGGTTCTTACCGTGTATATGTATGCCTGAAAAACTCCACTGCTGGACATTATGCCTTCCCCATAAAATATAGAAGGGTTTCCCATAGTCAATAATGTTTGACTTGCTTTAATTCTTCTTCTTCCAGCCCTTATCCCACTTTATCTGGGGTCGGCACAACATGTCTTCCTTCTCCATTCTCCTCTGTCAGCCGTCACCGCTGCATTCACCCCTCTCTTATCCATATCATCTTTCACACAGTTCATCCATGTTTTTTGACTTGCTTTAATTAATTTTCTAAAAACAAACCTGTCGCAAGTCCAGCGATAAACCTCGCAGCGATGAGCATACCAGGTCCATTCGCGAAGATGGTCAGCAGCCAGCTCAACATGAACGGAATTGACAGGATGAGGATAGTGGGCCGTCGTCCGACCTTCTGGGCTAGCACGCCGACGGGCAGCGCGCTGATCGCGGCACCGATGGCAAGAATTGAGGAGACGATTGAACCTGGAAGATTAATCACATTATAAGCTACAGTGCGATGGTCTGACGAGAATTGAGAAAACGATAGAGCTTGGAAGATTAAGGACATACTGATCGCTGGCAAGTGGTCCAGATGGCGAAAAATTTGAAGGACAAAGTGAACCATCGAGGGGATATTGACCCTCAGCAGGGAAGAGGATAAGCTACTGTTTCATAACCCCATTACATCTAGAACCATGGGATGAGACACGGGTTTATATCAGGCACACAAAACCTAACTTTGCGTATGTGTGACAGACGCAGAGCAATGTCATGTAGAGCACGTTCAGTAAACATGTTCTCAGAGAAATGCCGCTTAAAACTCTAATTTGTTATATGGGACTGTGGCGTTACAGAACTGGTGGAACTTTTTCATATACAAGACATGGAACAAACATCTGTGTTCACCACATAAATAATTGTACTCGGTGGGGATCGAACCCTCGGCCTACGGCGCAGAAGGCAGAGCTACTACCAACTGAGCTGAAAGGCCAGTCAAAAAGATGAATCTATCTATCTACAGGTGATAACTAGTATACTATATTCTTTTTATTGAAAACGAACAGAAACTGGCGGTTCTCGTAGGACCTACTAGGTTAGTAGGACCACGAGAACCGACGGACGATGATAAGTTGGTAGATAATGGTGTTTCATAATTAGAGCTCACAGCTACGTAACTGACTGTATGTGGTGATTGAGATGTTGCTAATGCATTTAGCAACAACTCAATCAACACATTCTTGAGCCGTAAATAAGATGGGCGTGGCGCCCACACATACAGATTACAGTAATAGTAGCAATTGGTGAAAACAAACAGGGTACACGCCAAATGTCTGCGTAGGGTAGTGCATCGTAGGGCTCATTCCTGAGGTGCGTGACCTGTGAGGCAATGTTTTTTTATGCATGTGCTCATCTTTTCCGCCAGCTATAGTTGTATAATTCTTATGTTTTCAAAAAACGGTTTCATAGAACTGAAGTAGGTGATCCATTGGCGAGCTAAAACCGACGAGCCTACGAGCAAAAGGTATAAACCACCGATGAAGCACCTACAAAACCGCGGTTTTATATCACCAATGGATCACCCACCTTAGACACCTCAAAAGAGTTGACCAACTCATCATCCCGTCATTAGGGTGTGTAACCCCTAATGACGGGATGATGAATGGTCAACTCAAGATGGGAGGATAGGTTCAGGGTCAGAAATAATCAATAAATAATTGTCGAAATGTGCAAGGATCTGAGGCCCGTATTCAGAAACAGTGCTTGAGTCTGAGTCAAACCTCAAGCATCGATTTTTTTCATTTATCAATGGAGAAGTGGCAAAAATCGATGCTTCAAACTGCTTGAGGCTCGACTCAAACTCAAACACTGTTTCTGAACACAGGCTTTAGGCTGAGCCGGTTCCACTAAAACACCAGTGGTCTCATATGATCATGCGTGTTCCTACGTGATGGGTTGCAAGTCCACCGCAGTCACGAGCTAATGTTTACGCACATTATATTTTCAAGTTTATAGTCAGGAACTATTATTAGTTCTGGACTTTCATGACGCCATCTGGCGAATATCCAAATCGACGTAATGCTTAAACAATACGATCAAATTGCTTAACAGTACATGCAAGCTTAGAATACAATATAACACCCAGAGAGAGAACAAACATTTGCGTTCACCACACAAATATTTGTTCTCGGTGGAGATCAAACCCACGACCTTCGGCGCAGAGGCAGAGCTACTACCAACTGAGCTGAGAGGCCAGACAAAACTACTAATAAGTACAAAGAAAACTATTTGCCTCCATCTGGTTTAATTTTACACATTTTCATTTTTACTTTATTTTTAGGTGCAAGGTTTACCAAAATTAGCATAATTATCGTTTCTTCGCATGAAAGCTATTAATAACGTGTCCCATAAAACAACTTCATCTCTGCGGTGGTGGTTTGGGATTCTGGAAGTAAGTGTATTTTTTCTACATGCTTGGAAAATCATAAAGCCCACCTGGTGTTAAGTGATAACCATCGCCTATAGCAAAGCATTGCCTCATATCTCTGAAAGACGTTTAAATAAAAAAACTGATTTACTGTTTAAAATACTCCATGTGGTTCCCTAGTCTAAAATGTTTGAAAACCACTGATATATTAAGTAGGATATCACAGAACCCTTTAAATGATAACCTACGCATTACTATTGCGACATCCTAACCAAGATAGGCTTATCGATTGAACGCTAACACCAAAATCATGTTTTCGTCTATTATCTACGAGTACAATAACAGTAGGTTGATACCGAGATTTTTAACAACATTTTTGACTTATCGAACAGCAATTCGATAAAACAAAATAAAACTATCAACAAAAAAGAAAAAAGATGTTAAAAAAGTTTTTGATAGAAAAGGAATATTATAGTGTTTGTGTGATAAATTTGAGTAATAATATTGTATTAACTATTGATTTTCATTATTAAGGTATAGCGCTGACATTTTATTATATTTGCATACTTGTGACATTTATGGCTGAACCTGTAATTATAACCTGTGTTTCGCAAATAAATGATTGTATTGTATTGTAAAATAATGTTGAATACCGGAGTCGACCTACTGTAGGCTTACCATGAGCTCTGTCTGGCTCTGTCTCTGGTTTTGAGTCTGTGTGAGTGTTGACTAAATAAATCCTACGTCAAAACGTGACACACACAGTATAATGCACTGGTGAGCACTCACACAGACTAAAAACCAGAGACAGAGCCAGACAGAGATCATGGTACGCCTACAGGTTCTATTATAAGAATGTCGTTCACGGTCGGTAACTTATTTATAACTTTATAAATATGCGGTATGTTTGGATTTTTGTCAAGTTTATGCTATACCAAACTGGAATCCACGTCAGAAGCTGTAAATAGAATAAAAATAGCACTCTTAGCTCTTTGTTCGGCAGAATCCTATTATAATAATGTTTTCTTACATATTTAACAGCAGAAACTAGTATTGATAGTGATCATGGTTTATGTATAGCAGTGTAAATTTAACTTTAAAATGCCACTAGCTCAGCCTGAAAAAGTCCACTGCTGGACATCAACCCCCTATACATTTTCAGAAAGAATGATTCTGAGCCCTCTTCATCCAGTAATGTGTTAGTGCTGTAATAGACAATGCAAATTCTATAAAAAATCTGCGCTATGAAAGTGTTTTTTTAGAGGTTAAGAGAGTATAGATAGTTATCTCTCACTATCAATGGTCGCAAGTGAGTATGATTTCCCAAAGTGTTGACCAAAGTCCCATTGGCTACGACCACTGCTAAAATGGCACGTTACTGCCGTTGAAACGATGGTACTAGCTATTATAGCTCTTATTACAAGTATACTAAGTCCCAGTGGTCATAAGTACAAATTCTGCGGGATATCCCAAAGCGTTGATCAAAGTCCCGTTGGCTACGACCACGGGTAGTGTGGCATTAGAACCGGCTCCCGGTAGGGTGTTGTTAGTGCTTTTAACTAGGGGATGGTGCTAGTTATTATTGCAAATATACTCACTCCCAGTGGTCGTAAGTAGAAACTCGGCGGGATATCCCAAAGTGTTGATCCAAGTCCCGTTGGCTACGACCACGGGTAGTGTGGCATTAGAACCGGCCCCCGGTAGTGTGCTGTTAGTGCTGTTAGGGGATGGTGCTAGCTACTATAAGAAGTATACTCACTCCCAGTGGTCGTAAGTAGAAACTCGGCGGGATATCCCAAAGTGTTGATCAAAGTCCCGTTGGCTACGACCACGGGTAGTGTGGCATTAGAACCGGCCCCCGGTAGTGTGCTGTTAGTGCTGTTAGGGGATGGTGCTAGCTACTATAAGAAGTATACTCACTCCCAGTGGTCGTAAGCAGAAACTCGGCGGGATATCCCAAAGTGTTGATCAAAGTCCCGTTGGCTACGACCACGGGTAGTGTAGCATTAGAACCGGCTCCTGGTAGTGTGCTGTTAGAGGATGTTGCTAGCTATCATCGCAAATATACTCACTCCCAGTGGTCGTAAGTAGAAACTCGGCGGGATACCCCAAAGTGTTGATCAAAGTCCCGTTGACTACGACCACGTGTAGTGTGGCATTAGAACCGGCTCCCAGTAGTGTGCTGTTAGAGGATGTTGCTAGCTATTATCGCAAATATACTTACTTCCAGTGGTCGTAAGTAGAAACTCGGCGGGATACCCCAAAGTGTTGATCAAAGTCCCGTTGACTACGACCACGGGTAGTGTGGCATTAGAACCAGCTCCAGGTAGTGTGCTGTTGGTGCCGTTGACGACAGGTTTGGGGACGAAAGGCTCCAGCTGCGGTAACGCTGGTGATGTCCACGCGAGAATGGTTCCAGCTATTACAGCTCCAATTGCAGCTGGAAGGAAAGATTACCAATTAGTTTTTTTTTATAATCCACACATCACTATTTAGCCCCGAACTAAGCAGAGCTTGTACCATGGGAACCAGATAGCTGATTATAATATTTGCTTGCATTTTTTTGTAAATACATACTTAGAATACAATATAACACCTACACAGCGAACAAACATCTGTGTTCACCACACAAATATTTGTTCTCGGTGGGGATCGAACCCACGACCTACGGCGCAGAAGGCAAAGCTACTGCCAACTGAGCTGAGAGGCCAGTCTCAATAAGTTTTTTATTCACATCTTCCCATCCTACTTATTACTTACTTTATTACTACTTATTACTGGTGTCACGGAAAACAAACGTTATAGTGGCACTCGCTACTTGAGATTTTTTTAATTTTACCTCATAATACCTACTTTCTTTTTTGTAAAAAGAGGTGTGTACTTTTTGTCCTCCACAAACTATTCCGAGAGGTGTGTTCATTTACATAATACCACTTTTATGACCAGTGGCCTTAGCACTGGTTTGTGACATCATTTAATTGCTACTAATAAAATTATATGAGAAAGTTACGACGACGTTTAGATTTTTGTGCCGTCTCAATCAAACTCTAACGCATTTGGGCTTTTTAGCGCTAGCTGTATGCCCAAATTGCATATTGTCTCAATAAAATTACATAAATAAATAATCACTCGACCGATTTGGATAATATTTGGAACAAATAGGTTATAACCTAGATTAAAATAATAGGCTTAAATTAATAGGAACGGGAAAAACGACTAATAGATGAGCAAAACCTTCTTGGACAAGCATTCTTCCGAAGAAGGATATTTCTTAATTATTTTAAATGGTATAGGAACTCATTCGTGAGATTTCAACATAATCGCTAGTGATTTAAAATACACCTTACATGGTACACGTTTACGACGTCAGTATTTCCGGAACGTTTTAATTCAGGGTTTTTTTAAGACAAGAGTGAACAAGTGGATTATGGCAAAGCATGCTCCATCTTAGGCTGCATCCTCACTTTCCATCAGGTGTGATGGCAGCCAAATATTTAGCTATCCATAATAAAAAAAACATGAAACTTGTGCTAAGTCTACGAATTTGGCACGTCCGTGCAAACATCTATAAATACGAAACGTTCGTTAGTAACTGCAAGGGATGCTGTGGCACGACCGACGGATATTGTTTGTTTGTCCGCCTTCGTGTGATCTCTTTAGCACGTAGGCATCTTAGCTTACCACAAATTACATCATTAGTGGGGTGATTAGCGAATCTTTTGTTGCAATCAAACCTAGTTGCATCAATATCACGCGCTCAACGCTCTCTAGACCACAATCCAGAATTTGACTTGTTTGCGGATAGATGGGCCAAGATAGTGTCAGACTGTCTGAGGTTCTGCGAACGAGATGTATGAAATTGACATATTTAATTTGTTAAGTTTTTTTAATTAATTGGAAGAATTGTGCCGACCCCACATAAAGTGGGATAAGGACAGGAAGAAGAAGAAGAAGAAGATTTTAATTAATTGGAAATTGTATTGTTATTGCTGTTGACTTTCTTATACTCGTCTATATTTTTAATTAATGTAATTGGTGTGTAACCGTTTTAATTAATTAATAAATAATAATAATAAATAAATAAGTAATAATAATATCATTGTGTTGCAATTTCAAATGAAATTGATCAACACGTCGGCTGAAGATGTTATCCTACAGCTAGCCAAAACAATAATATTACGAAAACATGTTTATTTGACTGGCCTCTCAGCTCTGCTTTCTGCGCCTAAGGTCAGAGGTTGACGAGAACAACTGTTTGTGTTAAATTGTGTTCTATGTTTGTATTTACAAAATAAATATAAACATAGTTATCAGCTATCTAGGTTCCCGAAGTACAAGCTCTCCTTCATCGTCATCATCAACCATCTCAGCCCGTTTGCAACCACTGCTGAGTATAGGCCCTCTCTTTATTGCGCCACTCTTTCCGGTGCCACGCGAGTCTTATCCACTCATTCCGAGCATTATCAACAATGTCGTTCGACCAACGGGGTCTGCCTCTAGGTCTTTGAGTTCGCCTTAGTTTGGGGCTAAATAGTGTTGTGGAGATTGTTCACAATATTTATTTTTGTGTCAAGAAACCGCCCATAATACAAGCTCTGCTTAGTTTGGGGCGACTAAAATTAACACACCAAGAAGGTTCCGAGTATGAGTTTTTAACAAATTGAAATAGTTGTTTGATAAATTCGGCACCATGCAGGTAGAAGTAAATAGGTTTAATCATGTTTTGAATTCACACATTATATACACGAAGAAGGTTTCGAGTGCGAATTTTTAATAAATTAAAAAAGGTCGTATGATAAATTCGGCACCATGGAGGTAGAAGTAAATAAGTTGTGTATTCACAAACTTAGTGAACACGATATTCTTATTTCAAATTTACTTTATCCTCTAGCGGATAAAAACGGCTTTTCCAGCTCGAAAAGTGTGTTTTTGCTGTTCAATATCTGAATATTGAACAGCAAAAACACACTTTTCGAGCTGGTGGGATGAAAAAAATTTTAACCACTCTAGTTTGAAAGCACACAAGAAGAATAAGTATTACCTCCTACAGCTGCAATATACTGGTTTGTCTTCTGCGTTGGCCCTCTCTTCTCCTCAACGGAGAGCATATGCATCGTGGGTTTCTCCATGATGGCTGGCTATGGCACCATGCTGGAATAAAAGACATCATACATAAATAGTCAAATCACAGAATTCAGAGTAAAGCAGAAAGGCGATAATGTGTCATTTGTATGGGAGCCACTGTCGATAGTTTTACATTTTTTATTTAAAACTAACCGTCGCCCGTGGCTTTGCCCGTTCCCGTTAATTTTTTGGGATAAAAAGTATACTATGTCCTTTTCTAAGCGGTTCTAAGCTACCTCCCTACCAATTTTCAGACAAATCGATTCAGCCGTATTTGATTAATAAAATTAAATAGTGTTACTAACACAACTTTGTTTTAATACCTACATAATTTGGATATCATTATACGCTAATGATTAAAATAAACTATAGGCCAACCTATAAAAGAACGGTGATAACCTAAAAAAAAGCAGCCAAGTGCGAGTCGGACTCGCCCATGAAGGGTTCCGTAGCACGACGAACTACAAAAACCTTTAATTATGTTACTTGATGTAACATAATAAGGTTCTTGTAGTTCGTCGAAAGGTAAATTGCGGTTTACGGTTTATGACGTATAAAAAAAAAACTACTGACTAGATTTCGTTCAAACCAAAAATCGTTGGAAGTTTGCATAGTAATGTACAACATATATTTTTTTTAGTTTTATCATTCTCTTACTTTAGAAGTTAGAGGGGGGGGGACCAACTTTTTTCCACTTTGGAAGTGTCTCTCGCGCAAACTATTCAGTTTAGAAAAAAAAAAAGCAGCCAAGTGCGAGTTGGACTCGCCCATGAAGGGTTCCGTAGCATCAAGTAACATAATATACAGAAAATAAACAGGAAACAGGTTCTTGTAGTTCGTTGAAAGGTAAATTGCGGTTTACGATTTATGACGTATAAAAAAAAAACTGCTGGCTAGATCTCGTTCAAACCAAATATCGTTGAAAGTTTGCATAGTAATTTACAACATATATTTTTTTTAGTTTTATCATTCCCTTATTTTAGAAGTTAGAGGGGGGGGACCAACTTTTTTCAACTTTGGAAGTGTCTCTCGCGCAAACTATTCAGTTTAGAAAAAAACGATATTAGAAACCTCAATATCATTTTTGAAGACCTATTCATAGATACCCCACACGTATGGGTTCGACGAAAAATTTTTTTTTGAGTTGCAGTTTGAAGTATGGGGACCCCAAAAATTTCTAGTTTTTTTTCTATTTTTGTGTAAAAATCTTAATGCGGTTTACAGAATACATCTACTTACCAAGTTTCATCAGTGTAGCTCTTATGGTTTCGGAGAAAAATGGCTGTGACACGGTCGGACAGACAGACAGACAGACAGACAGACAGACAGACAGACAGACAGACAGACATGACGAATCTATAAGGGTTCCGTTTTTGCCATTTGGCTACGGAACCCTAAAAACGATATTAGAAACCTCTACATCATTTTTGAAGACCTATTCATAGATACTCCACACGTATGGGTTCGATGAAAAAAAATTTTTTGAGTTTCAGTTTCAAGTATGGGGACCCCCGAAATTTATAGTTTTTTTTTTATTTTTATGTAAAAAACTTAATGCGGTTCACAGAATACATCTACTCGCCAAGTTTCATCAGTCTAGCTCTTACGGTTTCGGAGAAAAATGGCTGTGACATACGGACGGACGGACAGACAGACAGACAGACAGACAGACAGACAGACAGACATGACGAATCTATAAGGGTTCCGTTTTTGCCATTTGGCTACGGAACCCTAAAAATATGATGAAAAAATTCGTGAAGAAAGAACCGAACTTTCGAACACAACGACAAGTTAAAATAAAGAAATACTTTCTTCATCTCCTCCTTTCTCTCTTTTTCTTAGAATCCTCGCAAATTGAAGTTCAAATTCAGTAGGCCTACCACAAGCTATGTCTGCTCTGTCTGGCTCTGGTTTTGAGTCTGTGTGAGTGCTCACCAGTGTATTATACTGTGAGTGTGACGTAGTCGTGTCGACGTAGGATTTATTTAGTCAGCACGCACACAGACTCAAAACCAGAGCCAGAGACAGAGCAGACAGAGCTTGCTGAATTTGAACTTCAATTTGCGAGGATTCTAAGAAAAAGAGAGAAAGGAGGAGGTGAAGAAAGTATTTATTTATTTTAACTTGTCGTTGTGTTCGGAAATTCGGTTCTTGCTTCACATTTTTTTTTTTCATATGTTTAAATAAATATTCATCGTTCTTTTAACCAATAATATATATTTTACAGTTGCATAACATTGTTGCTTTGACGTCACACAAAGGTCAAAGCGAAAGTTCATCTAAAATAATCGAATTTACATTTCAATGAGAATAAATTATCTGCTTACAAAGGAAATGAGTTGATAAGCGTCGTACGTCGCGTAGGGTTTGACGAACCGTGATGTCACTTTGTGCATGGCCCAAACTTACTTTACAGTTTTTTGACTGGCCTACAAGCTCTGTCAAGCTCTGGCTTTAATTTTGAGTCTGTGTGAGTGCCAGTGTATTATAATGTCATGTGTGACGTTTCGACGTAGGATTTCTTTAGTCAACACTCACACAGACTCAAAACTAGAGCCAGAGAAAGAGCCAAACAGAGCTTGTGGTAGGCTTACAGTTGGTAGTCGCTCTACCTTCTGCGCCGTAGGTCGTGGGTCAGTAAAACGCAGTCAAATATCGCTGTCATATTTGACAGCGTTTCACTGAAGAAGAAGCTATATAGCACGAACTTCAAGTTGCATTTAGGGTAAGTTGAGCAACACAATTATCCTTAAAGGCCTGCGCACACCTAGTTCGCTGGCGTCGGCGATTAGTGAAACGCTGTCGAATTTGACAGCGTTTCACTGATCGCTGACGCTTGCGAACTAGGTGTGCGCAGGCCTTTACTGGGTCCCCATTATTTTAAACATAAATTCCTAAACAAGAATAGATTTGCATACCAAAATGTGCATTTAGAATAATAATTAGCTAGATAAGCTAACTAACCTGTTTTGAATCTTATAGCGTGCAATCGCGTTCAAAACTTAAATTTTCTTTGATTATTTGATGAATATGGTATGGATAAAAATACTTTTTGCATATATTTATAATAAATAAACATTGTAGACAATTCAGGCATCACTATCTGGCCCCAAATTAAGCTGAGCTTGTGCAAAAAAATATGAAGTACTAGGTAATATAAATATATTTTTTAAACTGATATGTATTTAGTACTTGTATTCTTTTTTTGTAAATACATACATACCTAGGATACAGATAACACCCAGACAGAGAACAAACATCTGCGTTCACCACATTAAATATTTGTTCTCAATTTGTTCGAATCCACTATCTATGGCGTAGAAAGCAGAGCTACTACCAATACACACAAAACAAAAAGAATTGAGAGGCTAGTCGTATTTTATAAAAAGGTTTCTTACATAGCAGTATTTGTTCGTGACTGTACAAACACCTACACAGATTTTATTTATCATCGGTGCATTAGACAGTAATGTAGAGATCTTATGATATCCTTGGCTACTGCTAAACACGCTAACCGCGCTAAGCTATTTGCTAATGTGTCAATACATAGACAAACTCTTAACATAGTTCTTCAAAACGTGCTCATAAGGAGTAGAATTCCGTATCCTATGTACTCGAAACACGTAGGTAATTATAAAAAAATAACAACGAATCACGTAGGCGCTCACGATAAAAATCTTATCTAACTTAAAATAAAATGTTGTTCTAACTATTATTTATTGATAAGCAAGAACCATCATCATCAAATTGTTGAATTAGTATAGTAATATTAGCTGGACATAAGCCTGCCCTAAACTCGGATTTTTAATTAGACGATACCGACTGACAGTAGCTAATGTCACTTTGTAAAATAATGTTGCCATATTTAAAGTAATAGTGCTGCGTTCAGTTCTCGTTCAATCAGATGAATGAACAATGAGTGAATATTTAATCATTTCAAACTATAAAATAATATTGAAATTTGTATAAAAAAATGTATAAAAGTGCTCTGATATAAGTTACTTGTAGTATGTAATTACAATCAGTTTTTTGACGGTTTATTGCAAAGCGCGGCGTGGCGACTAGTGCCAACACCGATGAACGCCATGCGCGTCGGTCACCATTTTGTTTGTAATTCGGCTTCTAACCTCTGGTCTGATAGCACGAATGTTTTTCTGCGCTCACGCTGTTTAGTTATTGTTTTTGTAAAGTTTTTCGTTACGTTGTGTTTGTGGTAATTGTTGTGTATTTTGTTGCTATATTGTTTCACGCGAACGATATGGATCCTCAACCGGGCACGTCAAGTCAAAATCGGCACACTAACTATTCACTTGAAAAATGAGGCAATTTCATTCATTCGACTGGCCTCTAGCTCAGTTGGTAGTAGCTCTGCCTTCTGCGCCGTAGGTCGTGGGTTCGATCCCCACCGAGAACAAATATTTGTGTGGTGAACATAAATGTTTGTTCTCTGTCTGGGTGTTATATTGTATTCTAAGTATGTATCTACAAAAAAAAAAATGTATTCAAGTATTATATCAGCAATCCGGTTCCCATATTACAAGCTCTGCTTAGTTTGGGGCTGGGTAGTGTTGTGTGAGTTGTCCACAATATTTATTATTTATTATTATTATTATTCAGGAGTTTTTTCAATCATTCACTTTGTCACAACACTATTTTTATTTCATCAAAGACTGACAACACAGTAAACGTCAGCTAGCTTCGTCTAATTAAAAATCCGAGTATAATTTCAGGCAAGAATAGACTTTGAGAAATATTGGCAAAAAAATTACGTTTCAAAAAAGGTATTGGTCGGATTCAAACCGGAAATTCATTTTATGAAGTAGTCAGAGCTGGACCAACCCTGCAGCGCGCATGTCCGAAACGTTTCTGAACGAAAGTAAATTTATATTTCCGGTCAATGAATTTTCTTCCTCCAAGGTCAAAGAATAATTATTATCACTACGCCAATGGCCCAGGGTCAACGAACGCAACGCCATCTTGGATTCTTGATTGCGATTTTTTGCTAGACCTTTGAGCTCCCAGAAGGAAGAGGAGGTTTTTATAATATTACTAGCGGTCACCCTTCGGCTTCGGACGCCCTGTTCCAGTTATTTCTCGAAATAAAAATCTCCTATGTCCGTCCTATAATTCTAAGCTTCCCCGCCAATTTTCAAGCAAATCGGTTCAGCCGTTCTTGAGTATTTCAATAATGTAACTAACACGACTTTCCTTAATATTATGTTCCTCATTCTACCACAAAAAAATACATGCAATAAGAGGAAAGAAACCCTTTCAAAGTAAAATCATAGCAGTTATAACATGACAAGTACTAACTTGCCATGTAATAATACTACATAATAATAACTAAGTACTATGATTGATCGTAATAAATTAAATCAACAATACCGTCAATTGGATTGTAAACAATAAAATTATGCGTCAGGTCATCAGACAATGCAGTTGATAATGACAACCAGTCATTGTACTCATTGAGGGGTGATGGTTAAATTGATCAAAGAATTATGTGTGCGCCAAGCTTTATGGCCTGTAATCAGCAACAAAGTGCGGCCTTTTGAACCATCGCCTATACCAAAGCAATGCCTCGTAGGTCACGCACGTCAAGAATGTGCCCTACGATATATCGCCCTGCGTCCATCAACTTCTTTCTTATTCACGTCATCTCTGGTTCTTTGGCCTACCTCTACTCACATATCCATTTAAATTCTTACGCATCACTCCTAGTCATATGACTTTCGTCCCTCCTCATGACATGCCCGTACCACGCCAGCATGTTGCTCCTTATTTCATCTGTTTTTTTTTCTCATTTTATCAGTATTATTTTGCAGTTTTACTAATATTACGTAGTAAGTAAATTGACACCAACATTGCTGCACTCCCAGACTGAAAACAGATACTACCTACGTGGTCTGCATAACCACATCAGTTGCGACATTGCCGGGAACTAGTCATAAGTATATATAGGACTTTGGCTGTATACCTGCGCACATCAGTAATTCTAGGTGACGGCGATCACGTGAAATGCTGTCAAATATGACAGCGATATTTGACAGCGATTCAGCTGATCTCCATCGCCATTGCCTAGATGCGCGCTGACCTTTAGGTATTCCGAAATAGGACTTGAATTTGTGTATGTTCTGATGTTCTTATATTTAACCGGATTTCAATAAGGAGATTTCTTAAATGTTTTAGTGCATTACTTCGACATTTAAGTTTATGAGCCGATTTGAATAAAAAAAATTAAAAGGTTCACATAGAAATACTACTTCCTGCTGCCTGATAACTTCCAGATTCACTTATGAAATTTCTTCAAAATCAGTTCAGCAGTTTGGTAATGAAGTCGATTTTAAAAGTTTATTTTTAAATTATATTGTTTCACGTTTTAGTGTGTATGTACCATATTTCAAGTTCTTTCTTTCTGTGATTTTTTTCCGAAATAAGTTGCGTGCCAAAAAAAATATTATATTGTTTATATTCTTGGGTACTTAAGTACTTACATATTCCTGGCCAAGGGCAACCTTTTGTATTCTATGGTCAATTGGCATAATCTATGTAATCACAAGTATCACTTTATCATTGTTTTTCGAAGAATATTACTGATAATAAATCGGCGCCAAATCAAATCACTATCAGATAAGAAGAGCTCTTGATAGAAGTGTCTTGAGGAAGCTAATCTTTGCAACGCTGGAGTGGAGAGTCTCGACCTTGGTGGTGCAGGTGTGGTGGCCGTGATAGCATTTTAACGTATTGTTATGCGGCCATCAAAATGGGTCCGGTTAATGTACGGCCAGTTAATGTACAGTCGCGGTATGAAAATGTTCGTCACCTTAGAGTCGGTTTTCGCTTGCACCAGTAGTGCCTTGACCATGAACACATTTTGACATAATTTTTGACGTTAAGTTATATGTGTCTATTCAGTTTCAAAAGGTAGTATGTGATCGTGATAAGTTGAACAAATCATGTTGAAAATTGACGAACATTTTCATTCCGCCACTTTAAACACTGTTGAAACGATGCCACTTTTTTCCACTGGGAAATTAAAAATCGCTATCGCCCTAAATAGTATTTTAGTCTCATAAGACACAATCTACTATTTTGTATCAGTAAGCCCAATAAGCCATTCGAGCCACAGAACAAAAAATAGTCACTTTCCGAGTCATCCAGTTCTTCTTCTTTTTCTTAATTAATGTCATCTGTCTATTCTGATATTATTCTCATCATCATCACCCTGAAAAAGTCAAACTATAAATGCATTTTATTTTTGTAAAATAAAGAGGCTCCTTTCTTGCACTAAACTAACTTTTTTTAGGTAAACTATTATAGGTAGGTAATCCGTATCTTATATTTTATTTTATCAAGTTTTTCAAAAGGATTACTGCGTCTGCATTGTTTGGATAAACAGTAGCCAAACGGTATTATCTAAAGCCAGGGAAATGAGATAAGCTAACCAACAAGATTTGCAGAATATATACGAGTATATATACTCGGATTTTTAATTAGACGAAGCTAGCTGACGTTTACTGTGTTGTCAGTTTTTGATGAAATAAAAATAGTGTTGTGACAAAGTGAATGATTGAAAAAACTCGTTTTTCTAGTGAATAGTTAGTGTGCCGAACTTTACTTGACGTGCTTGGTTGAGGATCCATATCGTTTGCGCGAAACAATATAGCAACAAAATACACAACAATTACCACAAACACAACGTAACGAAAAACTTTACAAAAACAATAACTGAACAGCGTGAGCGCAGAAAAACATTCGTGCTATCAGACCAGAGGTTATAAGCCAAATTACAAACAAAATGGTGGCGTTCATCGGTGTTGGCACTAGTCGCCACGCCGCGCTTTGTAATAAAACGTCAAAAAACTGATTGTACCTAGTTACATACTACAAGTAACTTATATCATAGCACTTTTATACATTTTTTAATACAAATTTCAATATTATTTTATAGTTTGAAATGATTAACTATTCACTCATTGTTCATTCATCTGATTGAACGAGAACTGAACGCAGCACTATTACTTTAAATGTAGCAACATTATTTTACAAAGTGACATTAGCAACTGTCAGTCGGTATCGTCTAATTAAAAATCCGACTATAGTTGATTTAACTCAATACTTCGAAACTCCTTGCTCCAGAAGATTTAAAAAGTAAGTAATAGCTTCCAGATTGGTTCTAAGCTTCCCTTGTTCAAGCTTGTGAAAAAACTTCTAAAACATTTATTTGGTCTTATTTTTGGTATAGTGGTTCGCATCTTCTGGTGTCCCAATGAGAATCATCATCATCATCAGCCTGAAGAAGTCCACTGCTGGACACAGGCCTACACATTTCCAGGAAGAACAATTCTGAGCTCTTTCCATCCACCGACTTCCCAATGTCGTCGGTCTATCTGGTGGATGGGCGCACGTTCCGTCTCCGGTTTGTCCCAATGAGAATAAGCCCTTATAAAATAAAACCTGATTTTTAGAGCACCAATATAACAGAAATCAATAATGTCAAGTGTTACCACAGAGCCATAATTCAATGTTATCTGTGCACATTAAGCATCAGTTTTGATAACCGTATAGCGTGACCCATTGCGATAAGGATAAGCATAAAAGTTTTGGTCTAAATAAATATCTATTACCTATACGAGTGACAACTGTCAAAATGTAGGTAAAAGGTACCCTAAAAACAAATCATCTACTAGTAGGTAGGTATGTGTTTAAAAAATAAATGTCCACCCGTGCAAAGCCGGGACAGTCCACTAGTTACATAAAAGACATAGACTAAATTAAGGCACTGACCAGGGGGGTGATTGCGTATCTTTTGTTGCAAACAAAACCTAGTCGCATCTGTCAGTTTTGACCTTATTTTGAGCTTCGATTGCAATAAAAAACGAATTGAAACAGAACTTATGCAAGACAGGGAACGATTGCAACAAGTCTGAATGTTGACCTAATAAACATGAGGTAGAGAATAAAAACTTCGCTTTTTTGTAAAAGTATTACAACAAAAAGATAGTGGTCGGAAAATGATCAATGATATGCAAAGTGATGCATCATTTATTTGTTTGTATCTAACTTTTTATTGCAACAGAAAAACAGAATCGCTCAGCTTAGGTATGTGTGTGTAAAATAATAATAAAACACAACTGCAGGGCAGGGCAGTGAATACAAAGCAAAAACTTAGTCAAAGAATAAGTAAACTTATCAACCGATTTCACAATCTTTGATCCTTTGGTCTAGCAAATTAAATGTCACAAACTAACATAAAAATTAAGAACGTCGGGAAACTGAATAAAAAAAGATAATTATACGCGATAAACACCAGTTATGCGACCCTCGTTTTTAACCTTCGCTGCGATGCGGGCCTGACTTTGCTGGAAATACCTACTACTGTTTTCTGGTAGATAAATTTTTGAAGTGAAAACTTCTTTAGCGGCGTTGAGCACTTTTTCTGTAATGGGTATAAAATCTTAAACTCGCGTCAGCGCGTCAGGACACGTGACCTGATCGAAAAAGCGTAAGACGGATGGAGAGTAGACAGCTATCCCCTCTCTACGGCGCGGCGAAAATGTATGCCTGGGCCTACTGTTTCGTTTAGGCAGCGCAGGGCGCTTTCGCGAATGTTCGTGTATGTTACAGCGTGCCAAATAACAAACAAGCCCCCCCTAACCATTCCAAAATATCAAACATGCTCAACGTTAATAATCAAGTTTTCACTTCTGCCGGCACTCCCGGAGTGCAACCCGTATTTTTTCTCATACAACTTGCCAATGACGAAGTATGCGAGCCACTTTTTCTTACATGACGATCAAATTGTACCATGCTTCTTGAAAATAAATATTTCATTTCATATTTAGATGGAACAAGCATAAAGGGTCGTCCTAATTGGCCATCGATCGCGCGATGGTGCGATGCGATTTCATCGTACGATGAAACTGCGTATGCGTTATCGTACGATGACTTCAACCTTCAATTAGGACACTCTAAAGAAATGTGTGTGTTTAATCTCGTCGTGTGACGAAAACGCATCGTTTGATCGTACGATCGTTGGCCAATTAGGACGACCCCTAATGGCCCACCTAATGTTTAGTGGTAAACAAAAACTACTTTTTCGTATCTTGCAGAGTCTAAAGTGAGCCGTGGCCAATGACTATCGGAAGATTCGCCAAACAGCTTCCGCCAGCCCTATTGTACACCAGGATAACACATTAGACTATACGCTGCTCGCTCTTATGTCCTTGTGGTAAACGTCATTCTTCTTTGTTTTTATGTAACTTGAGCTGTATCCTCCTGTACCTTACCTATTAATGATAATTGGAGTGCACGAGGTCAAATGGTCGGCACTCTTCGATCACTAATCAGGTACCTAGTTACTAACTAAGGAATATAATTATTATTGAAGAATCATCGTCCCGAATAAGTTTCTAAGTAATATTACGAAAAAAATAATAGCACGTTACCTAGGTTTGTCTACTATTGAGTAAAAAGCAGATATTATTATATTATGAGTACATTAAATAGTAGCACATGCACAATTTGAATTTAATTCAAATAAATATTGTAATTCAATTCATTTAGCGTAAAAACATGGTTACATGGATACACGGGTGTAAAATAGTACATTGTTACCTGAGTGTTGAAAGTCACGTTTTTTGAGTCCCGAGACGGGTTTGGCGCCAGAGCGTAGCGAGGGCGCCAATGGAGCTTGAGGGACTTAAAAGACTTTCATCCGAGGTAAACACTGTGCTTTTCATTACGAATACAAAGAAAGTAAAAATTAAAACATGAAAGAAAAATTTGTGAAAATGAAGATTGAATTGCCGCCTTCCCGGTTTTTTTTTCTTTTTTTCTAGCGGGCCTTCGGCTACGGCTCGCCAGCATTATTCAGCCATTATTTTCATTTTCATAATTTAAAAAATGCTAAATTGTTTGCTCAAATTTATGTCATTTTAAATAAATAGTTGAAGCTATATATTAATCAAGTAATTTAGAAGATATATTATTTATTTAATACATCTTTATGTTATTAAAATTTAAATTTTACATTGCGCTCTAATTAGACTTTTTAAACTTCTTACCGTTGTAATGGGTTTCCAACCTATTTGCTGAATAAAAAGTTGGAATTTGGTTCAACGACCTCTTTGCAGTTAGAAAGACTTTAGAAAGTTGGAACATGGTTGAATAAAATAGAACTTGTTTTTTTTTATAATTTGACAGCTGTCAGTAGAAAGCGATTCTCCCTAGGGCTGAAAGTTTTACTTTCTATTAGGCCCCTCAGGCAACTTCAGACCTACTTTCAGAGTATGAGTAATGAAAAGTTTATTTATTAGGTAAATCAAATTTTATTGCTGTTTAGGTGTGCAAATGTTCATAATAAAAATAAACTTTATTTTATTTCAGATCATCTAAGTAATGACGTAATATGCATCACCTATGCTGATCGATTATGGAGATCGAATGATATTCAATTCATGGTGAGACTATTTTTTCTCACTCCTAATTACGATTACTTGCCAAAAGTCTTGCTAGCTTAGCCAATAGAATGGAGAGCGACAGATTAAATATTTGAACGGATCTATCAACATTGTTTGTTCCGTGTCTGTCTGTTTGTTTGACCATGACGAAGTGTTACGTCACAGTCCCACGTGGTACGTCTTTCTATGCTTAGTTGTGGGATCCAAACTGATGATCTGATGTTTTTTTTTTTTTTGTGACATTTCTTGATAATCATGTATTTTGTGACATATTGCTTAACCTTTTAATTGTACTTAGGACTATTTCAACATTATTGTATACTTATAATTAGAGAATTTCACTGTATTATTCAATATTGCTGCCCAAAACTTATGAAACCGGCAACCACAAATTTGCATCCCAGAAATGTGGGGAATGAGTGCGACCTATTTTTAATATTATTTATAAGATCTTTTGTATCACCATTGAAGCAAATAAATGATTTATGATTATGATTTATGATGATCGAGATATGCGAAGTTTTGAATTTACAAAATGTATATGCTATTTATACTATGGATAAGTATTTTTAAAGGGTCAAAGATTTATTTCTAATTTATTAATTTGCTCCTCTTGGGGTTGAGACTCTGGGTCCGTGGGGAACCGAGGCCTTGCGGGTCATCAAAATTTTGTCTAGGCGACTGATCGAAGCGTCTCGTCGCGTGACCAAAGGGCTGGTGGGTATCTGGCGCAGCGCAATGCTATTCAGCGTGGCAATGCTGCCAGCGTCTTTGATGGGACGCGTCCGTCTGGTACTAATTTGGAGCAGTTGAGTTCTCTCTAGGTTGTTTGTAACGGCCTGCAGATAGCTCAATTACTTTTTGTGTATTTTGTACATTTTGTAAGTTATTTTGTGTAAATAAATGTTAAGTAATTATAAGTTTTCTAAATTAATGGGATGGTCTAGATTCTAGAAGACCTATTCACTCTTGCCTTGAAGAGGCCCAGATTGTAGTTGTCTGGAAAAACTGCCGACGGCAATGAGTTCCATTCCATTGGGGTTCGCATAATGAAGGTGGAGCCAAAACGCTTAGTGCGAATGGATGCTGGTATGCTAACCAGGTATAGGTACACCACTATTTTGTAACTACCAAAAAAATATAGGGTAATGTAATAGGGGTAGAACATTATGAATGTGCAATCAGAATTTTTAGTTTCAATAAAATGACCAAGTTATTAAATGTTAAAATTTTCAGAAATCCTGCATAAAATTATGGACACATTAGTTACGTAACTTACGTAGTACTAGAGAGAAAAAAAAATACGCTGTTCGGTTCCGCTTGGTATTTAGCGTTTATGAATGAAATGATTTTTGCTTGTTGAATCATTTCTCAATATTTGACTTAAAATTGTGGTTATTTATAATTATTTTTATGACTAATTTTTACGTGGATGTGTTCACTATCAGCAGCCAATATCGGCATTTTTAGGGTTCCGTAGCCAAATGGCAAAAACAGAACCCTTATAGATTCGTCATGTCTGTCTGTCTGTCTGTCTGTCTGTCTGTCTGTCTGTCTGTCTGTCTGTCCGGCCGTGTCACATTTTCATCGAACCCATACGTGTGGGGTATTTATGAATAGGTCTTTAAAAATGATGTTGAGGTTTCTAATATAGTTTTTTTCTAAACTGAATAGTTTGCGCGAGAGACACTTCCAAAGTGGAAAAAAGTTGGTCCCCCCCCCCTCTAACTTCTAAAGTAAGAGAATGATAATACTAAAAAAAAATATATGTTGTACATTACTATGTAAAATTTCAACGATATTTGGTTTGAACGAGATCTAGTCAGTAGTTTTTAGGGTTCCGTAGCCAAATGGCAAAAACGGAACCCTTATAGATTCGTCATGTCTGTCTGTCTGTCTGTCTGTCCGGCCGTGTCACAGCCATTTTTCTCCGAAACCATAAAAGCTAGACTGATGAAAGTTGGTGAGTAGATGTAATCTGTAAACCGCATTAAGGTTTTTACACAAAAATAGAAAAAAAACTATAAATTTTGGGGGTCCCCATACTTGAAACTGAAACTCAAAAAATTTTTTTTCATCGAACCCATACGTGTGGGGTATCTATGAATAGGTCTTCAAAAATGATGTTGTGGTTTCTAATATAGTTTTTTTCTAAACTGAATAGTTTGCGCGAGAGACACTTCCAAAGTGGAAAAAAGTTGGTCCCCCCCCCTCTAACTTCTAAAGTAAGAGAATGATAATACTAAAAAAAATCGGTTGTCTGTAAAGTCGGTTTACTGACGATAGTTGAACGTGATAACGTCATAAGAAAATACTCGCGGACTCGCGGACTCGCGGACTCCTGGACTCGGACTCGAACTCTCGGTCCCGGACCCGGAACCCGACCGAACCCTTACCCTTACCCTCATTTACCCTTACCCTCATTTACCCTTACCCTCATTTACCCTTAACCATTACCCGACCCGGGCTCGGGCTCAGGTAAATGGAACGACGAAACGACGTAACGACGCATGAGTCATGTTTTTTCGTGAGTGCAGCCGGCTCCATCGATTTATAAGACGTTATCACGTCAAAAAAATATATGTTGTACATTACTATGTAAACTTTCAACGATATTTGGTTTGAACGAGATCTAGTCAGTAGTTTTTTTTTTATACGTCATAAACCGTAAACCGCAATTTACCTTTCAACGAACTACAGGAACCTTATTATGTTACATCAAGTAACATATATATAAAGGTTCTTGTAGTTCGTCGTGCTACGGAACCCTTCATGGGCGAGTCCGACTCGCACTTGGCTGCTTTTTTTTTGGTAATTACAAAATAGTGGTGTATATGGATAGTACTGAGCCGTGCGTCTGCTAGTCCGAGATGGTGGTATGAGATCATGTAGTTCCTGACTACATTCCCCAGAATGTAACCTCATCATCATCATCAATGTAAGTTCATCTTGACTGGACTACATCAGTCGGTAGACCAGGTGATGTAGGCCAGTCAAGTCACGTAGGTCTCTCCCATGAGACTACCCAGAATGGGATTTGGCTTACATTCTTCCTCAGTCGATTTACATAGACCTATATTAGGTATAGTGCACGTGAGTTACATTATGATTATAAGGAATTTGCTAATGTTGTGTTCATGCTTCTATTTTTTTTTTCTGCGATCAGTACTCTGACTATGAGCAGGTTTGGTGTAGGTATACGCTGGACATTTTGGGGAATTTCTCCAGTGATCATTTACCCTTCATTTTGTTACCATATGTATAGTTCTATGATGTGTTGTATTCTGTTGTCTTTGAATTATTAATAGGGTAGTTAATGGTGGTCAAGTCAGGGTGAGTGAGAGATTTTTGTAAAATTTCTATGACCAATCTTTCAAATAAATAAAAATATTTCAAATCTGCTCATAAAAAAAGAAGTTAAAAAAGCGATCAAAAAAAAAGAAAATGAATTGAAAACCTCTTCCTTTTTTCTACGTAGTCGGTTTAAAATATGATGAATACTTACATGATTTTTTTTACTCAAAATGAATTAGGTAGTCTTGGCCCGCCATACAAAGGCGCGTATAAAATGACGGTGGAGCCAAGATTTTTTTGTAAAAACAATAAGTTTTGGAATGAGCCAAATAGAAGAATTTGCAAGATACCTAATGGTTTGGCAAGCGACATACAATCTAGTTAATTTCTAACGAAATCATGGAGACGACCTAGAACATGAAAAATGAGGGTACTTGTTGAAACTTATACGTACCCATTTGCAAAAATTGCATACGGCCTTTTTACGTAACCTCAATTAAGTATCAATCAATCGATCTTTATAAAGATACATTGCACACTTGTTCAATTAATAAATATATAGTGAGCATCTACATAAAACTTAGCAAAAATAAAATTCGAAATGTAGACGTGGTATTTTTTTGCCTTTGCCTCTCATGTAAATTACATTATCTTCACAGAAATCTTATTTATCATTTATTTAAATAAAATTAAATGATAGGTACCTACATAATACCTCTAATTAGCTTTAAAAATGATAATATTTGGTGATTATTCGTACTCGTACAACCTCTCGATGGCCCGGCTAGTGATAAACAAATATTTAAAAAATCTTACCAAATATTTAGACAGCCACAAATACAAAACCAACACTCGCCACTGAACTGAGATTAAAATCAAAGAGATAACGTTCGATTTTTAAAATTATGTAATGCGGTTGATAAAAGCGCGCGGGACGTTCTAATGCCGCGCGCACGTCCAACGGATTTCGGTACACTGGCCAAATAATTTAAAATTACCGCATGGTGCGTTTGTACATTACGCAACCGTATTTTTATTTTAAAAATCCCGACTAAGTAGGTACACGACCGTGAATTAATATTTACATTGACCTTAGATGACCTGTATCAATGAACGCAGATTCTCAATCTCAATGTCCTTACGTCCGAAAATATTTCACAGTATGTCTTGTTTTATTTCAATGGTCTTGACGTCATTCTAAGAAGCGGTAGAATGGTAGGAATGACCTTAGGGGATAACCACGCCTCCAGTGACGTACGGAGTCGAATTTGCTTCGGGAAGATATTTTTAGCTCGAGGGGACAGGACGCCACATCTGGCCTGCTACGGCTCACTGGCACCAGATAAATGACAAGAATAAAGTAGCATTTGGTGCCTAAACTATCCACGTTTACTTATTTTTATTACTTAGGAAGGTAGGTAGTTTGCGTGAATTCGATGGATGGTTCTAAAGGGCTCGTTCTTCCTGAAAATGTCCAGCAGTGGCTAATTTTAATCTCGAAAAAATAACAGGAGCAAAAAAATTACTTCGGTTGGCCAATAGTACAAAATAAAATACCTACTGTTCGAGACCTTGTGGATAAAATAATAATTAGGTATGCTTAATGAAGACATTGATCGATATCCTACTCATGTCAATATGTGGAACAGCAGATAGCAACCAAATTGAGAAATAGTAACTCAATTTTAGTCGGATAAAAGATAAGTCGTTTCATTTTTACAAAATCTGTACAATCATGCAGTATCATCATAAAATCTTATTGACATAGCATAGCTAATGGCGGGTCTACGCTAGACTTAGAACGCTAGAAGAGCCGAACACAAGCCGAACCGCACTACTCAGTGTCAAGTGTGGACGGACGTACGAACCAAACGATCGAAACGCGCTCGTTTGAGGATTTGATCGGTTCATACTCGTGCTCTGCCCCTAAATAGTAGACTAAACAAACTTGAGATTACGCTACCTTGGCACTTTGTACGCAAGTCGAGCCTAATAGAGGATATTACTGAAATCAGTAATAATCATTGGGTTTCGGTCAAAATAATATAAATAAATAAATAATATAAATAATAATAATAAATAAATAGGGATGATACCTTTCGGCTTGCACCATGGTATGCACCTCAACCATTTTTAGGGGTCTCCATGTGTAAGACCGAGCGTTATAAGCTCTATGTAAGGTGGGCTATTTACATTATATTGAAATTCAAATTTTGAGCATGAGTAAGGGAGTAAATGCAGCTCTTGTGCGAAAAACGCTCTGTGAAGAAATGCAGTAACTCCATTCTTGAATTCAAGAAGCATTGTTACTGTACCGAAATACTCTGTGATGCATTTTGCTATTACAATTTTTTAGGCACTACGCTATCATTGCTTTTCCTCCAAAGCTTTTTAATCTACTCTAATTTTTGTCTAACTACTTCATATTATAGTTATTCAGGCTATATACGAACTATTCCAGGTTTCATAAAAAGTTAAGCTAATTTTTTAATGTAAAAAAATACATTTGTGGTAGAATAATCTATCCAGACACTGCTGAGTTGACATTTTGGCTTTGATTGACTTTGACTTGACGTTTTGGTTTTTGACAGTTGGTTGGTATTGTTTTGGTTTTTGCTTGGTTATTTTTCCGCACGTGTATTTTTTGTTATTTAATTGCTATGTGTGAGTTTAAATAAACAAAACAAAATGGATGTGAAGAAAATCACAGATAAATCGCCAACCTTGGCGTACACCAGTCACCCTGACTATCGGAAACCGCCGAAAATCGCCAACCCGGTACATAACCTCCTCCTCTCGTATTTATCGTTTTTCTGTGCAAACTGTTCTTATTTAATTCATTATTTCCAGTACTTGCAAAGCCTGGGAACACCACACATTGATTCCTTCAACTACATGCTCAAAGAAGGTCTAAAAACCGCTGTAGATAATTTAATTCCCGTCGAGTTTCAACTGACCAATGGAGATAGAATAAAGATTTGTATTGAAGATGCTAGATTTGCAAAGCCTGCTGTCCCGTTGGAGACAGTGGGAGTCCGCAATACAAGAGTTCTGCCGACGGAATGTAGGCAGAGGGCATATACTTATAAGGGTGATTTTAAAATTAGATTGAGTTTGAGTGTGAACGAGAAAGTTGTATCAATTGATAGATCTGTTGGCAGTATACCTATCATGATTAAGGTAAAAGTAACATATTATTTAAAATAATTTTTGACTGGCCTCTCAGCTCTGTTGGTAGTAACCCTGCCTTCCGCGCCATGGGTTTGATGCCTACCGAGTACAAATATTTGTTTGATGAATGCAGATGTTTGGTATCTGTCTGGGTGTTATATTGTATTCTATGTAAATAATATAAAAAAATGTATTCAAATATTATATCAGCTATCTGGTCCCTATCATACAAGCTCTGCATATATAACTTTTGAAACTATCATGGATTTTAACAATATTTTTATGAAACAACGGGACCATGATTAACATTTTTTTTTTAGTTGACTTCTGATATTTCGGCACAGTTGCATGCAGCATAAGCTCTGCTTAGTTTATAGTGTTGTGAGAATTGTCCACAAAAAAATATATTTAAACAGTTTTTATCTACACTTAGGAACTAACAAAAATTATCCTAATAGTTATCCCAACTCAGTTCATAATGCTGAGAATTTATAAGTTTGATCCTACATGGATTAATTTCGTTATTCTAGGCTGGGTCGACAGAAAGACACATTGGTACAAATCTAGTTGATTTGAACCCACAACTTCAGGATCTGAAGGTTACCATGCAACAAATAAATATAGTAGACAATTCACACAACACTATCTAGCCCCAAATTAAGCCGAGCTTGTACTATGGGAACCAGATAGCTGATATAATACTTAAATACTTTTTTTTTGTAAATACATACTTTTAATACAAGATAACACCACTAGGCCAATAGTCCCCTAATAAATCATATTGATACATAAAGTGTTTATTATCAAGTGGGCTTAGATTGATGCTGACCAGTCTTTATTTTTCAGTCAAAAATGTGTCACTTGGATGATCTGTCTCCTGAGGAGCTAGTGGAACACAATGAACATGCAGACGAGTGGGGCGGATACTTCATTGTCAAGGTAACTTCTTTATTAATTTAATTCTAACATCATCTCCTTCATGCATCTCCTCTTAGTAGTAGTAGAGCTCTTTGTGAAGGCTCGTCTAGGGAAGTACTACCACCTATTTGATATTGCCTATTTTGTAGTATTGAGTATTTTGTACTGTGTTTCAGTTTGAAGGGTGTGAGGTTGAACAATAACTGTATGCCTCAAGTTGGCGGGTGCAGGGCAGTGCATTTTAGGGCTCATAATTCTAGCAATATAAATAATAAATAAATATTGTGGACAATTCACACAACACTACCCAGCCCCAAACTAAGCAGAGCTTGTAATATGGGAACCAGATAGCTGATATAACACTTGAATACATTTTTTTTTTTTGTAAATACATACTTAGAATACAATATAACACCCAGACAGAGAACAAACATTTATGTTCACCACACAAATATTTGTTCTCGGTGGGGATTGAACCCACGACCTATGGCGCAGAAGGCAGAGCTACTACCAACTGAGCTAGAGGCCAGTCCGAGAACATAGTCATATATTTTGACATTAATAGTAGCAGAGAGCACTGGTGGTCTAGTGGTAGCGGCCCTGCCTTCTGATCCTTAGGTCGTGGGTCCAGTCCATCCAGCTGTGTACCCCAATGAGTTTTTCTGTCGAAAAATGTATGTGCACTATACCAGTACTCTCAAAACGATGCAGGCAAACATCGTGAGGAAACCGGCGTGTCGTAGAACCTAAAAAAGTTAAAGTTCGAGCAACACGTGTCAAGCGTCACGCAAAAAAGGCCCGTCACCGGCCTACTTGCGGAAACCAGTCCGCACACCAAGTGCGGATGATTAATTTGCCGACATCAATAGTTTTCGATGCATCCATTCTTGTTTCTTTAACATACTTCTATTCATCAGGGTCACGAGCGCCTAGCCCGAATGCTGCTGGTGACCAGACGGAACTTCCCCGTCGGCATCAGGAGGTCTAACTGGAAGATGAGAGGGAATCTGTTCTCGGACTACGGAGTGCTCATGAGATGTGTCACCCCTGATCAGACTAGCACTGTGAGTTACTTAGTCTCGCGACATCCACGGGACATATGATGAATGGGTCCTTTTCTAGCCCGGGAATACAGTTTGCTTGTCTGATTGACAAATATGTTTAAATAACTTGAGAAACCAACCTGAAATGGGACCAATCTGAAAGTACATTATATTACCCAAAATCAAAATCAAGTGTATTTATCCATTTGAATTGCAAGAAACACTTTGAAACGTCGTAAAGCTAGGTGATTCTAGGTGCCAGTTTCATGCGACCAAGCCTAGAAGAACAGGCAACAAACTACAGCTCGATTCCTACCGTTTTTATATACCTTAACTAGCAGCCCGTCCCGGCTTCGCACGGGGTAGACAATATTGTTGTACCTACATTAGTTTGTTCTATCGCTAATAGTTTCGGCACCGCATTCGACGAAAGACATTTTAAGACTCGTTTTTCTACACCTTCGCCGGTTACATTGTTCAAATTTTACCAAGGATCCCTAATTTTTTTAAAAAATGAAATGTAGCCTATGTCAAATTGGAACAAAGATTTGTACCTATTACAAAAATAGGTACAAATCTTTCCTCTTTATAATATTAGTGTAGATTTGAATTTGCTTACAAATAGTACATTTTAAACTCTCGCGATCATGACACATACTGAATCAATTACACGGGTATTTATCGCGTTAAAACGTCCCAACGTTTATTTTAACGTCGGGAAAATAAATAAAATAAGGTAATTAACGCGACAAATGTCCACTCATACCTATTTCTTTTGGCACACAGAACAACGTAATCCATTTCCTCACCAACGGAACAGCTAAGCTGATGTTCGGGTATCGTAAGACGATGTACTACGCACCGCTGCTGTTGATACTCAAGTGTTTGGTAGACTGGCCCGATCACTACATATACCGCCTTATGCTGCATGGGAAGAAGAACGACTTGTACTATGTCAAGTAAGTGGCATGATTGAGACCTATTTGCTGCTATTTGTTCCTAGATGTATGGAGTCTAACGCAAACCTATAAATTGTAAAAAAAAAAAAAAAAAAAGTCTTCTTCTTCTTATAGTTGATTCTTTTAAACCAGTGTGTTGAAAGTATTTCAAGTTTTGTGTTCCCGCTACTTTGCATGCTACAGATAGTGCAGCCGCAGACCAGTTTACCGGCAACATAACATACTTACTATAGATACTTATTTATCTACTTTTTTATCTACAATTATTATAAGACGTTCATACAAAGGCTGCGTTTTCAATATTTCCCAAACCCAGAAGCTTCAAACCTACGACACCTAATCAATTAGAACTTCTGGGACTAAACATTTGTATTTTGTATTTGTTTTATTTTTGACTTAATTATTTAACTTTTGTGTTTGTAATTTTTTTTTTTTACTATGTAGTTGTACCTAGTCTTTAATCATTTGTTAATTAGTGTTATTTGGAATATTCTATCCCGTTCTAAATAATTCAATAAATAAAAAAAAGACATTGAGAATACTGGTTGTCTAGTGGTAGCGGCCCCGCCATTCTGATCCAAAGGTCGAGGTTTCAAATCCAGTTGTGTAGTAATGAGTTTTCTCGTAGTATATTTATTTGCACTATGCCATTACTTTCAAAACGGTGAAGGAAAACATGTGAGGAAACCAAAGTGTGTCGTAGAACCTAAAAAAGTTCGAACAACACGTGTCAAGCGTCACGCAAAAAGGGCCCGCCAGCGGCCTACTTGCGGAAAAACCTGCCCGCACATCAAGTGCGGATGATAAACTTGCCGAAACTTGCTTACCTCATTACAGCTGTATCCAGAACATGCTTCGCGAGCTCCATGAAGAAGGTTTACACACCTCACAAGAATGCCTCCACTACCTCGGCAGAATGTTCCGGCCCAAGCTAGAACTGGCCCCCTGGAAGACTGATCTAGAAGCGGCACATTTCCTTCTAGAAAGATGCATCATGATACATTTGAAGGACCATAAGGATAAGTTCCACGGACTGGTCTATATGTGCCAGAAGCTGTTTGATGTTGTGCAGAATAAATGCAAGGTTTGTTGAAATTCAAATTCAAAATTTCTGTACTTAGTTTTATCACAAGGATCGCTTTGGAACGTCTTAAGCTAGGTGGAACTGGTTCCACGCGGCCAAATCTAGAAAAACATGCAAAAAACTAAGGCTTGGTTCTTACCGGTTTTTTTTTTATTTATATACAACCAGCCTACCTAACCCCTCGGAGTTTTACTACCACACATTTCGTCTACCAAATGGTGTGTTTTCGTGTCAGTGTGTCCCTCTCTTTTGCATGGAAAACTGATGAGACAACATCTCATTTCGATCGTTTCTACGTAACGTATTTACGTTACGACTAATATAAACAGCATCAATGCAAAATGTTGCCATGTCCATCCTTTTTAGGGTTCCGTAGCCAAATGGCAAAAACGGAACCCTTATAGATTCGTCATGTCTGTCTGTCTGTCTGTCTGTCTGTCCGTCCGTCCGTATGTCACAGCCATTTTTCTCCGAAACTGTAAGAGCTAGACTGATGAAACTTGGTGAGTAGATGTATTCTGTGAACCGCATTAAGAATTTAACATAAAAATAAAAAAAAAACTATAAATTTCAGGGGTCCCCATACTTGAAACTGAAACTCAAAAATTTTTTTTTCATCGAACCCATACGTGTGTGGTATCTATGAATAGGTCTTCAAAAATGATGTTGAGGTTTCTAATATCGTTTTTTTCTAAACTGAATTGTTTGCGCGAGAGACACTTCCAAAGTGGAAAAAAGTTGGTCCCCCCCCCTCTAACTTCTAAAGTAAGAGAATGATAATACTAAAAAAAATATATGTTGTACATTACTATGTAAACTTCCAACGATTTTTGGTTTGAACGAGATCTAGTCAGTAGTTTTTTTTTTATACGTCATAAACCGTAAACCGCAATTTACCTTTCGACGAACTACAAGAACCTTATTATGTTACATCAAGTAACATAATATAAAGGTTCTTGTAGTTTGTCGTGCTACGGAACCCTTCATGGGCGAGTCCGACTCGCACTTGGCTGCTTTTTTAACGCGTAGAGACTTTTATATGTCTATCCTTTTCTTTCACTAAAAACTTTTCTATAAATTCTAGAATTAAAAAAAAAATCAAAATTTTCTAGAAAAAAAATCTCTTTTACGTTCTAAAATGTTCTTTTAACATTCTGGAATGCCCAGGCAACGGCGGGACTCGCGACTGGTTTAAGATATTTTTTGTTGTAATTCTACAGTAAAAACATGTATATGGTCAAATAGTAGTACAACAAAAATAACATACACTTCAAATTTAAATCGTTGTTCCATCCTAATGAGAGTATTTAATGAGTCTATAAAATAGGTAGAGTCTGTTCAGAAAGAGAGCCGTCGCGGCCAAATTGTGAACTAACGTTTCGATTTTTATATGGCAGCTCATCCCTTTCTTTCTGTCAGCATTTTGCATCATAAAAATTAAATAAAGGAATAGTACACTAGTTGTGATAGGATCAAAACGCAACAGACGCGCTATTGTATTGCCCACTAAACAAAAAAGGTAATTAAGCACAGCAGCGCCCTCCAATCCAAAACGGCTCTCTTTCTGAACAGACTCTATAACAGCAGTTTTGTTGTTAGATCGAAGGCAGTGACGGAGTGATGTGCCAAGAGATCCTGACGGGCGGTCACCTGTACCTGCAAGTGCTGAAGGAACGCATGCAGACTGCGCTCTACGCCATCCGGATGCTCATCGTGAAGCGAGCAAGGACCAACGCCAACCTCAACATTGGAGAGGTAAGAAAGAACGCATGCAGACTGCGCTCTACGCCATCCGGATGCTCATCGTGAAGCGAGCAAGGACCAACGCCAACCTCAACATTGGAGAGGTAAGAACGCATGCAGACTGCGCTCTACGCCATCCGGATGCTCATCGTGAAGCGAGCAAGGACCAACGCCAACCTCAACATTGGAGAGGTAAGAACGCATGCAGACTGCGCTCTACGCCATACGGATGCTGATCGTGAAGCGAGCAAAGACCAACGCCAACCTCAACATTGGAGAGGTAAGAACGCATGCAGACTGCGCTCTACGCCATCCGGATGCTCATCGTGTAGCGAGCAAGGACCAACGCCAACCTCAACATTGGAGAGGTAAGAAAGAACGCATGCAGACTGCGCTCTACGCCATCCGGATGCTCATCGTGAAGCGAGCAAGGACCAACGCCAACCTCAACATTGGAGAGGTAAGAACGCATGCAGACTGCGCTCTACGCCATCCGGATGCTCATCGTGAAGCGAGCAAGGACCAACGCCAACCTCAACATTGGAGAGGTAAGAACGCATGCAGACTGCGCTCTACGCCATCCGGATGCTCATCGTGAAGCGAGCGAGGACCAACGCCAACCTCAACATTGGAGAGGTAAGAACGCATGCAGACTGCGCTCTACGCCATCCGGATGCTGATCGTGAAGCGAGCAAAGACCAACGCCAACCTCAACATTGGAGAGGTAAGAACGCATGCAGACTGCGCTCTACGCCATACGGATGCTGATCGTGAAGCGAGCAAAGACCAACGCCAACCTCAACATTGGAGAGGTAAGAACGCATGCAGACTGCGCTCTACGCCATCCGGATGCTCATCGTGAAGCGAGCGAGGACCAACGCCAACCTCAACATTGGAGAGGTAAGAACGCATGCAGACTGCGCTCTACGCCATCCGGATGCTCATCGTGAAGCGAGCGAGGACCAACGCCAACCTCAACATTGGAGAGGTAAGAACGCATGCAGACTGCGCTCTACGCCATCCGGATGCTCATCGTGAAGCGAGCAAGGACCAACGCCAACCTCAACATTGGAGAGGTAAGAACGCATGCAGACTGCGCTCTACGCCATACGGATGCTGATCGTGAAGCGAGCGAGGACCAACGCCAACCTCAACATTGGAGAGGTAAGAACGCATGCAGACTGCGCTCTACGCCATACGGATGCTGATCGTGAAGCGAGCAAGGACCAACGCCAACCTCAACATTGGAGAGGTAAGAACGCATGCAGACTGCGCTCTACGCCATCCGGATGCTCATCGTGAAGCGAGCAAGGACCAACGCCAACCTCAACATTGGAGAGGTAAGAACGCATGCAGACTGCGCTCTACGCCATACGGATGCTGATCGTGAAGCGAGCAAGGACCAACGCCAACCTCAACATTGGAGAGGTAAGAACGCATGCAGACTGCGCTCTACGCCATACGGATGCTGATCGTGAAGCGAGCAAGGACCAACGCCAACCTCAACATTGGAGAGGTAAGAACGCATGCAGACTGCGCTCTACGCCATCCGGATGCTCATCGTGAAGCGAGCAAGGACCAACGCCAACCTCAACATTGGAGAGGTAAGAACGCATGCAGACTGCGCTCTACGCCATACGGATGCTGATCGTGAAGCGAGCAAGGACCAACGCCAACCTCAACATTGGAGAGGTAAGAACGCATGCAGACTGCGCTCTACGCCATACGGATGCTGATCGTGAAGCGAGCGAGGACCAACGCCAACCTCAACATTGGAGAGGTAAGAACGCATGCAGACTGCGCTCTACGCCATCCGGATGCTCATCGTGAAGCGAGCAAGGACCAACGCCAACCTCAACATTGGAGAGGTGAGATGATAACCAAACTAGCTCAGTTGGTAGTAGCTCTGCCTTCTGAGCCGTAGCTCGAGGGTTCGATCCCCATCGATTATTCGAATATTATAGACAAATCCACACAACACTATCTAGCCCCAAACTAAGCAGAGCTTGTACTATGGGAACCAGATAGCTGATATAATACTTTTTTTTTGTAAATACATACTTAGAATGTAATATGACACCCAGACAGAGAACAAACATTTGTGTTCCCCACACAAATATTTGTTCTCTGTGGGAATCGAACCCACGACCTACGGCCCAGAAGGCAGAGCTACAACCAACTGAGCTGAGAGGCCAGTCGAACTCGAACTCGAATGTCATCATTCGAGTGATTCTATGAATGTATTTTTTCCAGAAAGAGTTAAATCAGCTACTGCGCATGACAGGCGGCTTCGAAGCCAAGATGGAGACATTCCTCGCGACCGGCAACGCGCCGTCCAACAACCTGAACTTGCCGCAGTACAAGGGACTCACTATAGTGGCTGAGAATATCAATCGGATGAGATTTATGTCGCATTTCAAGTGAGTCATCGAACATTAGCAAATAGGCATGACGACTAATTTTCAAAATCTCTTCTATCATATTCAGAAGTATCTATTATAAATAAATAAATAATGCGGACAATCCACACAACATTCACAACTATCTAGCCCCAAACTAAGCAGAGCTTGTACTATGGGAACCAGATAGCTGATATAATACTTAAATACTTTTTTTTTTGTAAATACATAGAATACAACTAGCTGCCTGTCCCGGCTTCGCACGGGTGGACATTTATTTTTTAAACACATAAATATAGCCTATGTTACTCAAGGTGAACCTACGTCCAGCAGTGGACTGATATCAATTGATGATGATGATGAAAGAACATTTTATAACGTTTAGGAGCATTATTTTCTAGAACATTTTGTCCAAATCTAGAATTCAGAACCGTTTGCATGGGTATATTTGAGTATTCTAGATAATTCTGGATTACTAAGGTTTGGGTGGGAGCATTCCGGATGCTAACCGACTTTAAATTTGATTATTCCAGATCATTCTAGAGCGTCTATGTGCATTCTGTTCTCGTCAAAGTCGTGAATTTTCTGAAAAATCCCTAAGCGATAGAAAGGGATAGACATAGATTTCGAAACTTTTGCCCCTTATAAATTAATAACACCTAAATATTGAATATAAACTATCCTATCTTTTAAGTCCGACCATATTAAAGGCAGTTGCAAAATTTTATCGAAATCCGTTCAGTAGTTTCGGAGTTTATCGCGTTCCAAATTGTGACACGAAAGATTATTATACTACTAGCTGCCTGTCCCGGCTTCGCACGGGTGGACTTTTTTTTTAAACACTTTTTTTAAAATACTTATAGCCTATGTTACTCAAGGTGAATATAGCTTTTCAATAGTACATGTACTAAGCCATTTTTTTCCAAAGACAATTTTCGTTACATAGTTCATTCATAGTTTTTGTACACATACCTACCTATTGCTATTATTATTATTCTATTGGTATAATGTCTTGGGACGCCCACTTGAGGGCAAAGGCTATCCCTCTCCAATTTCTCCTATTTTGAGCTAGCCGTCCAAGTTGCACCCGTTATTTCCATTATGTCGTCCCGCCCGCGCCATCGCATTGGTCGGAAAACACTTCACTTTGTTCACTTTGATTATCTCTCCGATCTTTGTTCTATGGATACCAGAATGGAAATGACGCTATTCACCGAGTTCCTGCTTTTATACCTACAACAATCGAACTTTCCAGTAGGTACTTACTGCCGGCAATCGAAAATTCTTGAATATAATGTAGGTATACCTACCAAATTCTGCGGAAGTGTTGAAATCAAAAGCAACCGTTGCTACAACAAAATAAAGCACAATTCCGCTCGCACCTACCTGTAATAAAACTACATCGCGCTTCTCTTTCTAACACGCAACTCTGTTGCACTTGTAACGCTAGGGTTTTCAACACGTGTTTTCGAACTACTTCTTCATGACGTGAGTATGTGATGTAATACTCACTTACCAGGTAGGGTAGGTAAGCATTGTAGGTATCAACCATGCTAATGGTATTTTTAGAAATGGTTATAAATGAACTAATTAGTCCGGGAGTCTCGGGTGATGACTTTTTTAAGTGTGTTCCACATTTTCCTTTAGCGAGTAAGTCAGTGATGAATCAGGTTGCTTAGAAGTCATTGATTGTTGAAAAAATATATTAATTATTTCGCGCGACCCGGCGCGGCGCGGCTAACCGGCGAGACGTGTGACAGCCCTGTGCGTTTCCTACATATTAAGAGCGCGCCGTCCGAATGTTCCCGAACCGCGGAGTGATTTTCTAGAAGAAGTAATAAGTTCGGGAAAACCAAGAAACGAAAATCGAATCGTTTGCATGGGTATTATTCTAGATAATTCTGGATTACTAACGTTTGGATGCATTCCGGATGCTAGCCGAATAATTTCAGTCTTCGAATTAAATTTGATCATTCCAGAACCTCAAAGACATTCTAGACCGTTCTTTCCTCGTCAAAGTCGAGAATTTTCAGAAAAATCCCTTAGCGATAGAAAGGGATAGACATATATAAGTCCCTACGTGATAGAAAGGGATAGACATAGATTTCGAAACTTTTGCCCTTTATAAATTAATAACACTTAAATATTGAATATAAACTATCCTATCTTTTAAGTTGGACCATATTATAGACGGTTACAAAATTTTATCGAAATCCGTTCAGTAGTTTCGGAGTTTATCGCGTTCCAAATTAGGACAGGAATTTTTTATAGATATAGATATAACACCCAAACAGAGAACAAACATCTGTGTTCACCACACAAATATTTGTTCTCGGTGGGGATCGAACCAACGCCCTCCAGCGCAGAAGGCAGAGCTATTACCAAATGAGCTGTGAAGGCAGTCAATTAAAATTATGTCTAAAATATATCATATTTCTGTAGAAAATTAAGGTTATTGTGCAATAAAAGTACATTTAAATTTAAATTTTCAAATTCACGCCGAAAATTCGCTGGTGTCATGGCGTCTGTTATTACGTCACGTTTCTGTATATCAACAGTAAACATTGGTGCTTTTGTACTAAATCAGAATGACGTTTACAACGCCGTGACGTAATTCGCTCTGACCGGTGTTTAAGGTATCATGGCGGATTGTTGTATTTTGTATAAATAAATTATTAATCTCGACATTAATAAGAGAATAAATACATTTTTCAAAATCTTTGAATCCTTTTTCATTAGATCAGATAAATATTTTGGCGATACTTGATTACTGTCTTCAAGCCTATTCACCCGCACTGGCGTGCGGACTGGTTTCCGCAAGTAGGCTACGGAAACGAGTCCTCAGTATGCCGCCATCATCCGCACGGCTAATTAAGAGTATGATGGCGGTATATTAAATAGAGATAGAAATAGAAATAATTTATTTTGCGTCAACTATTGAGATTTCTATTATCATTTTTTTTCTAAACTGACTAATTTGCGCGAGAGACACTTCCAAATTGGTAAAATGTCCCCCCCCCCGTACCTTTTTAAATAAGAAAATGATAAAACTAAAAATAATATATGATGTACATTACCATGCAAACTTCCACCAAGAATTGGTTTGAACGATATTTAGTCAAGTTTTTTTTTATACGTCATAAATCGTAAACAACAATTTAATTTTCATTCAATCAACTCAACAGTAACATTGTTATTAAAACATCGATCAAAGTTACAACGAACTACAAGAACTTTTATAATAAGTTACTTGCTCATATAGCTCGAAGAACCAACAACCGTTGGGGAGTAAAGGTTCTCGAATGGTGACCACGAACCGGGCGACGAAAAGTAGGACGCCCATCCACCAGATGGACCGACGACATAGTTAAGATCGCGGGAAGTCGGTGGATGGAAAGAGCTCATAAGCGTTCTTTCTGGAATTGTGTAGGGGAGTCCTATGTCCAGTAGTGGACTTCCTAGGCTGGTGATGATGATGATGACTTGCGAGTACGACTTGCTTTTGGCCGCTTCTTATAACGCTTTTTTTAGCTTCACCTGTATGTAAGTTTGCTTGTTGTATGTAACCGACCCCTTTGAGCTTGATTTTGTCCTACTTTGAACTATCAGATTTGATTCAAACTTTGCACACCTGTCAAAGGTCGAAAACAATGCAATAATATGAAAAAAAAAACAAAAAAAAAGTAAAACAAAAACTTATAAGTGTTTAAAAAACTAAAAAAAAAGTGTTTTTTTTTAGTTTCTTATACTATAATTTATTTAGTGTTATTTTGTTGGTTAAGGTCTATCCACCGCGGTTCGTTCTTCATGGAGATGCGTACGACGGACGCGCGCCAGCTGTTGCCGGACGCGTGGGGGTTCGTATGCCCCGTGCACACGCCGGACGGAGCGCCTTGTGGGCTGCTCAACCATCTCACCACCCAGGCGCAGGTACTAATCCATAGGTTCAGGTCTATCCACCGCGGTTCGTTCTTCATGGAGATGCGTACGACGGACGCGCGCCAGCTGTTGCCGGACGCGTGGGGGTTCGTATGCCCCGTGCACACGCCGGACGGAGCGCCTTGTGGGCTGCTCAACCATCTCACCACCCAGGCGCAGGTACTAATCCATAGGTTCAGGTCTATCCACCGCGGTTCGTTCTTCATGGAGATGCGTACGACGGACGCGCGCCAGCTGTTGCCGGACGCGTGGGGGTTCGTATGCCCCGTGCACACGCCGGACGGAGCGCCTTGTGGGCTGCTCAACCATCTCACCACCCAGGCGCAGGTACTAATCCATAGGTTCAGGTCTATCCACCGCGGTTCGTTCTTCATGGAGATGCGTACGACGGACGCGCGCCAGCTGTTGCCGGACGCGTGGGGGTTCGTATGCCCCGTGCACACGCCGGACGGAGCGCCTTGTGGGCTGCTCAACCATCTCACCACCCAGGCGCAGGTACTAATCCATAGGTTCAGGTCTATCCACCGCGGTTCGTTCTTCATGGAGATGCGTACGACGGACGCGCGCCAGCTGTTGCCGGACGCGTGGGGGTTCGTATGCCCCGTGCACACGCCGGACGGAGCGCCTTGTGGGCTGCTCAACCATCTCACCACCCAGGCGCAGGTACTAATCCATAGGTTCAGGTCTATCCACCGCGGTTCGTTCTTCATGGAGATGCGTACGACGGACGCGCGCCAGCTGTTGCCGGACGCGTGGGGGTTCGTATGCCCCGTGCACACGCCGGACGGAGCGCCTTGTGGGCTGCTCAACCATCTCACCACCCAGGCGCAGGTACTAATCCATAGGTTCAGGTCTATCCACCGCGGTTCGTTCTTCATGGAGATGCGTACGACGGACGCGCGCCAGCTGTTGCCGGACGCGTGGGGGTTCGTATGCCCCGTGCACACGCCGGACGGAGCGCCTTGTGGGCTGCTCAACCATCTCACCACCCAGGCGCAGGTACTAATCCATAGGTTCAGGTCTATCCACCGCGGTTCGTTCTTCATGGAGATGCGTACGACGGACGCGCGCCAGCTGTTGCCGGACGCGTGGGGGTTCGTATGCCCCGTGCACACGCCGGACGGAGCGCCTTGTGGGCTGCTCAACCATCTCACCATTCAGGCGCAGGTACTAATCCATAGGTTCTGTTGGATCGCAGCTCATTTTTATAGGGTAGATTATTTATGTTTTGCTATCTGCTTTTCACGACTACCTTCATTTTGAATTGTGGGCCGTTGCGGCGCGCAATCTCAACGCACAAAACAGATAGGTACAGAAGTCAATCACATGTACCTATAAAAAAAAAAAAAAATTACGTTCTGTACCTTTCTGTTTTGTGTCAGCGCGACCATCGGCAGTTGGCTTGTGTGATCGGACAATATCGGTCACGTCTCATTTTATTGAAAAACTATTCCGTGGATAGTGGAATTTTTAACTCATTTTCAACTCTGCCTTGCAGTATCTATTGTATAAGACGTTCTCGCAGTGCTGTGCCCATTTTGATGGTTTTGGAACGTTCAGTGCCTTTGTTCGCCTCCGCCTTCGAACCCTTTGCCGTGCAAAACCCGCTTGAAGAAACATACGTGACTCTACTGGATTATCTACACATTTACAAGCAAAGAACCACTGTCCAAATTTTGCCTCTTTGTGTATATATTTTGACGTGACAACGTCTTATAATTCGATGGCGCCGGCTGCACGCACGAAAAACTCATGCGGCGTTACCTCGCTCTGAGGCATTCCATTTAAGGCTTGAAGTGCAAGCGAGAGCGCGGAACGAGCGACAAAGAGGCACAATCGGCCTCCGCGTTCAGCAGCGTTCGATATCTGTGTATTTTCTTATGACGTTTGTCACGTTCAACTATCGTCAGGAAACCGACTTTACAGACAACAATTTTTTATTTATTTAGTAATGGTCCTTTAAAAACAAGTCTTTACCAGCCTTCTACAGTCATAGTCAACAGGTTCTATTCTACAAAGGTACTCATCGCCTTATGTATGGGAGCCACGGTCGCCAGTTTCTCATGTTCACTTGTCTCAAGTGAAACCTTCATTTTCAGATCACACAGCAAGCGGATCCAGATATAGTAGCCAACATGCCATCGGTGTTGGAGAAATGGGGTAAGCTGCTTCCTATCGTGCCTCTAGTTCTTTGTTACTTTTTAATTTGGGGCTAGATAGTGTTGTGTGAATTATTTATTTATCTATGGCCATACTTATAAAAATATGTCAGAAGATAAACAGTGCTTAAACTATTGCCATCTCTTACCACTAGGAAATGACAAACAGTGACAGGGCTAACTTAAAGCAATGATTAAATTTAAATTGCGTTTATAAGTATGGCTGTAAGTTTATAAATTGTGCTCCCCAGGAATGGAACCCGTATCATCAGTGGGTGCCACCCCGCTCTCCCGCGACGTGTTCCTGTACCCCGTATTCATAGACGGCCGGCTAGTGGGCTATCTACCTGAGAGTACAGCGCTGAAGACGGCGACGCATCTCCGCGGAGTTAAAGTGAAGGGGCTGGAGTTACCTATCACTACGGAGATTGTTGTTGTGCCTAAGAAACAGGTTAATTATACTCATATTTGTTTATTGGATTGTATTTTTAGGGTTCCGTAGCCAAATGGCAAAAACGGAACCCTTATAGATTCGTCATGTCTGTCTGTCTGTCTGTCTGTCCGTCCGTATGTCACAGCCATTTTTCTCCGAAACCGTAAGAGCTAGACTGATGAAACTTGGCGAGTAGATGTATTCTGTGAACCGCATTAAGATTTTTACACAAAAATAGAAAAAAAACTATACATTTTGGGTCCCCATACTTGAAACTGAAACTCAAAAATTTTTTTTCATCAAACCCATACGTGTTTGATGAAAAATCTATGAATAGGTCTTCAAAAATGATGTTGAGGTTTCTAATATTGTTTATTTCTTAACTGAATAGTTTGCGCGAGAGACACTTCCAAAGTGGAAAAAAGTTGTTCCCCCCCCCTCTGACTTCTAAAATAAGTGACTGATAAAGCTAAAAAAAATATATGTTGTACATTACTATGGAAACTTCCAACGATATTTGGTTTGAACGAGATCTAGTCAGTAGTTTTTTTTATACGTCATAAATCGTAAACCGCAATTTACCTTTCGACGAACTACTAGAACTTCTAGAATTCTATGTTATATTACTTACTGCTACGGAACCCTTCATGGGCGAGTCCGACTCGCACTTGGCCGCTTTTTATTTCCTCTTGATGCATAATATAAATACCTACGAACTGGTATGAGTATGGTATTTTTTTTTTTTGGTAAATTGTGTTGCGGCGTTACCTCGCTCCGAGGCATTCCATTTAAGGCTTGAACCGAATCGATAAAGCTTGCACCTTTATCGATTTATCAGCCCCGAAACCTCCTTTATACTAAATTTCATGAAAATCTTATCTCTCGGTAAACGAGTGTATTTGAACCCCGACCATTGGGTGGGAAGGTGGATAATGGTGTTGTTTGTCCCAGATATGCGCGCAGTACGCGGGTGTGTTCCTGGTCACGCATGAAGCCCGCATGATGCGACCCGTCATCAACCTCGCGAGCGGACAACTAGAACTCATCGGGACATTGGAACAGTTGTATCTGGACATCGCGGTACAACAGACTGACATTATTAAAGGTAACGTATTTGTTGCAATCTCGGATTAGATAATTATAAGTTTAAAAAACTTGAGAAACCGACTTCATTGTCAAACGGCTAAACCGATTTTAATCAAATTTGTTTGGGACAATCTGGACGTAAAAATAGCCTTCCAAATAAAAAAATAATTTTCTATATCGGTTTATAAATGACGGAGGCATGCAGTTACAAACGTTAAAAAAATATTTAAAAAAAAATGGCAACACCGATTTTAATCAAATTAAAATGGGACCAATCTGGAAGCAGTACCTTTCAGATAAAAAAATAATTTTTCAAATCGGCTCACAAATGACGAAGTTATGCGGTAACAAACATTAAAAAAAAAAAAAAAAAAAATACGGGTTGCACTCCGGGAGTGCCGGTAGAAGTGAAAACTTGATTATTAACGTTGAGCATGTTTGATATTTTGGAATGGTTAGGGGGGGCTTGTTTGTTATTTGGCACGCTGTAACATACACGAACATTCGCGCAAGCGCCCTGCGCTGCTTAAACGAAACAGTAGGCCCAGGCATACATTTTCGCCGCGCCGTAGAGAGGGGATAGCTGTCTACTCTCCATCCGTCTTACGCTTTTTCGATCAGGTCACGTGTCCTGACGCGCTGACGCGAGTTTAAGATTTTATACCCATTACAGAAAAAGTGCTCAACGCCGCTAAAGAAGTTTTCACTTCAAAAAAAACGAATTGAGAACCTCCTCCTTTTTGATTGGAAGTCGGTTAAAAATGGCACCTCATGCAATAGGGGTCAATTAATTACGTTTTTTTTGTGCTTCTTTCGAAGCAAGCTATAGTACCAAGACCATGCCGCCTAGTCTTACGTTTTGTTTTTTCCCTTGAGTTGGGTTTTTTTAAATTTACGTCTTTCATAATTATAAAAATATTACATAAATAAAATACTTTTTCGTCAAGTCAGTCAGTCATAGACAAGTCGGCCCTACTTGACTTTGAAAACAAAATGGTAGTCGTTTGTTTTCAAAACCATCAGAAACATTTTTGATCAAATCAGAATATCACATAATACACTTCACCGGCACCCACACCGTTCTAACCGAAACACAGCGATGCTGCTTCACGGCAGGAATAGGCATGGTGGTAGTACGCACCCCCACGAGACACACACAAAGAGCTCTACTACTTTTCTCTTGTTTTGTTTTAATCTTGTTATTGTTTAAAGGTAAAACAACACATTTGGAGCTGTCAAAGTCAGCGTTCATGAGCAACTTAGCACAGCTAGTACCGATGCCGGACTGCAACCAATCGCCGCGGTAAGATTAATTTGACACTTTTATAATAGCACTTTTTAAATTAACGTGATCGTTATGCTAATTATAATATGGCAAAAACTGGTATTTATCGCCCACCCGGGGTCGTGGGCGGAGTTCTGCCCGCGACCACGGCTGTTGTAACACGGTCGAAACGTCGGGAAATAATAAAGGTAATCGCGATAAATACCCGTTTGTTCCATATAATTATGCACTCTAATAATTTCCCAAAATAAAGGCAAAAATAGGAAAAATAAAGGGGAAAAAACGTTATCGAATGGCGACCACCACGAAACGTAGGGCGCCCACCCATCAGATGGACCAAAAATATTGTTAAGATCGTGGGAAGTCGGTGGATGGAAAGAGCTCAGAATCGTTCTTCCTGGAAATGTGTAGGGAAGGCGTATGTCCAGCAGTGGACTTCTTTAGGCTGATGATGATGATGATAATGTCCCAAAAGACAACCACGACCTACCACCTACCTACGACCTACGACGCAGAAGGCAGAGCTACTACCAACTGAGTTAAGAGGCTAGTCTGTAAACGGCAGTAACCCAGAGTAACGCTATGAAAATCTCCGGAACTTTTGTCTCGAGTGTTTACGTAGAAGTTCAATAGATGGCGTTCTCCGTGCCACTAACTCGTGAGTTCAACAACTCAGCAATAGATGGCGCTAAAATTTGATTGTTTGTTTAAATCCCTTCTGAGTTTTCTGAAAATGAATCCTAGCTAGATCGATTTATCGCTCCCGAAACGCTCTGTATACTTAATTTCATGAAAATCGTTGGTGCCGTTTCCGAGATTCGATTAGATAAATAAGCTATAAGATAATTGTTTGTTCCAGTAACATGTACCAATGCCAGATGGGTAAACAGACAATGGGCACGCCGATTCACACGTGGGGAACTAACGCCGACACCAAGCTATATCGGCTGCAAACACCCGCGACGCCTCTATTCCGTCCTATGCATTACGATAATGTGGGGATCGATGACTTTCCTATGGGGACTAATGCTATAGTCGCGGTTATATCTTATACGGTGAGTTTAAGTTGTTTATTATATAAAAATGGTTTTACAAACACAAATTTTACAATTTACGCTCACAGAACATGTAGTGATGTTCTATTTCTCAAACCTATCACTCATCATCATCATCATTATCAGCCTGAGGAAGTCCACTGCTGGACATAGGCCTCCCCTACACATTTCCAGGAAGAACGATTCTGAGCCCTTTCCGTCCATCGACTTCCCGCGACCTTAACAATGTCGTCGGTCCATCTGGTGGGTGGGCGCCCTACGCTTCGTCTTCCGGTTCGTGGTCGCCATTCGAGAACGTTTATTCCCCAACGGTTGTCGGTTCTTCGAGCTATGTGGCCTGCCCATTACCACTTCAACTTGCTAACTCTACGAGCTATGTCTGTGACCTTGGTTCTTCTACGGATATCCTCATTTCTGATTCTATCACGTAGTGAATGTCCCAGCATAGCTCTCTCCATAGCTCGTTGCGCCTATCGCGTTGTAACCTATTACTACTAAACAACTGTTTTTTTTTCTATATTCTCAGGGCTACGACATGGAAGACGCGATGATAATCAACAAGTCGGCGTACGAGCGTGGGTTCGCAGCCGGCACCGTCTATAAGACGGAGTTCGTAGTACTGACCCACGCGATGTCGTTCTTCGCGCGAGATGACACGCGGCCCGAGCTGAAGGCCTTTCTAGATGAGGACGGACTGCCGCCGGTTGGGGCTAAGATACACCCGGATGAACCTTATTGCTGGTATGCTTTCACTTAAAAAAAAAGAGTCTTGTTAATGAACGGCCAGTTAATGTACACCCAGTTAAGGCCCACTGTAGCAGATAAATATTTCGATTATTGCTTTTATTGACGGCACGCTCGCTCTGCTCGCTCGCCTTGTGCATAATTTTTATGTTCTAACATGTCAGCTAGTTGTATAAAAAAACTTTTTCATCTTACTATCTCGGAAAGAGTAATTTTGCTCTTCCATATCTGAATGCAAAAGCCGTTTTTATCCGCTTGACCTAGAGGATAAAGTAAATAGAATTTAGAACATCGAGTGCACTAAGTTAGTGAATACAAAACATCATTAGACCTTCATAGTGTCGAATTTAACACACGACCTTATTTAATTTGTTAAAAACTCCGACTCTCATGCAAGTAAATTAAAAAAAAAGGAATACATCAAGTAGGTTGCTTCTTGGTACCTATATTACTTTTATGTAATTTTTCTTTACGCGCGTCATTTTCTTTTTTGTATTTCCTCCCTGAGATGGGATGAAAAGTTACGTGTCACACTCGAGTGCAAAGATTTTTCACCTCGGGCTCTTTTGATTCCTTCGCTTGCTCGGTCATCAAAATAGAGCACGCGATTAAAAAGCAACTTTGCACTTTTGTATAACAAATAAGTATTGTTTAGTTATTTCGACGGCGAAAAGAACAGCTACGTGATGCAACGCTACAAAGGCAAGGAGGATGTGTTCGTGGACAGTGTACGACAGACCGGGGACTTCACGCCTACTATCAAGAAGGCTTGCATTGTGCTGAGGATACAGGTAATAGAAGAAAAACAGCAAGATAATATATTTATCATAAAAAAAATCGGTTGTCTGTAAAGTCGGCTTACTGACGATAGTTGAACGTGACAACGTCATACAGCTGTCCACGCGGACGCATCGCTCACTCAAGTAGGAGAGAGACAGACGTCGAACGCTGCCGAACGCGGAGGCCGTGCGGTCCTCTTTGTCGCTCGTTCCACGCTCTCGCTTGCACTTCAAGCCTTAAATGGAACGTCTCAGAGCGAGGTAACGCCGCATGAGTCATGTTTTTTCGTGCGTGCAGCCGGCTCCATCGAGTTATAAGACGTTGTCACGACAAAAACGTAAAATGGACTAAGCAGGCAGGCTAGGTAGGCAGTTCCTTCTATACTTCTTTGCTAATATTATAAAGAGGAAAGTTTTGTATGTTTGTAATGAAAAAACAACTGTGCGATTTCAAAAATTCTTTTACCATTGGAAAGCTACATTCACCCTGAGTAACATAGGCTATATTTATGTGTTTAAAAAATAAATGTCCACCCGTGCCAAGCCCGGACAGGCCGCTAGTGTATAATAAAATTAAAAAATAAGTAAATTCACAATCACAATACTCATTTATTTATTTAATTAATTAATTATAACGGTGGCGACATAGTAACCACTACAATAATTAATACAAAAATTGAAGTGCTAAAAATTACAGAAAATGAGAAAAAAATAAATATAAGTATTCTTCTTATCGTGTCACTGGTTCTTTCGAGCCAAGTGTGGTGAAAGGATTTTTAGTGCACCTCAAAGAGGCTCCTTTCCTGCTTTTTAACCGACTTCCAATCAAAAAGGAGGAGGTTCTCAATTCGGTTGTATTTTTTTTATTTTTTTATTTTTTTTTTAATGTTTGTTACCGCATAACTTCGTCATTTGTGAGCCGATTTGAAAAATTATTTTTTTATCTGAAAGGTACTGCTTCCAGATTGGTCCCATTTTAATTTTATTAAAATCGGTGTTGCCATTTTTTTTAAAATATTTTTTTTAATGTTTGTAACTGCATGCCTCCGTCATTTATGAACCGATTTAGAAAATTATTTTTTTATTTGGAAGGTTATGCTTACGTCCAGATTGTCCCAAACAAATTTGATTAAAATCGGTTTAGCCGTTTGACAATGAAGTCGGTTTCTCAAGTTTTTTAAACTTATAATTATGACACATATTTTCGAACTTTTTAGGTTCTACGACATGCCGGTTTCCTCACCATGTTTTCTTTCACCGTTTGAGAGCACTGGCATACACACATTTTTGGGCAGAAAAACTCATTGGTACACGACTGGATTTGAACCCACGACCTTAGGATCAGTAGGTGGAGCCGCTACCACTACGCTACCAGCTCTCTTATATATATACGAGCCGGTATGACCGAGCTTCGCTCGGGATTTTATTTCTTTGTAAATCGTATTATTCAATTATTTTTTTTATTATTTGCCAATAGATGTCAGGAAGAGTCATAATCTTTAGTGGCTTATTTTTACTTAACAACGCCATCTGCTGGAATAGCTGGCAGTTGTTCACAATCGCCAATAGATGGCAGGAACAGTCATTATATTTAGTTTATGTTAGATTATTGCAAAAAACCATTTCTCATCATTTTCTGAAAATAAATCCTAGCTAGATCGTTTTATCGTTCTCGAAAACCCCTGTAAACAAAATTTCATGAAAATCGTTGGCTCAGTTTCCGAGATCCTAAATATATATATATATATATATATACAAGATTTTCTCGTTTAAAGGTATAAGATATAAGTACAATAGGAGATGTCTTATGTTTGTATTAATCCCCCCAGCGTAACCCAACAGTGGGCGACAAGTTCGCCTCCCGCGCGGGCCAGAAGGGCATCTGCTCCCAGCGCTGGGCGGCCGAGGACCTGCCCTTCACGGAGTCGGGCCTCATCCCCGACATCCTGTTCAACCCGCACGGCTTCCCCTCCCGGATGACCATCGCCATGATGATCGAGTGCATGGCGGGCAAGTCGGCCAGTCTGCACGGACATGTGAGACAACAACACTATTTACAATCCAGTAGTAGTCTAGAAGTTCGGCAAGTTTTATCATCCGCACTTGATGTGTGGACAGGTTTTTCCGCAAGTAGGCCGCTGGTGAACCCTTTTTGCGGTACCCTTAGCACGTGTTGCTCGAACTTTTTTTATAACGCTTTTATTAGCTTCACCTGTATGTATGTTTTTAAGTTTGTATGTAACCGACCTCTTTGAGCTCGATTTTGTCCTACTTTGAACGATCAGATTTGATTCAAACTTTGCTTTTTTTTTTTTTTTCATTTTTTTTTTTCATATTATTGCATTGTCATCGACCTTTGACAGGTGTGCAAAGTTTGAATCAAATCTGATCGTTCAAAGTAGGACAAAATCGAGCTCAAAGGGGTCGGTTACATACAAGCTTACAAACATACATACAGGTGAAGCTAATAAAAGCGTTATAAAAAGATCGACCATTTGAGCACCCCTGATATAGCATATGACAACCACGAAATAAATTACATGTTATTTTATTGGTAAAACAAAGAGAACATGTTGTGCCAACCCCACATAAAGTGATAAATCTTTACAGGTATACGACGCGTCACCATTCAGATTCAACGAAAAAGACTCTGCAATCAACTACTTCGGTCGTCTACTAGAGGCGGGCGGGTATAACTACTACGGCACTGAGAGAATGTACAGCGGAGTTGACGGACGTGAGATGACGGCCGACATTTTCTATGGAGTTATACATTATCAGAGGCTTAGGCATATGGTATCAGATAAATGGCAGGTAAGAAACTAGTTTCGATAATCGCTTCTAGAATCACAATAAAAATAATAGTTTGTTATTTTTTTTAATAGTTTCTAGAATCGAAATTAGTACATCTTGACGTTGTCTGGCCTCTCAGCTCAGTTGGTAGTAGCTCTGCCTTCTGCGCCGTAAAGTCATGGGTTCGATCCTCACCGGAACAACGCTTTCTACTGACAGCTGTCAATTTATAAAAAAAAAAGACGGGTTGCACTCCGGGAGTGCCGGCAGAAGTGAAAACTTGCCGCTCGTATTAAAACTTATAAAGTACTCACTCATTTTCTTTCGCTATTCATAATACCTAAATAAATACAGTAGATCTATAAAATCATGTACCAATGACCACTACTACCTGCCGCGGGCGGCCGCTAGTTCATAAAATCTATAATAGGTATGTACCTATACCTACTACAGTCACGAAAAACGCCTTGGTATGCTTGCTACTAACTATTATCTATTCTGTGACGTTACCGTGTCATAGTAACTACTAGCGTATCTGTAGCGTCTTACGCTTTTTCGATCAAGTCACGTGATCCTGACGCCCTGACGCCCTGACGCGAGTTTAAGATTTTATACCCATTACAGAAAAAGTGCTCAACGTCGCTAAAGAAGTTTTCACTTCAAAAAAGACGGGTTGCACTCCGGGAGTGCCGGCAGAAGTGAAAACTTGCCGCTCGTATTAAAACTTATAAAGTACTCACTCATTTTCTTTCGCTATTCATAATACCTAAATAAATACAGTAGATCTATAAAATCATGTACCAATGACCACTACTACCTGCCGCGGGCGGCCGCTAGTTCATAAAATCTATAATAGGTATGTACCTATACCTACTACAGTCACGAAAAACGCCTTGGTATGCTTGCTACTAACTATTATCTATTCTGTGACGTTACCGTGTCATAGTAACTACTAGCGTATCTGTAGCGTCTTACGCTTTTTCGATCAAGTCACGTGATCCTGACGCCCTGACGCGAGTTTAAGATTTTATACCCATTACAGAAAAAGTGCTCAACGCCGCTAAAGAAGTTTTCACTTCAAAAAACAAGTTATATTTTTACATTTTTATTGAACCATGTTCCAAGTTTCTCAACAGCAAGAAGGTTATTGAACCAAATTCCAACTTTTTATTCAGCAAGGAGATTGGAAACCCATTCCAACGGAAGGAAGTTTAATAAAAGCAGCCAAGTGCGAGTCGGACTCGCCCATGAAGGGTTCCGTAGCACGACGAACTACAAGAACCTTTATAAATGTTACTTGATGTAACATAATAAGGTTCTTGTAGTTCGTCGAAAGGTAAATTGCGGTTTACGGTTTATGACGTATAAAAAAAAAACTACTGACTAGATCTCGTTCAAACCAAATATCGTTGAAAGTTTACATAGTAATGTACAACATATATTTTTTTTGGTATTATCATTCTCTTACTTTAAAAGTTAGAGGGGGGGGACCAACTTTTTTCCACTTTGGAAGTGTCTCTCGCGCAAACTATTCAGTTTAGAAAAAAACGATATTAGAAACCTCATCATCATTTTTGAAGACCTATTCATAGATACACCACACGTATGGGTTCGATAAAAAAAAAATTTTTGAGTTTCAGTTTCAAGTATGGGGACCCCCGAAATTTATAGTTTATTTTTTATTTTTATGTAAAAATCTTAATGCGGTTCACAGAATACATCTACTCGCCAAGTTTCATCAGTCTAGCTCTTACGGTTTCGGAGAAAAATGGCTGTGACATACGGACGGACAGACAGACAGACAGACAGACAGACATGACGAATCTATAAGGGTTCCGTTTTTGCCATTTGGCTACGGAACCCTAAAAAGTCTAATTAGAGCGCGATGTAAAATTTATGTTTTTATTTTTACTTTCCTTGTATTCGTCATGAAAAGCAGTGTTTACCTCGGGTGAAAGACTTTATGAGTTATTTAAGTCCCTCGAGCTCCATTGGCGATTTGGCGGCAACCCGTCTCGGGACTTAAATTCGTGACTTTCAATCCTCGGGTAACAATGTACTATTCTGTGTATCCCAGGTGCGTACAACCGGCGTAGTGGACGCACTAACCCGTCAGCCGGTGAAGGGCAGGCGCCGCGGCGGCGGCGTGAGGCTCGGGGAGATGGAACGCGATGCCCTACTCTCGCACGGAGCCGCCTTCCTGCTGCAGGATAGACTGTTCCATTGCTCCGATAAGACTGAGGTCAGTACCGCAGACACACCTTAGCATGGATTCATTCAAATTGAGTTTATTGTAATAACATACATAATATGTGTACCAAGTGATTAATGCGGGCATTATGAATAATGCTCGAGCATTATGCATAATGTCTAGCTCTATTGGGCTAAGTGATAAATTCTTCATTATTTATCATATTGCATGGTCATTATTATATTGCTAAATGACAATTGGGCAATTTGATACTAATCACTTTAAAGTCGCTTAAAAGACGTAGTCGCTTAACAGTAGCGAAGCTTCCCTTAAAATCCATTTCCCAAGGGCATAAAAAAGAAACCTAACCCACTCAAGTCGGGGTGTAAAAAAGTAGTAATTATATATGTTTGTATTACTCTGCCCAAAAGGTGATGGACAATATGTATAATGCCCGGCCAATTTGATTATTTGAATAGTTATTATCAAATTGCCCTCTCCTATTAGGCATTTTTCATAATGACCGGACATTATGTATAATGCTCAATCCTTATTAATTAATATTATAAATGCGTTTGTAACTCTGTCTGTCTGTCTGTCTGTCTGTCGTCCTGTCTGGCTTTCACGCCAAAACTACTGAACCGATTGAAATGAAATTTGATACACAGATAGTTGAGGGCCTGAGGAAGGACATAGGCTACTTTTTATTGCGAAAAAAGAGTTGTAAGGGGTTGAAAATAGGGGTTGAAAGTTGTATGGAAGTATCGTCATTTTTAGAGCTAGAAACTTAAAACTTATTTTTTAGTCTGTTGATTTGATATAAAAAAATATGACATTCAAAGTTTGTGCTAGGGGGGTAGAGGGAGGGGAGTACAGGGGGGTGTGGAGGGGAGTACAGGGGGGAGTGTGGAGGGGAGTACAGGGGGAGTGTGGAGGGGAGGTGCGGGGGAGTGTGGAGGGGTGTTGAGGAGAGTGGGGGGAGTGTGGGGGTAGTTCGGAGAGGAATGCGGGGGGGATGAAAGTGTGGCGTAGTACGACGCCATATGTCTAAGTTTAGTAAGAGGGCAGACGACTGTGTCACGTGCACGCGAATATGACGTTGTTATTTAATTACTGTTTTCTTCTGCTGCAAATTAAAAATGCTACCCATAGACACTATACCACGCGGACGAAGTCGCGGGCACAGCTAGTTTATACATAAAATCACGCCTCGTTCCTATGGGGTCGGGCAGAGAACACGGATTTCCACTTGCTACAATCCTGACATACCTCTTTCGCTTCATTCACTCACATAACATTCTTCATACATTCACGCAATTATTAATTATTGTAATCATTAGCATAATATCTGACTGGTCTCTCAGCTCGGTTGGTAGTAGCGCTGCCTTCTGCGCTGTAGGTCGTGGGTTCGATCCCCACCGAGAACAAATATGTGTGTGGTGAATATTGATATTTGTTCTCTGTCTGGGTGTTATATTGTATTCTAAGTATGTATTTACTGAAAAAAAATGTATTAACATACTTTGAATATATAACACCCAGACAGAGAACAAACATTTGTGCTGAACGTAAAAAAAAGTAATAAAGCTTTTGACGTGACGTCTTATAATTCGATGGAGCCGGCTGCACGCACGAAAAAACATGACTCATGCGGCGTTACCTCGCTCTGAGGCGTTCCATTTAAGGCTTGAAGTGCAAGCGAGAGCGCGGAACGAGCGACAAAGGGGAACGCACGGCCTCCGCGTTCGGCAGCGTTCGACATCTGTCTCTCTCCTACTTGAGTGAGCGATGCGTCCGCGTGGACAGCTGTATGACGTTGGCACGTTCAACTATCGTCAGTAAACCGACTTACAGACGGGATTCGTTTTCTGTCATTTTGGAAGTCACTTAGCTTTTTTATTTTAATTGTTTTACTGGTGTTATCTGAGTTTTGTTGTGTAATTCCGGTGGTATTTTAACCAACATTACTTGATGTCTTAGCTCAAAGTGTTAGTAGTTGGAATTAAAGTGTATTATGCGATATTCTGATTTGATCGAAAATGTTTCAGACGGTTTGGCCATCTTTGGCCATTTTTTCCCAAAACTTTCCTATGCCAAAAGGGTAGGGTCGACTTTGACTGAAGACTGACGACATGACGGAAAAGTATTTTATCTATGTAATATATTATCATCATTCTCATTAAACTACTCGACACTGGCAAAATTGATCCGAAAAGGACAGATGCCATTCATTAAGAAGAAGAAGAAGACAACTGATTTTTTTTATCTATTCTTACGAAACAGAAAGGAAACAACTTTTTAAAAAATATCAACCACTGAACCTAACCACTTTTATTTGTTATTTCATTACCAACTAATCAACTACTGACAATAGAACTTAACCAACACGTTAAACCTCTATGAATCGACTATGAAAATAACACCAATGATATTATATGCCTAAGTACATAATGAGCCTCTACAACCGTCCGTCACAACCAAACGCTACGCGCAGAATGAGTCAGAGTGCCTCGCGCCGCTGCGTTTTATAGCCGACCGCTCGAACCGCTCGTGGAGAGAAGGAATCCGCTAATACGGCCTCTCCTGACAGCAAGGCGTCCTCGCCTGCAGTATCAACCGTAGGAGGTTCAACCCTTACAGGCTGATCATCATCAGATTGATCACTCTCTGTAACACACACCAAAAATAGATTTGAAGTGACTTGAAAATAAGCGCAACATAGTCTGAAGCTAGTCAAATATTAAAAGATCATTTCTTTTAACAAAGTAACAACCATTTTTAAAAGCAGTAAGCATTTACAGCTAAACTGAATAAAATAAGCTCCTTATGTCATGGGCGCAAGCGTGCACTCAAGCGTCCACAAGCAAAAGTAGTTTTAAGTGATTTATTAGTTCAAAACAACCTTTGGATAGCTTCAGGCTTCAAGAAATAAAGACTCAACATAAGTCACGTCAGTCACATCAGTCACATCAGTCACATCAGTCACATCAGTCACATCAGTCACATCAGTCACATCAGGCACATCAGTCGCATCAGTAGCATCAGTCACATCAGTAACATCATTAAAATCAGTCACTTCAGTAACATCTACAACATCAGCAACATCAGCCACATGAGTAACATGAGCATCATGAGTAACATCAGCCACATGAGTAACATGAGCAACATGGGCAACATGAGTAACATGAGAAACAAAAGTACTTCACAAACAACGATACATTGTATCTCGAATAAAGGATTCCGGACTCCATTACTCGCTATACACTGCTTAAAGTGTGTCACAGGTACAGACCATGGGGTCTGGTACCCTGACGCGTCAGAGGCCCAAAGTTTGCTTAACGCCGGGAAGTCACAGGCAGAGACCAAAAGCGGCCTACTGCCCTGACGCATCAGAGGCCCAAAGTTCGCATGACGCCGTAAAGTCACAGGTAGAGACCAAAAGCGGCCTACTGCCCTGACACGTCAGAGGCCCAAAGTTCGCTTGACGCCACTCGCCACGCCACTGTGCTCGGCCGCTACCCGATTGGACGGCAGCAGCTCTGACGCCCGCCGCTCGGACGCCCGCCGCTCGGACGCCAGCAGCTCGGACACCCGCCGCTCGGACGCCAGCAGCTCGGACGCCAGCAGCTCGGACGCCAGCAGCTCGGATGCCAGCAGCTCGGACGCCAGCAGCTCGGACGCCCGCTGCTCGGACACCAGCAGCTCGGACGCCAGCCCAGCGTGTGCGCCAGCACGTGCGACGTGCCCTCATGCGCGCGCGCGTCCCACGTGCGCAGCGCCAGCGGCAGCATGCACCGCAGCACCCGCACCGCTGCGCGCTCCTCCAGCGTCGCCAGCCGCTGCCACAGCGTGCGCCGCAGCTCCTGCGCCACCGCGCCCCTCTGCGCGTCCAGCGCCTCCGCCAGCCGCACCACCACCAGTGGCACCGCCAGCGCCAGCGTGCGCATCGCCAGCGCGCTCCTCCATTAGCACGACACCAAGTCCAACAGAACTGGCGTCCGTGCACAGCCCAGCCGGCAGCCGGGGATTGAAGATCGCTTTCTGAAACACACGTGGGGGACGTCCGTCCCTACCGGTTAACACGAGCATCATTGATGCTTGATTCTCAGACAGCCGCTCGACCGTCCTGTGCCTTATAATTTGTCTCCTAGCTTCGCAATTTGCAGAGCGAGCACTGAGAGAAACATCTCGTACCAGTGTTCGGATCGCAAATTAGAACAACAAATTCAACGCGGAAGTCTGCATGGATTTTTGCTAGGTGAGGTTGAGAATTAGCTAGAGTTGCTATAACCGCTCAGCTCACTTGCGTTTTCTATAAGGCTCGATTTGGAACATGTTTAAGGCAGTCCTAACGTACCGTTCTACTTGTCCATTGGCATGGTGCATGTCCGGCGTTATGTTATGGAGTTCAACGCCTAAATCTTGCATACACGACTTAAAATTTAAGGACTCAAAAAGACAACGAGTCAAGAGAGTGCTTCTCTAACTCTTTTAAACGCGATAAAACAGTGTCTAAAGACTCACAGTTACTCCGTGGTGCTTGCAGCATGGAAGGCGTGCGCACGCTTCGCGGACGCTCCTCACACACTGGGTTACCTTGTACCTCAGCACAGCTATGCCCACGGCCTGCTTGGTCAGGCGAACGGGGGCGCCTGATGTGGTCATCACGTGGGGTAGCTCGTGGACGCATCGCCCTCGAGTGTCCGACCGATGGCCGTGCGAGCGTCGGTGTGGAGAACGCTCATCAGAGCGGCCACGGCGCTGCCAGCCACTAGAGAGTCGGTGAGGCGATCGCATCTGCGATCGTGCATGCGATCGGCAACGGGATCGCTGTTCACGGGAGCGCCGCCAATGCGACGGTTGACTCCGTGAGCGACTACGGGAGCGCTGGATACGGGACCTCCTGTCCTCGTTCAGCGAACGCGTCCTCCGTGATCCAGACGGTCGCCTGTGTCGAGACCTGGAGCGGCTCGACCTTGTCATTTTACGTACGCTGTAACAAGACACAAAAGCGGTGCACCAGTGCACCCTAATCAGATAAATCCACAAAGCAAACGAAAAAAGTGAACTACCCTCTTTACCACAATGGAAACACGTAACCTTCTTATCAGATGTCTTTGATTGACCATGCTTCTGAAAGCGTTGGTCCTGTGTACGATTTAAACCATGAGATTGACGCGTATCTTACTTAGGCTTAGCGTATAAATATAGACAAGAACTCCACCAAATTTTTTGGCAACAACTTAGCATTTGTTGTGGCTGCCTTAAACGGCGGGTCAGTAATACCTCGCACTCCAATTGCTGACCTCAGTTCATCCGAAAGACCCGTTACGACGTTAAGGCACAAGAGTGACGCCGGAAACTGACTGGAACTGCTCATCACTTCATACAAAATGGTAGGAACATCGATCTCACACAGACGCAGCGCGTGAAACCTTAAAGTTGCACATGTTTTATCATTCGTCACCCACTCACTCAACCAAGTTTTCGCGTCACCACGTAAATAACCACCTATCCGACCAAGACATTCTCTCTCGTCCCATTTGTTTATCAACCGACTGCGATCGACCTCTGCACACCAATTGTATTGCGTCGAAGTCATGAACACTCTGATCGAAAGAAGATTATGTAAAAATGTTGTAAATTAATTTCAAAAGTACCCTCACTAGTTTGTCTGCTTCGCTCTCAACCTTTGTGAGACCTCAATGTTTGTGAGAACTCCTTCGTAAATCCTGTTTGTTGGCTAAACAAAGTTGATGCCAACAGAGGCTAAGGAAGCGACGTCAACGCGTGGCGTTCGATTTCAGGTTGTGACGGAATATCGGTGGACAACAACGACGGTGGAACCGTACCCTCAAATGTATCTAATCTCGTAAGAATTTGACTAAAATCGCATCACGCGAGCCACGACAGTCACGCGATCGGTCACATGATCGGAGACGCGATCGGTCACGCGATCCGCCAGACGATCAGCTACGCAATCGGCCACGCGATCGGTCACACGATCCGTCATGATAGCAGAGACGCGATTGGTCACGCGATCGGCTATGCGATCGGTCACGCAATCTGCTACGATCTTCACGGAACCTGTCCCTACGGCGTCGTGATCTACGAGATATATCACGATCCCTAGATCGACTAGCACGTTCCATTATTATTTTACTTACTTACCCGCCAATAAAAATTCCTGATGAAAAGACACCATTATTTACCACGTGTTTATCAGACTTTAGGATAGCAAAACGATCAAGCGCACATAAGTGATCCCACCTTTCTGATCTTACGAAACAGAAAGGAAACAACTTTTTAAAAAATATCAACCACTGAACCTAACCACTTTTATTTGTTATTTCATTACCAACTAATCAACTACTGACAATAGAACTTAACCAACACGTTAAACCTCTATGAATCGACTATGAAAATAACACCAATGATATTATATGCCTAAGTACATAATGAGCCTCTACAACCGTCCGTCACAACCAAACGCTACGCGCAGAATGAGTCAGAGTGCCTCGCGCCGCTGCGTTTTATAGCCGACCGCTCGAACCGCTCGTGGAGAGAAGGAATCCGCTAATACTATATTATTATTGATTGTTTCCAGGCTCTACTGTGCATCAAATGCGGCACTCTCCTGGGCCCGGCCGCCATGTCAGTGACGGACACGTCGTGCCGCCTGTGCGGCGCCGGCGCCGTGCGGGCCATCGCCGTGCCCTACGTCTTCAAGATGTTCGTGACGCAGCTCGCCAGTGTCAACATCAATGTCAAGATCAATAGCAGCGCCGTTGCTATTAACGCTGGATAGACAAATAAATGATTGATGATAATACCCTAACCCCCGAATACTGAAACGCAACTCAGATTTAAGCACGTCTCAAGCGACGAATATTTGACAGATTTTCATTGAAAACTGTCAAATATTCGTCGCTTGAGACGTGTTTAAATCTGAGTTGCGTTTCAGTATTCGGGGGTAAATCTTTTATTTGGAAGCACCTACTTATCACAAGTTTTTTTATCGAGAGCACTGGTGATCTAACTGGCTTCCGATTCTAAGGTCGTGTGTTCAAATCCAGTCGTGTACCAATGAGGTTTTTCTGCCCAAAAAATAATGTACACTATGCCAGTGCTCAACGGTGACATTGTGAGGAAACCGGCATATCGTAGAAACTAAAAAAAAGTTCGAAAATATGTGTCAAGTGCACGAAAGAAGCCTATTTGAGGCGCACTTAAAATCCTTTTACCACACTAATAGAACTTGACCTTAACCCCCGACAGAATCAGTGACACGATGAAATGTGAATGAAATATGTATTATATCAGCTATCTGGTTTCCATAGTACAAGCTCTGCTTAGTTTGGGGCTAGATAGTGTTGTGTGATTTGTCTATAGTATTTAATTTAATAATGTGTGATAAGAGGCGGCGATCCGATGGCGGTTAGCGCAGTTCTTACCTGGTGATGGTCACGGGTTCAAATCCCGCTCGGCTCTAGACATTATAAAAATTTGTCGGATCGAATCTTGATGATTTTCTCGATAAATAGACTACCAATCCCTCGTAAAGATTTTTTAAATTTGAACCAGTAGTTTCTGAGACCATAGCGCATTCGACCACTACAACTTTATAATATTAGTATTGATTCACTGTAAGACTCGTTCTGTTGCCCCCTATTTTTCAATGACCCACTAACAGAAATGACCGACGTAAGTTAAATATAAAGGTAGGAATCCAAATAATAACAATATGTTTGTATACATATAATATAATCCAAAACATAGTGCTCTCTATTGGATGTAAAATAGACAAAACAAATTATAACTAAGTAACTGTTCAACTTAAAAATAACAAGTCATTTTACATACTGAACAGTGCAATACCCGCTTTGTAACTTTACGCGTGTGACCATTCGCCTATTGTGATCGCCTCGCCTCGTAGATTGTGTCATAAGGGGACCAAAATAATGTATTTAGGACGAGAGTGATTTTTTGAATCCAGAGCGAAGTGAAGGATCCTCGAGTAGAATCCTGAACGCAGCGAGAAAGTACGTCGCTCGAGGTTAAATAATTTTGGTACCGTGTGGCACACTCTGTTTTTCATCCCCCTTTAGAGAAAATTAAATAAGAGATTTTAGATTTCTTTGATTTGTGCTCTTATTATAGAGACTTTCTGTCTCTTTATACCTTCATCCAATTAATTTGGAATATGTCTCAATCTGAATGTTGTTTTTGATATTAACCGTAGTTTAACATCGAATATTTGCTCCATAGAGTAGAAGGTTGTTTGGTCTTCGCTAAATGTTTAAAATATGCTAAAAATACAGTTTCTGAAAATGGCTTTGCTTCTTTTTCATTTTTCCATGTAATCAAATTTTCATAGGCTTTTAAATATTTTTCGTTTTTTTTTGTTTGATAGTAAATTGTTAATGACAGCTTCTGCATTTAATTCAACATTTTGTGGTGTTAATTATTCACTTTCACTGCTAGAACTCATCTTTTATTTAATTTTTGTGAATTATATTAAATTACCTACCTATAGTAGTCAGATATTTATTTTTATTTATTATATTTATTATTTTTTTGCGCTCATTTCTTTATTTGGTTAACCAATACCTTTAGTAGTAGTTTACTTTAGTTTTTAATTTCTCATATAAGTGAAAATGTATTTTCTTCTGAGAAATAAATGTCTTTTACCGCGCCAGAGGCTTGCTTTTCTATACTACCGCTACCATTTAGCATTAGTATTTTATCGAAGCGAATTCCAAGCAAATACTATTATATTGAAAAAATTGAACGCTTTTTCAATATAATAGTATTTCAAATTCAAAAGTCATTTCACCACTGTTATGTGTGGTGGAATGACCTACTTTGCGCGCACTTATTGAGGAACCAATCGCCTCGTTTCGAATAGATGGGATGAAAAACATTTTTTTCTAAAATCCTCCAATGATTTTCTATCTTCAATACAGTATTAGATTCGTAAAGTAACAAAACGAGCAGCCAAATCTTATTCTAATCTAAATCCATAGCAACCTCCTTCTTGTCCTTTTTCTTTTTCTTCTTCTTGGCGCTGGCCGTCCCATCTACCATGTCCGCCGAAAGCCCGATCTCTTCCATCGCCTCCTTCATGACTTCGATGTTCTTCTTGGGGATATCACCGGTCTCGTAGAACTTGAGTCGGTCTTCTACTTGCTGGCGTAGTTTCTCGCCGTACACTGTCGTTTGGTTTTCTGTAGAAAGTTGAAAAAATTATGAATACGGGTCTAATATCCCACTTTAAGTGTGGTCGGCACAACATGTCTTTCTCCTCTATTCCCTTCTGTGAGCCGTCATCTCTGCATTCACTCCTCTCTTACGGGTCTCTTCTATACGGGTCGATTATTTTATGTAATTATGGTACTTGTCCCATCACCGACGATGAGCGAAAAGCGAGTACAACTAGAAACAAGTGTAGTTATATAATTTTGACGCTGGGCTATCAAATAGTAGTGACCAAGTTGTCGCTGGCTACTGCCAACGAAACTGCGTTTGTATGAACGGCGAGCGATCTACTATTGTAACCACTAAACTGATTGGCAAGCCTATTCCATCTAAAATCCTGTCCCTGGCATTATAGCCTCCCGCAAGTAGGGCTTGAGTAATCCCTAGTTGCCCCTGACGCTATTTATTTTATCTAGAATAGGTGCTAAGGCCTGTTGACTTTTTTAAACTGATTAGGATGAAACTTAACATCATCATCTTCTTGCCCTTTTCCCACGCTAAGTGTGGTCGGCACAATAGGTTTTCTTCCTCTCACCTCTATCATTCGTCATCTCAGTGCTCACTCCTTTCTTGCTCATGTCATCTTTGACACAGTGCATCCATCTTATCTTTGGCCTACCTCTTATCACATCCATAACTAACACTCCTCGTAATGTGACGTTCATCCCTCCGCATGAAAAGGTAACTTGCTTGCTTGCTTGCTTACCATGCTAACTTATTACAACTTGAAAAATTAATGAATTTAAACTGTAGCATATCTATTGAGCACACACATGCAAAGGCATGTACATGAGGATATGAACGCGTTGCTATAGCACTACTATTATTACCGAAAGCGATCGCACTTACGGTAGATCAAAGTGTGCATTCACCTTCACTCCTATAAATAATATTAGAGTAGGTTACAAAACATAATCGTACACTGTTTCTAAAAAAGTAAAGTGAGTTACCAGAGAAGCAGTCAATCCTGGACGCTATAGAGCACTTGTTGGCGAGGTACCGGCTGATCCGGCCCTTGTTCTTGAGGCCGGCGCGACCGATGAACGTCGAGTGATACAGCAGCCCGTACTTGGGAGTGTTGGAGCGAGTCTTCAGAGCGCGGAATAGAGCTTTCTCCGCACCTGGCCAGATAGACATACACATTTATTTCATAAATAAATAAATAAAATAAATATTGTGGACAATTCACACAACACTACCCAGCCCCAAACTAAGCAGAGCTTGTAATATGGGAACCAGATAGCTGATATAATACTTGAATACATTATTTTTTTGTAAATACGTACTTAGAATACAATATAACACCCAGACAGAGAACAAACATTTATGTTCACCACACAAATATTTCTTCTCGGTGGGGATCGAACCCACGACCTACGGCGCAGAAGGCAGAGCTACTACCAACTGAGCTAGAGGCCAGTCATAAGTGCTCATAATTAATCATAAGTGCAAGAGCACTGGTGGTCTAGTGGTAGCGGCCCGCCTTCCGATCCTAAGGTCGTGGGTTCAAATCCAGTCGTGTACCAATGAGTTTTAAAAAAAAATATGTATACAATGCTAGTGCTCTCAAACGGTGAAAGAAAACATCGTGAGGAAACCCGCGGCTTAGTCAGCTCTGCACGTATTGACCATGTCTTTCCTGTGGATTAGGCCGACTAGGCTGTCAGGATGGTATAGGTGCTGGGCAAGCCATTTAAAATCCAGTCCCAGGCACTATAGCGTCCCGTAAGTAGGGGCATAAGTAATCACCAGTTGCCTCTGACGCTATATAAATCATCTACAATAGATGCAAAGGCCTGTACGTACATAAGTGCACTTATAACAGTAAAAAACAAGGACACTAAAATATAATAATAAATATAAAAAAAAAAAAAATCGGCAAATTTATCGTTCACTTTATGTGCGGGTAGGTTTTTCCGCAAGTAGGCCGCTGGTGGGCCCTTTGTGCGTGACCCTTGACACGCATTGCTCGAGCTTTTTTAGGTTCTACGACACGCTGGTTTTCTCACGATGTTTTCCTTCACCGTTTTGAGAGTACTGGCATAGTGCACATCCATTTTTCGACAAAAAAACTCATTGGTACACGACTGGATTTAAACCCACGACCTTCGGATTGAAAGGCGGGGCCGCTACCACTAGACCACCAGTGCTCTCTGCCACCATCTATATGTTACCATACTACTTTTAAAAGGCAAAGTTCCTATTCGCTATCTCATATTTATAGTAACACTGAACCCTGCTTCATAATTTCCACAAAATACACCCCTTTGTAAATGAAATATCACCTAATATCTGCAAAGTGGAGGCGGGATACTTGGCGAGACTGGTCAGCGAGCCTGCCTTGGAGATGAGTCGCGCGCCCACCTGGTCGCCCACTAGCACGGTCAGGCTTGGAGCTACATCTCACCTAATATCTGCAAAGTGGAGGCGGGATACTTGGCGAGACTGGTCAGCGAGCCTGCCTTGGAGATGAGTCTTGCGCCCACCTGGTCGCCCACTAGCACGGTCAGGCTTGGAGCTACATCTCACCTAATATCTGCAAAGTGGAGGCGGGATACTTGGCGAGACTGGTCAGCGAGCCTGCCTTGGAGATGAGTCGCGCGCCCACCTGGTCGCCCACTAGCACGGTCAGGCTTGGAGCTACATCTCACCTAATATCTGCAAAGTGGAGGCGGGATACTTGGCGAGACTGGTCAGCGAGCCTGCCTTGGAGATGAGTCTTGCGCCCACCTGGTCGCCCACTAGCACGGTCAGGCTTGGAGCTACATCTCACCTAATATCTGCAAAGTGGAGGCGGGATACTTTGCGAGACTGGTCAGCGAGCCTGCCTTGGAGATGAGTCTTGCGCCCACCTGGTCGCCCACTAGCACGGTCAGGTTCGGAGCTACGGAGTTCATCTTCGCGTGCAGGTATTCTGCCATCTGTTTCCTGAAATTAACCAACTAATTAATATGCGTGTAGTATGGTTCAGTGATGAGTGACTTTATGTGCGGGTAGGTTTTTCCGCAAGTAGGCCGCTGGTGGACCCTTTTTGCGTGACCCTTGTCACGTGTTGCTCGAACTTTTTTATGTTCTACGACACGTGGGTTTCCTCATGATGTTTTCCTTCACCGTTTGAGAGTACTGGCAAAGTGCACATAAATTTTTCGACAGAAAAACTCATTGGTACACGACTGGATTTGATCCCACGACCTTCGGATCGGAAGGTGGGGCCACTACACTAGACCACCAGTGCTCTGTATAGGGTAAGGGTGCTTGTACACGCTAAGAAAAAACGCCGGGCCTACCCAAGAATTCGTGTCGTAACAAGAAAATAACTGTGTACACTGCTCGCAGCGGTGCACGAAAAAAATCTTATCTGCGCAAGACACGACGCGGCGAACGTTGTTGCGGAGCGGCGGAGTTTTCGTGTGTGGAACAGACAAAATTCTTGTCGTCTACACGAAGAATTTGTCTTGTCTGTCGCAGGAACGGCAAATTTTCTTAGCGTGTACAAGCGCCCTAAAGCAACATGGAGGTTTTTTTTTTTTAATAATCTCCTCTGATTCTTGCAATCTGCCCGTGCGAGCATTGAGCTTGAGTTTGGTCGGTTATCTGCTACATCATTGGCATGTATGGAGAACGCCCAGTGGTGTTTCCATTTTGTTTGTCCTCTTGCGAGCTATATGAGGTCTTGAGGAGCTCTTCTCTTTATTCTTCTGAAAGAAGTGGTCTTCTCCATCAGATGTCTGGCTAGCTCGTTTGGGTGAATTTCGAGACGTTTGGCGTACGATTTGGTTTTCATTTTTATCTCGTCTTCAACTGTCATAATTTCAAGGTCATGGTGGAGTTGGGAGTTTGTCATATACCACGGAGCATTCGCTATCATACGCAGGATTTTGGATTGGAAGCGTTGGATAATTTCCAGATTCGAGCTTGCCGCTGTTCCCCATAGTTCTGCTCCGTAAGACCATATCGGTTTGAGTATACATTTATATAGTAGAAGTTTATTGTCCAGGGATAGGTTTGATTTTCTAGCCAAAAGCCAGTAGAGTTTTCGCAGTTGCAGCCCGAGAGCCTTTCTTTTGGTAAATATATGCTTCTTCCATGTGAGGCGTCGATCGAGATAGATCCCCAGATAGCGCACGTCTTCGCACTGGGGTATTGGTATCTCATTCAGCTTAACTGCGGGGCACGATCCATGTCTTAGGGCGAATGTGACATGAACTGACTTGCTTTCGTTTGCTTTGATGCGCCAGTCTTTCAGCCAGGTTGAGATGTTACTGAGGCTATTTTGCAACATGGAAGAAGCAATAGCTGGGTTTTCGTGAGTTGCAATCAGAGCTGTGTCATCGGCGAAAGTTCCGACGAGGACACCTTCCGTTAATGGGAGGTCGGATGTGTATAGGATGTAAAGGGCCGGGCCCATAACACTTCCCTGTGGGACACCAGCTTCTATTTGATGGAGTCTAGTTGTATCTTCTCCGAGTTTTACATAAAAGTGCCTCTGGCTAAGGTACGATTTTATAAACAGGTAATGGCTCATAGATAGAGTTTTGCGGATCTTGTGCAGCAGACCTTCGTGCCAGACACGATCGAAAGCCTGTGAAATGTCTAAGAATGCGGCAGAACAGTACTTTTTATGTTCGAAAGCGTTGTTGATGGTAGCAACTAGGCGATGTACTTGCTCGATCGTTCCATGTGCTGCGCGGAAGCCAAATTGATGTGCCGGTATAAGATGAGTTCTGGATATTTCAGGTGTTAGTCTCTTCAGAAACAGAATTTCCAGTAGTTTGGAGGCAATTGGGAGCAGACTTATTGGACGGTAAGAAGATGCGTTGACGGGATCCTTTCCTGGTTTGAGTATTAATATTTTTTAGTATTAATAACATGGAGGTAGGCCGAGGTTTATAGACAGTAGAAGGTATGTACGCACAAAATTCATAAAAAAAATTCTTACCTGTAGTTATGTAAAGCCACAACCCTTCCCGCAAACATCTGTATATTGATCAGATCAACAGGCGATATATCCATGCCCATAGACATTTTGGACGCTTCAATAATAGCCTGGGCTTTCTCCGAGTCTCCCAGGATTTCCGTCAGCGGTTCTACTGACTTCTCAGAGAGGGTCTTACGATCTTTGATGAGCTCCGCGCACTTTGTGTAGAGATGGTTCTCAGGGACGATGTTGATCAGCTCTGGGAAGTGGTATGAGTACCATTCTCTGAAAAGGGGCCATTCAAGTATTACATAAGCAGATTTTTACAACTATTTACCCCACCCTTCCAAGGGGAAAGGGCAAAGTGACATACATACATATTATATAGGAATAGGCAACAAATATTGCATATCGGCTAATTTCGGTTTCATAGAGCGTAGTGTACGTCAGAAAGAGATAGCTCTCTACATAGCCGAAAAGCCCAGGTGCAATATTTATTGCCTACAACCGTACATAAAATCACGCCTTATTCCCATGGGGGTAAGCAGAGATCACGGATTTCCACTTGCTACGATCCTGACATACTTTGTTTGCTTTATTCACTCGCAATACATGCTCATCGGTTTAGGGTACTCCTGACCTTGTCTTTCTCTAAAACATTTGCTATCTCATCGAGATACATGCACCGATTCCCCTTCCAGCAGTTGCATGTTTTAATTCTTTTAATTGGGCTTTCTTCGAGTGTAGGTGAATTACAAATACAAATAAATACAAAAAAGTTCATTGCCAAATAAGACACAACACATAAAAGAAAACACATTGCATAAATTTTACAGTTTGACAATAGGAGTAAGCTCAGCACTAATTCTGTGCAACATACATAGATGATGCACAGGGCTGGTTTTCAGCATACTCCAATGTTCAACGAATTAATGAATATAGCTTACCTGATCCGCATAGAAAACGTGTTCACATCCTTATCAAGCTGGTCCAGCAATGCTATAGATTGGATGATCATGTTATCAACTCGGTGCACGTTGAACTTCACTCGAGCTCGCGAGTACGAGTGACCGAGGCCCAGCTGAGCTACACTGCACGCCTTGAGGGTAAGGCCTTTGACGAGTGAGTGGAAATGGTGCCGGATTCCTAAAGGCAAAAAATTTGCAAATTCATCATCCACACTTGGTGTGCTTGGTTTCCGCAAGTAGGCCGCTGGCGAGCCCTTTTTGCGTGACGCCTAACACGTGTTGCTCGAACTTTTTTAAGTTCTACGACACGCCGGTTTCTTCAAGATGTTTTCCTTCACCGTTTGAATTTGATTGCAGATTTCTCTCTGCTTCTATTTCTCTGGAAGTGTTTTAATATTGATTTTTTAAAATTTGTGATAGTGTTATCGTTTTGGCTAGCTGTTAAGATAACATCTATAGTAAGTAAATAAATAAATTAATTAATTAATTAATGGATCCAACCAGTTTTTAAAAAGTTGTTGAATTTAAATTAAATGGAAGCCCCAAACAAAATTTATTTCAAGTAGGGCCTATCTAAAATCTTGTTCAATAAATTAGGAAAAAAAAGTGATCTTACCTACATAAATCTATATTTATACTCCAGCCATTCAATGTGGAATATTTGTAAACCTAAAATTCTCTTTTTGGCAGGCTCAAGAACAAATTTTTAGCTTATAATGGGTCTGTTTTTTACTAGGTAAAGAAACAGACCCATGCCTTGTAAGAGTGGAGTGGGGCAAATTATGGAGTGATTAGGTATCACTCCATATTTTGTTTCTTGTTCTTCAAGGCATGGTCACATGAAGACACATAGACTCACTTAGTTTTGAGATGTTTCAAGTGATCCTTAAGATCCAGTGAAAAATATTTTTTTACTTCACAATAAATTTAGAAAATACCTCTCAGGATCTCTGGTACAGCACCAGTGTGTGTGCATGGTATCTCCAGGGCCTCGCTGATGGCAGCTCCGAGCTTGGGGTCCAGTACTCCGAGAGAGCACTTCCCTCGCTTCTTGCGCTTTGGTAATGCACCTTCAAGGAATAAATTTAAATCTTCTGGCACTACCCCTGTAAAGAATAGACATTTTGTCTGATTACACTCATCTGTTTGAGTACCAACTCAATGTTGTATACTTAATTGTTTCGTTTTTTATTAAAATGTACAAACCAAGATTTGAAGGTTGTTTTCTTTCAGTGAATTTATATTTGTTTACAAAACACCACCAATAATACAAACCTTACTCTTTCTTGATAACATTGTTATTATCTACTTGGTACTGTACATATTGTCAAACTAGCACGTAGACAGACATACAACGTGATAACCAACCTTCAGAGATGGAATTGATATTTTCCAGCGCGACTACAGCGGATTTGAACGGCTGGAACGCAATGAGGCTGACCACTGAGTTGAACCTCTGCAAGTCCGTCACAGACTCCTCTACCTGAGGCAGGAAGGCCGCTAGTTCTTCGAACTCCGCCACACGAAACAGCGCGAAGCCCGCGCTGTGTTCGTAAAGAACATGCATCTTACTCTGAAAATAATTAACTCGTATATTACTGTTACTCGATCAAGCATGATAACACAATATATTTATTTCACTCACCATTTTTTTGTTTTTTTACTGATCTACAGACATAATTTCCAAATTTAGATCAATTTCGAAGAGAAGCCAGCACTAAGCACGTGTGTTTTCTACAGTTTATTTGTCTTTCCTCCCCCCTACTCTTCGGCATGCCCGCCCGCTTGTGCTTGCATTTTGGAGGTTATAATTTTTTTTTAATTTTCTCCCTATAAAAAACAAGCTAAAGTTATATGAATATACCACCTCGTCTTTCATTGCACACCTGAAAAGACTCGTACTATTTATGAAATATCCTCATTGTTGCTAATGACGAGGACCTATCAAGTGAAAACATTTTTGTTTCTCAAAGCTTTTTGAAAGATATCTTAGAAAAACACTAGAAATAAAAAGCGTCCAAGAACAATAGAATGGCAAAAAGACAAGTGTCCAACTGACTGAACCGAAAAAAAGGGCAGCTCTGTACCCCCTCCCTCCAACCGTCCAGCCCGCCCGCGCCTCCGCCGTAGGAGTGGGTTGGAACAGGTAAAATAAGAAACCTGTTCCGCCTGTTCCAGTTCCAGTAAAACAACAGTTCCAAAAACCTGTTCCAAAATAACAGCTGGTTGTGTTGCATGCAACATAGTATTTTCCGAACGCAACACCTGTTCTCTGCTTGTAACAGGCTATCTCGTTCTAACAAAGGTAAGATGCGTAAGCTAGAATAGAGAAGAGCATGTTCCGTGCGTGGCGTCTCCTTCTAACAAAAGTAATCTCCCTATGCTAGAATAAAGAGACGCATGTTTCGGCAGATTCGGGCTGTTGTGGAATGGAACTGGAACTGGAACAGGCAGGGAACAGGCTCTCATTGGTTGGTTTAGACAACAGTTCCAAGCTGTTATTTTAAAACACCTGTTATTTTGTTATCTGTTCCGATATATATGCCTCACATGTTCCGTGCGTGGCGTCTCCTTCTAACAAAAGTAATCTCCTTATGCTAGAATAAAGAGACGCATGTTTCGGCAGATTCGGGCTGTTGTGGAATGGAACTGGAACAGGTTCTCAGTGGTTTAGACAACAGTTCCAAGCTGTTGTTTTAAAATACCTGTTATTTTTACCTGTTCCGATATATATGCCTCACTCCTACTCCGCCGCCAGCCGCCATATTGCCGTCGTAGTTGCCGTACTCCTTCATGAAAAAAGCAACAAATTTGGTTCAACATTTTCATTGATTTTCACTTCATCGTTTGTTTCTTGGTGCATGGTGTTTGTTCGTGGGTGAAATTCACACTGTGTTTCAATTGTCGTCCAGTGCAGATACAGCTTAAGTGTGGATTTAATTTTCTTCTGAAAGGTAATAACAGATTTAAGTGTACATCAGCACTAAAGTACACTATTTTGTGCTGGAAACGTTGACTCCGGTTACACCGTGGCTCCTTTGAGGGCCGGAATGATGCTAAGCAGTCAAGCCAATTCAGCTACATCTAGTCTGGGCTTATGAAAGGAGTGCTTTGAGGTCATGCAGGGTTACTAAACGAGTGACCGATGCGCTAGGTGCAAGTACAAAAAAAACCGACGACGACGCAGCCGCAAACAAATATACTTACATATCGATCGGTTCTTTGGCTTTGCTACGTGGGTTGGATTGGTTGGATGTAAACCAAGTCCATTTTAATGCGTCGCGTACATTGACTGATAATCTGTAGCGTCGGGTACTTCAAAGAACCAGTTGCCCAATCAAGCATCTGCACTGTACTAACTGATCGTGGGAATTTTCGCGTAGATGGCAAACCGAAGACCTCAGATGGGCGGCAATGGCGGGCGTCGTATGGACTTTCAACGAAACGATCAGCGGAAAACCTTCAACCGGAGCGGAGTCTCGCCCTGGCAGGGTGGCGGGCCCGGCGGCATAGGCCTCCCCAACCTGCTACCTCTGGCTGGGAGTGGGGGTTCCACCGAGGCGACGCTAGCACTGGCTAGCAACATCCTCAATCTACTCCAACCTCGCCCAAATCCTGTCCCGTCCCTCCTAGACATGCCTATCAGGCGTGACTTTGTCCCGAACATGGGACGGTTTGACCGTAATTTCCCTCCACGGGTAAGTTTATTTTCTTGTTTAGTTTTCTGCTATGGTAGTTGTACTGAATCTTGGAATTCTCAAGTTATATAATTCTTTATTGCACCAAACAAGTTTGTACTAAGGAGTTTTTCACAGATTTCAAATGTGACTTTCAATGTTATTTTGAATTTCTCTATAATATCCATAAATTATAACTTGCTGTGATGTCTTCTTTGCACATATTATGATACATTTTGTATGGCTAAGATTTCCTCTGCCAAACATCACTAAAAACATTTGTATGCTTGAAGATAAATACATCCGTTGCTCTGTGCCACATGTTACAGTAATTGTCTGCTTCTAAACATTTCAGCACCTTCAAGGCTTGTAGAGCCAGCCTAACTAACTCTGTATTCTTCTGATCAATTCCCTCTAGATGGGCAATCAGGGTAATTTCCGGCGTACGGGGAATTACAATCGTGCTGGTGAGCGTATCCACAACCATCGTAAACAGTTCAAGTCCAATGATGGGCCTCGGCAACAAAACAAGAGCTCCCCGAAAAAGGAGGCCGATTCCAAGGCTAAACCTGTTAAGGAGAGGTAAGGAACCCTGTCCGTCTCCTTCCGGTGTCACACCGCACTTCTGAGGCCTGTCTTATTCTGAGTGGGGGTGGCACGGCCGGCAGAGACTCTGGTTGTCATGCATTGTTCCCCTGCTGGCTCCGCCCCTGCCGCTCGACTCCTATACACACAGAGCCAGGCTCCATACCTTGGCACTGTACAAGAATTCTAAGGCTTGTATCCAGGCCCTCTGCAGTATACGTTCACCGGCCTTTCAAATGATCCAATTTGGCGTTTTATATTTCTGTCAAAAAATTAAGACAGTATTCAGAGACCAAAATTTTCAACACCAGTCTTCTATGTGGATGAAATCTATCCATGTTTTTTGTTGCTCAAACGGAGTGAAAGTTGTCTGTGGGATTATACAGCTTTCCTTTTGTGAATATTGTTGGTTGAAGTAATGAAGGTAATACTCTTAAAATAATTATTGCTGACAGCCTGGTCCTGATGTAATTTTCATCACATCATTTTGTTTTTTTTTGGTACAGAATTGAAAGGAATCATTATCACACAAATCATCCATAATTCAATTAAAATCAGAATATTTTTTTAAACACACAAGATAAACATTTCACAAAGCTAAATTAATGAATTAATTTAGACTTTGAATCAAGCAGGCCGTTCAAAGCCTGATCTCTCCCAAAAATAACCATTCTAGTCTAAACAGTGAAACTGAAGTGAAAACTGAAACAACTGAGGCAGACCCAGAGGCCAAGCCCGAAGAAGCCAAGAAGGAGCCTCCGAAGACCCGATACGATGAGGTCCACCCGGCACTGCTGAAGTGTCACATCTGCAACAAGAGCATGTGGGATGGAAGGTCTTTTGAGAACCATCTCAGTGGCCGCGCCCATGCCATCATGATGCAGAAGACGGCTGAGAGCTATGCATTGACTGCTGATACTATGAGGCAGGAGTTTAAGGTTTGTATACATTAAGGTTGTATTCCGATCTCGGCAGCATGCACCTATCACTCAGATTTTTAATAACGCTTTAATTAGCTTCACCTGTATGTAAGATTGTATGTAATTGACCCCTTTGAGCTCGATTTTGTCCTACTTTGAACAATCAGCTTTGATTCAAATTTTGCACACCTGTCAAAGGTCGATGACAATAAAATAATATGAAAAAAAAAACTTAAAAGTAAAAAAAAAATTATAGTTTAACAAACTAAAAAAACACGCTTTTATAACTACTTGAACTAAACAGTTAAAAATAAAACTGTATTATTCAATTGAAAAATTTATATTATTGTACAAAAGCGGCAATGCCGAGCTATGCTGCTAGTAGATAATAACTGTATTTTCTAGAACATGACTCTAACATCACATGTCCAGATCCGCGAGATGAAGCGCACCCGTAAAGCGGGGCAGCAACCCGTCCGCGACTTCTACTGCGCCATGTGCGACATGTACGCGGGAGACGGCGGCGTCCATCGCACCACCATCGGCCATCGCAAGCTCAAGAAGTACCTGCATCCCACCTGCACGTCGTGCCACAAGGAGATGCCGACGCGCATCGAGCTGGATGAGCACAGGCTGACGGCTGAGCATCTGAAGAACATGCAGGAGAAGCAGGAGGATATCACCAAGCCTAAGCCTGAAGGTAAACAGCTAACTACGTAAGCCGTCGCGGGCTTAGGGTCCGTTCACACAGACCGGCTCGGAGAGCATGAGCGAGCATTTTTCTTTTCACACAGACCAGATCGTATCGATCGTCAACCGTGTTACAACAGCCGTGGTCGCGGGGGTAGCACAGAAGGGCAAGTCCCACTTCATTTACGAAATGTTGTTTATTTGTATCTCTCTATTGTATATAAAAAAGATAAGACAGCAAAAATACGTTACGTAGAAACGATCGAAACTAGTTGTTGTCTCATCAATTTTCCATACAAAAGAGAGAGAGACACGCACTCACACGAAAACATCATTTGGTAGACGAAATCGTGTAAATGCACTTGTGATCCGCAGAATTCATTTTTAGTGCATAGTAAAGTAAAACTTTTTGGTCTGTGGATATACCCATTTCAGTTTTCAGTATGTTTATTGCCATAATGAGTAGTTTAGATAAACATTGTCACATCTTAGAACTTTTTTGGGCTCAGCGCTATTAAACAGTGGCGTTACATACCTAAGCGCTCAGAATCAAGAGGCTCAGAGACAGAGACACTAGCCTAGTTTCTATCAAAACACTCAGTCTGACCTCTTAGCTCAGTTGTTAGTAGCTCTGCCTTCTGAGCCGTAGGTCGTGGGTTCAACCCCCTACCGAGAAAAAATTGTTGTGTGGTGAACACAGAATTGTTTGTTCTCTGTCTGGGTGTTATATTGTATTCTAATTATGTACAACAAAAATGTGTGTAAGTATTAAATCAGCTATCTGGTTCCCACAGTACAAGCTCTATGATAAACTAGCAAGCGAGCGAAGCCGTGGGCGGACATGAACAAGCTCGAAGTAAAGGTTTCTAAATCATATAACGTTGTTGACAGTGATGGTGATTTCCACCACTAGCATGGAGCAGACGTTCCTGCGCGATGATCGTCAGGATCGCCAGCGGAAGCGTCATCACCGGGACAGGAACGCCGCCGTCGCGGATAACGTGGAAGTAAGATTTTTATACAACTATCTAATTCTTATCGTGTCAATTTTTCACTAAATAACTTGTACTAAGTAGGTGGCTACCTTAATAGCACTTGCTGTGGCTTTATTAAGGTCTTCCCTTGTGCAGGTGTTTGGGCTCAAGGGGCACGCAAGCAAGTGCTGCATGGACTGTGATGGAGCGCCACAGTCGCATCAGCCAGACCAGGGTCCCTAAACCCCCACTTACAGAGATTTTCCCTGCAGCGACCTACTTTTTTTCAACGGGAACGGTAACGGCGAGCGGAGCCGCGGGTGGATGCTAGTTATTAGTATAGATTGCACACACATTTTTCGAATAGAGAAATCCATAGCTCCCGTGACTTTGAGATCGGAAGACGGGACCGCTACCACTAGAACACTCGTATGTATATTTTTACCAAAAAGCTTTATTTTGTTCCAGGATAACAGCAACAAGGAGGGGGGTACAGAGAACGCAGACGGTGAGAAGGCTCCCAGCAAGGTGGTTGACACGGAGAAGACCATCATTGACTACGCCGATGCTGACGAGCTTGGCATCGTCACCCAGGACATGTTTCCTGCTTACAGGTAAATCATCCTTTTTTGTGACACTTTTTATGGTTCCGTAGCCAAATGGCAAAAACGGAACCCTTATGGATTCGTCATGTCTGTCAGTCTGTCTGTCCGTCCGTAGGTCACAGCCATTTTTCTCCGAAACCGTAAGAGCTAGACTGATGAAACTTGGCGAGTAGATGTATTCTGTGAACCGCATTAAGATTTTTACACAAAAATAGAAAAAAAAACTATTAAATTGGGGGGTAAAATATGGGGGATACTTAAAACTGAAACTCAATTATGTTTTTTTCATCAAACCCATACGTGTGGGGTATCTATGAATAGGTCTTTAAACATGATTTTGAGGTTTCTTATATTGTTTTTTTCTAAACTGAATAGTTTGCGCGAGAGACACTTCCAAAGTGGTAAAATGTGTGTCCCCCCCTCTAATTTCATGCAGGTCGGATCAAAGGTTCGAAAGTTATCGTCGGACTAACATGCATACGCACATAAAATGCCAAACCGCCCAAGTTGTTTGTAAGATCTCTTTAAAAAAAAATCTGCCGCAGCCCACTAAGACATCATACCCCTCCATGTAAGGCACTTGTCACACCGCCGGCGATAAGCGGCAGTGTGACAAGTGCCTTACATGTATGTATATAGTATAAGTATAATTTTGTAAATAAACACTCGCTTCTCGCTTATCGCCGGCGGTGTGACAAGTGCCTAAGGGTGATTTTTTTATTTAGACAAAATGCTATTTTTGCTTACAGCTCGTGCCAAAGCGCCCAAATGCTGGGGACATTTCATACATAATATAGCTTACATTAACATAGATGTGAATATTCCAAATTACAGTCAAATTATGCCTAAAATTACAAAATACAATTAAATAAATTCCTTATTACATTGCCATTTCTGTGTGCTACTAACAAATTGGATCTTCTCTGAAATAAGAATATTGTATTGTATTATATCATAAATCTTAGTCACCATTGGGTCATCTAGAACATTGCTGCCACCAACCCAAAGTCCTTCTCCGCTATTTTAATGAGTTGGGCTGGCTGGGGTGAGGTTTGGCAGGGGGACAATGCACAATACACCCCATCGCGGGACGTCAGTGCAGATCTTATTCCCCCAACACAATTAGAATTAGAATCATAAATCTTATGAAAATCATTAGATTTTAGAAATAGCCTATCATAATTGAAACGTTGTTTCAGCACGGAGCGCGGCGTAGGCGCCTCGTTTCTGTCAGAGTTCAAGTGCGTGCAGTGTCGGCTGTGCAACAAGCTGCTGGACAACGAGGATACCGCGCGGGTGCATCTCAGGACCTGGAAGCATCACCAGCTGTTCCTCAAGTCTCTGCAGGCGCACGCGCCGCAGCCCACAACTGAGGTAACCAAACAGACAAGAGTTCAAGTGCGTACAATGTCTTGCAGAGAGCCCTGGTGGTCCAGTGATAGCGGCCCCGCCTTCCGATCGTAAGGTCTTGGGTTCAAATTCAGTCGTGTACCAATGAGTATTTCTGTCTAAAAACGTATGTGCACTATGCCAGTACTTTCAAACGGTTAAGAAAAACATCGTGAGGAAACCGACATGTCGTAGAACCTAAAAAGTTCGAAAACATGCGTCAAGTGCACAAAAGGAGGTTCTATCATTTCTTAAAAGGCCGGCAGCGCATCAGCACCACCTCTGGTGTTTCAGGTGTCTATGGGCGACGGTGATTACTTTCCATCAGGTGGCTCGTCTGCCTGCTATGGCATAAAAAAAATATATTAATCAAAAACATTACCAGTACAAAAGTGTCTAGACATTGGCCTCCCCTAAAAGTTTCCAGGAAAACTGACTTTGTTACCTCTAACATCCACCGAAAAAAATGATTTTGAATATGCTCATAATTCTGACATAATTAATATATAACAATTCAACAGCATCAATTCTAAAAACATTAAATCTAAATTAAAACCTCACTTCTTAACTAATATAGAAAGCTACTAATAACAAAATATTACCTACATGCACTTACCTTATTATAGTTTCTGTTTATTAGAAATTTTAGCTATCGACTTTGGCCTCTCTAGTAGCATTACCCCACAAACCTTAGTGGTTTCTTTAGTACTACATATTTATAATAATCAGATAATGTATTAAATAGAAAATAAATAAAAATACAACTGAATATAGAACCTCCTTTTTATTTGAAATCTGTTAAAAATAATGAGTGTTATGTTATAAGCAGCAAGAGCCGGGATCCAAGCGTGCGCATGGGTCGTCTGATGACGGTAACTGGAAGCGTCGCCGCACTACCACCGATGCCGAAGCCGATGCGGACGCCGAAGCCGATGCCGAAGCAGACGCCGAAGCCGAAGCCGATGCGGATGCGGATGTCAATGCGGAGAATGGACACGGAGACGATTATGTCAAGAGTAAGACAATAACTATACACTTTTTATTAAGTTTATCGTGTTTACTACACATATGGAGATCACATTTTCATAATGTCCCAAAAGTTAAGGGGAAAGGTAGCGCAATAAAGAGAAGGCCTATACTCAGCTATGGGTGCTGAGTATAGGCCTCCTCTTTGAAATGAAATTAAATATGTATCTGTAATCTTATACCTTTAAACGAGAAAATCTTGTATATATATATTTAGGATTTCGGAAACTGCGCCAACGATTTTCACGAAATTTAGTATACAGGGGTTTTCGGAGGCGATAAAATTGATCTATAGCTAGGATTCTTTTTAAGAAAATTATGATTTCACCCCAAGATCAACAATTAAACATAAACTGAATATGTGACTGCTCCTGCCATCTATTGATGATTGTGAGCAACTAACTGCAAGCATATCCAGCAGATGGTGTTGTTCAGTAAGAATAAGCCAATAAAGATAATATCACTCTTATAATTTCTTAAAAATACAAATTAATAATAAAAAATACCAATCTGTCACCAACTGCTAGTTTAATAATATACAATCTTTAATTTAATAAACAATCTACTTTAATAGACAATCTTTCAGAGGAGCCAAAAGAGCTGGAGTCAGTGGAAGCTGACCTGTCCGTGGCCGATGTGGACATGCCTCACAATGATGAGCTGGATGACTGGGAGCAATCCGTAGACGACATCTTAGAGGATGAGAAGAACAACGATGAAACTGAACTTCAGCCGAGTAAGCAAACAATCTAAAGTGCTGGATTATTTATTTAGTAAATTCGATAAATTTTAATCAATTTTTGTATCGAATGATTTCACTTTTTTCTCAAATCGAAACACAGCGATGCTGCTTCTTGGCAGAAATAAGCATGGTGGTAGTACACACCCAGACGAGCCACTTATAAAGAGCTCTACTACTAAATTCTCAAAATCAAAATTGTCTTTATTTAATTTGATTACAAGAATCACTTTGAAACGTCTTAAAGCTAGATGAGTCTAGGTGCCAGTTCCACGCGACCAAGCCTAGAACAACAGGTAGCAATGCAATAATACAAAAGCAAAAGTTTCAAAGACAGCACACGCTACGCTTCAAATATAATCATAAAAAATATACATCAGGCTCTGCATATCACATTATGTTGATCCGTGTTTTGTCTCTTGCATTGACATGCAATTGTCAACTCGAACAAATGTGACAAAACACGATTTAACTACTCCAGCGTTGCGCCAGGATTATTAATAACACCCCATGTGTTATTCTGTATTTCCTATTTTCTGAAATAAACTTTATTTACTTACTTATACATTAATTTCAGAAACGTCAGAGGAATCCAAAGCCATTGAAAATAAAGCCGAAGTGAAAGCGGAACCGGCGGAAACCCCCGCCGCGGCTCCCCCCGCCCCCGCTACCCCCCTCGGGGGCAAGCCCCGCGCCTCCCCCCGCCGCGGGAGGGGCCGCGGTCGCGGAAGATACTAAACTATACAATATGGCGGGTGTAACTTGGAGGGATTTTAGTTACGCCGCCCGAAATATACCAGTCGGTAGATCCCAATCGATAAACTGTACAATTACAGTCAACATTGTATGAATTCTCATAGCACAAACTTCAGCGAAAATGTCATTTAGTTTTTGGTTTTTATAGTGGCGGTATGAAAATGTTCGTCGATTTTCAACTTGATTTGTTCAACGTATCACGATCACATACTACATTTTCAAACTGAATAGTCTGAATATACAACGTCACAAATTATGTCAAAATGTGTTCATGATCAAGGCACTGGTGCAAGCGAAAACCAACTCTAAGGTGACGAACATTTTCATACCGCGACTGTACAAGTTTTTATACTAGTTTTAGTATTTTATATACAACAAAGTAGACTAACAAGCATACGGCCCACCTTATGGGATGCGGTTACCGTAGCCTATGGACGCCTGCAATACCAGAGGTATCACAAGCGCGTTGCTGACCCTTTAGAAACTTTTTGGTATACCAAAAAGTTTCTAAAGGGTTCAAAAGTTTCTAAAGGAAAACTTGTTTGGATCAAAATTCTATTTTTGCTGAACTTTTTGCGTCGTGATTGCACACAATTTTAATTTTTCTGACATTATAACAACTTTGTTGATTGCAATTTTTCATAAATCCATCTTTATAAACCATAACAACGTCTTCCAGACTTTTATTACTCATATTGTAAGCTTTTCATACGACTTCTAGAATATAATTTAAGGCGCGTTTCCATTATGCAAGTGCTTGCATACATGTATGACGAACATGAATAAACCTAATTGCATACAAGTTGTTGTTTCCACTATACAATTTGCATGCAACTTGCAACTAGTATGCAAATCACTTGCATAATGGAAACGCGCCTTTAGTACAAGTTGTTCTTGTGCATCGCTGTCCTTCATAAATTCGACCTAACATACACAGCTACCTGCATTATAGCAATGCAGGGCACTATAAGTACGCCCTGAGTTTATGTAACTTAAAATGTAAATAAGAACCTTCCCGTCTCGTGTTTGTGGTTACGTGTAAAGGCGCTGAATCGTGAATAGCCGAATTTGACTAAGATTCTTATTCATAACTTGCATGTTAGACTTAGTTTATTTTAACCATTTTGCTACAGGATAATCAAGTGAGAATACCAAAGTAAAATATGCTAAATAGGATGAAATCTCTCCTAACATTACTTGTACATCGATTCTGGCGGCGGCATTTGATCGTCATGTCACAGGAAAATGCCCTTTATAGCAAACTCAAACTGAAACAATAGAACCACCTGAACCAGTAGATGGAGCCACGGTCGCGTTAGTGCCGAACAGTTCTTATGAGTTATTCGTCGAGTGTGATTAGGATCCGATGGCGCAGTCAGCGCAGCCCCGTACCAAAGTGAAGGTCGCAGGTTCAAATCCCGCTCGGCTCTTAACTTTTGGGACATTATTAAAATCTGAATCAACTCTAAATAACCAAACATTGTTGTAGCAAAGTGGTTGTACTTATTATCTATTAAATAAGTTTTGATTTATCAAATTTAAAATATTTTGAATAATTGGATAAAATATTAAGGAATAATCATAGTTTTAAATTAATTCAATATTTAGAATAAGCGATTATCTACTGTAGTGCCGGCAACTTATCTTTTGTTGAGTAAAAGCTAATACAACGATGCAAATACTAATAGGACATAAGTTGGTGGCACTGTAGTTATATTGTGGCTCACCATATGAACCAAAATATGGGGCCTTACTTAAATTCGAATTCATTCATATTATAAAACTTTGAAAAAATAAAATTAGTTATAATTAGTTTATATTGATCATATTAAACTTAAACAAAAATTACATGTAGTTAGATACATAAGCTGTTATAGATTATGCTATAATTATTATTATTATTATGAGCCTTCTGTGTCCCACTGCAGGGCAAAGGCCTCCCCCAATCCCTATGCTAATTAGTGCTAAGTTGTTCTACTGTGGTCTACACTTAAAGAGCTCATCTCACCATCTAATTCATATTCATTTATTCATTGCTTCATGTGTTTTATAGGTCTAAAAAACAAAAAATAAACAAACTTGTTTTTGGTCTGCCAACGCATTGGCTATAAGCTATAATATATCTTAAATCTTAACATATTGTTATTCTAAGAAGATATATCAGTTCTTACCAATGTTTGACATTGTTGGCGAGACAATCTTGAAGTTCAGGAAAAGAATTGGTGGGAAGTCGTCATCATGATAGTTGAAAGATTTTGGAGGAGACCTTTGCCTAGCTGTGGCACAATGCATGTTAAAATAGATTATGGAACTTTGACAGTTAAGAGGGTTTCTCAAATAGGTAAGGCGAGTATATTTTGTCACACACATAAACATATGTAAACGCGCTGCCCAAACGTCAGCAAAATCTGTGACCGATGTAAGCTTGTGCATTTTTTTAGCAGTTTAGCAATCTAGAATTAGGATAAAACCTAGATCATTTTAGCAGAGAAAATCTGTATAGCCTTAGTATGTAGTATTATTTTATATTGTGACCATACATTATTAACATACACTAACCGAACCTAACCTTTATTAACAAAAATTGTCTGCCTAAATAGTACTTTGTGTACTACATAATGAACTCTATGCACTGATTGATTAGATATAATTTTTAACGGAGCCTAGTTACGTATGTATGTATTCATTTTTGTCTTTTATATCAAATAAAATGAAAGTTTAAAAATATATTTTTGTACTATTTGATCTACCTACATCCTACATACTTAGTGCTAAATTCATAATGAAATACCTATGTAGGAATTTCTTTTATTACAAAAGTTGGGAGAGGTAGGGTCCAGCCTTAGAGAAATGAATCAACTACATAGATATTTAGTGAAAACGCGCATAGATCAATTAGATGCTTTTATTTACGTTTCTCTTCATCAGTTTGAAAAGCAATTTTGTATCAACTAATTGTGTTTTTTGACGTTTCTTTTTCTTTTCTACAGGCTTCATTTGTTTGGGTTTAGGAAGGCTGCCAGTTTTGCTTTTCTTCTCAGTTTTTATCGAAGGCTTTTTTGAGAGTTCATTCAAAATTATCTCTTCAGCTGAAACTTTCTTCACGAGCGGGCTTTCGGATGCACTTCGTAACAAAACTTCTTTCTGAAAAGTTACTTTTTTGTCCGTATTCAACTTTTTCTTGACTACCTTGTTAGTAGCGACACTGTTCGTGGCGACCTTCTGTTTTTTGCTTAATTTATTGAGAGCTTTCAGTTTGTTTTTACCGAATTTCACCATTTTAACCGTATTTCGTCTTATTTAGTCCTAGTCACAGCTTTCTTTGCAAAAAACGTGCAAAGTGCAATGCAAAGCTCGTGCTCTCATGTTGTTTGTTGTGTGTGTTCACTATTCAGTCACTGTCAGTGTCTCTGAATGATTTGACTTTGACAGATGCCAATCCTGAAGTTGACAAATAGTTGGATGGGTTGGACCGTGGTTGGACTCTACCTCCTCCTATCTACAACCTAGGATAGATTAGATGGCCAGTATTCAGAAATAGTGCTTGAGTCTGAGTCGAGCCTCAAGCATAGATTTTTTAACAGTTCTCCATTGAAAATTTCAAGCATATAGGACTGAGACTGGACTCAGTCTCAAGCACTGTTTTTGAATGTATCTGAATGAATCCAAAATGGTGTCGTTCACACTAAAATCTGCGTGTCTATGCCTTGGTCTATGCACATAACTAGAAAAAAAATCCACTGCCTTCCAATAATTTATTTATTGTCATTTTATCTCCATCAGACATCGTAGAACGCTTACAGAAACATCGACACATTTAGATAGGTAACTTTAACATCACTAATTTAAATTTGTGATTTTTAAGTTGACGATTAACATCAGAAAATAAATATTATTTTGGTACTTGCGTCATGCTTACTTAAACAATATCTAGAGTTTTGTGAAATACTCTTGTTTTTTTAAACATTATTAATATAATGTCAGCATAAAGGCCTACTATTACTAAAATGAGTAAATTAAATGCAGTAGGTAGGGTAATACCCCTTAGAAAAACTATATGCCAGGCAGGAGTGTGCATTTTTTGAATGGAGATTCCTTTTATTAACAATAAATACTTAAATAACCAATAACTTAATCTATGTAGGTAGGCAAAGCACCTACTCCTTTAAAAACCCAGGTACGAATACCTTACAATAATTGGAATGTTCATAATATTATATGCAGAGAGTAGAAGATTACCTATAATTTCATTATAAATGTCGTTTATATAATATCTGTAACCATGAACCAATTTATTGGGCCATGCTCAATAAATTACACAAAAAAAAATTGTGTCACTCCGGGAGTGACAAAGTGAAAACTTGAACACGCCCAAAAATTTTTTCAGTTCAAATAAAAGTGTTTTTTAGAAAAGTAACTTCAAAAAAATAACGAAAAGTATCTTTGGAAAGTTTCTCAGTAGAACAGCCATCCGTACTTTTGAAAATATAAAAATAAAATTGTGGGTAGGTTAGCAAAAATGGCTTGAGTCTAAATTTAGACCGTTCACTACTCTTTTATCAAGTCATAACTATATAATTATGAGGAGCGTCTTCAAATAACTGCTTCCTAATCAACTCTTAAAACTAAAGTAAGCACAGGCATATTTTTCATTTCTTGTTTGAATCGTACAAATACCACTAGCGTTCCGTTTATGATTCCTCATGGAGGTCAATAATTTATTGTTAAGAATATTCCTCATTATTTTAAATTTACAACAATGCTAAGTATCAAAAACGTGAGTATAAAATGACACGTTTATTTTACTTGGATTCAACATTTACTTTTGAATATACTGACTTACTACAATACAAAAGCTACACGCATGTAAGCTCTGCGCGTTTTTTTTAAATTTAGTTTTCTCTCGGGAAATTTCGTACCTAGTATTGTCAATTTCAAGTAGGTAAAGATCTGCCTAGTGCAAAAAAGAACAGGTTAAGATTCTTATAAATTAAACATAAAGTGGAATAAGGATCTCATCACAGGAAAATACTTACTTATAGTTTGTGTTACGTTAAATTGTACTTAACAAAAACATAAAAACATAAGACTGTATTAGTAATGTTGAGCGCACACTTATCAAGCATATTAAACATTTTTGGTAACTGCCTTTCCTACTTATAATTTAATTGTACAAATACATTTCCAAAATTTGAACATGTACTAACAAGTTACACATCTTTCAAACAACACTAAATTACTTTATACATATCAAAAGTCCGTTTTATAACCATCATGTCAAGCCAAAATCAAAAATAATAAAAACCTAGGTCCCTACTCATTGGACCTAGCCACATCAATCTAGTAATATCTCATTGGACTGTATGACAAAAAAAAATAGTTCCGTATGAATCGCATTATCGAAGCTAATAAAAAGCAACACTTTAAAATTGCATCTCACTCTACATTATTTGTTAAAACAAAAATGTGTTAGAGAGAGACTTGGCTGAGGCGCCATTTTGGATTCGTTTCTAATGGCGCGAGATATTCAGCAATTTCCATTTACAAAAATATATAATGCGAGATTGACAGCATAATCGTACGTAGTATTGGTATAAAAAATATAAGTAAAGTAAACGCTAATATTGGAGCCACCTTGTCCAAGAGGCCGCCACTATACCGATTATTATAATCGGCGAATTGCATCATTCTGTGTGGCTCTTTCTATCGTAAGGAACCAATAGCTTCACTTCGCAAATCGAATATTTCAAATTATACACCAATCAGTGGCCGTAGTAAAATAGGTTTTGCAATGTAAAAATTCAAAATGCAAAAATATAATTCGATATCGAAATAAATCGATATGTCGTCGCTTCACTAGTAGTTCGTTGTGTTCACTTGACTTTAGGTCTTGTCGCTAGCGTTAGCTTTTGTACCAACTGCGTCGCGGACCCTGAAAATAAGAAAAAATATGGTTAGAAGTTCTGAAAAAATTGCTTAAGTCAGGTTACGAACTATATTTTTTCGTTTCATAATAAGCTATTCAGAATTGCTCAGTCTAATGTTTATGGCTAGCCTGTTGAAGGGTGAACACCAATTGCCAATCTTAACATGAAAAGTAGCTTATAATATACAAACACATACCATTTATGTGAACACTAGCCAAATAAATGAACAGTAGCTGAACATTGGCCAAATAAATGATGCTAATTATGTTAACACTACCTAATTAACTGAACACCTTGCAAATTACCTGAACATTTGCCAAATTACCTGCACACTTGCCAATTAAGTATAATGAACAATAGCCAATTATTGATAACTCACGTGTTATAGACTGCAGCCACGGCATCTGTTTCTTCGGGTACAGCAGGATCATGTAGATAGGTACCGCCGTGAGGATCATGAGGCATCCCACGCCGGTCTCGGCCGGGGACGCGAATGCGGGGAACGCCACTACCAGGATAGTGCAGATTATGTAGATTACTGTGGAACAAATAAACTAATTTATTCCTAAGCTAGGTGTCGAAAGAAAACTCTGCGCAAGCCATATTTCTATTTATTAGCTATTGGTAAAATTCAAACACGAAATTCATTTTATTATGTTGTCTGTACCGGAGCTAACGAACTAAAGGCAACTTGAGCTGTATTTTTTTAATTTACATGTTCATATTATGTGGACAACGCCATTTAGAATTAGGAGTCAATTGCGATTTTTTTTTAAGTTATGTAGTTTTACATCAATCCACTGCTAGTATACTGCTTGGCTTCTCTCGTAGATTTCTAAAAAAAATTAGAGCTTTATAAGCTGCCACTTTAACTTTCTAACGGACCGGAACAAAAAGACTTCCCACACAATGGACCGATGAGTTGTATTTGGGTCCTTATTAAATAGGAAAAAAAAAGTTCAACTCACTAGGGAAGAACAGATTAACTTTGATAGGCCTCTCCATATCAGGCTTGGTGTACCGAAGAACTGGTAAGCAGAGCACCGCCGCACCGATACTTAGCTGAAAGAATCACAAACAATATTGGTTAATAAAGAGGTTATGAACCGAGCGTGATATGAACCCACGATCTTTCCTGAGACAGTACAGAAAGAAGGTGGAAAAGGAGGAATGAAAAAGAAGGTAGGTAAGAAAAATTCGGGGAACAAGGATAAACAAAAAATTAGTCAAATAATTATAATAATAAATAATAAACACAAAAACTAAGAAAAAAAGAAACCAAAGGGCTTATTCTGAGTTTCAACATCATTTAGCGTTGAGCTAACGACGGATTGAAACTCAGAATGAGCCTTCAAGGAAAAGAAAAAAACAAGGAAAATAAGAAAAGAAATGAAAAAATAAATTACAAGCTGATGACGCGACGTCTCACTAACACAAAAACTTGGGTAGCAAATGCACCGTTATTATACAAACTAATAATGAAACATACCCAAGTAGCGAATCCCACGTAGTTGATGAGTGCGTAGATATCGGAGACGGTGAGATAGAGCAACGAGAGGAAGGCCACCGCCAGCACAGCGGGCGCCGGCGTCGCGCGTGACGTCACCATCGTCAGCATGCCTGGCAACTGACCCTGTGCCGCGCCCGCGTAGAACAACCTAACAACAACTTCAAATGAGCTAGGGAGAGGCCGTTTGATGTGTCTGAATGTCTTAAATAGTCATGACTAAAGCGTTTGATTGAGTGAACTCGTGACAAAGTGAGTATGATACCTATTTAGATAGCATTACACTCTGGTTACCCTTGTTCTATAACATACGATTTAACATGAATACGGATTGAATAAAAATGTGAAAACAGAATAATAAAGTAGTTAAAATGACCGGGATTATGCAAGGACTTACTCTCGGGCCACTCCTCTTTATGTTTTATTAAAATGTGTCACAATTTAAGCAGCATTTTCTTTGATGGCTGATGATAACTGAGTATGTAACTAAAGCATAAAAAACCCCATACCGTGATGATGTGAGCAGTACTCCATTGACGGCTCCAAAGGTGGATGCCGCGACAAACAGCGGGATGGAAAGCGCGAAGTACCCAAATAGACGCTCGGCGAAAGTCACTGCTACCGCAGCTGAGCCTAGCACCTGGAATTGAGAAGGAAGAAGAATAATAGTGTGAGCTAATATGGTGAGATGATACGAGGTATAATAATGGGGACTGAGACGTGGTCGCAAACTATTGGCCTCGTGCACAAGCTCAAAGTCGCGCAACGAGCTATGGAGAGAGCTATGCTGGGAGTTTCACTACGTGAATCAGAAATGAGGATATCCGTAAAAGAACCAAGGTCATAAGCGTAGGGCGCCCACCCACCAGATGGACCGACGACATTGTTAAAATCGCGGGAAGTCGGTGGATGGAAAGGGCTCAGAATCTTTCTTCCTGGATGTGTAGGGGAGGCCTATGTCCAGCAGTGGACTTCTTCAGGCTGATAAAAAAAGCGTGTCTGACCCAAATATGAAGAAAGCTGTTATAGGAGTCTCCCTAATACTTCTCGTCTACCTGAGTGGGTGCCATATGCTTCCAGTCTTCTCGGTTACTATTGAAGAATCTTTACTCCCCACTAAACAATCTGTAAAGGTACTGACAGACGTGCTCAAAAAAGCATGCTAATAAGCTTGCTTAAAATTAGCATGCTTTGCAAACTATTCACATTAGCCAGAAATAAGCATGCTTGTTTTAAAGCATAATTCTAAATAGGCAAACATAATAATAAACAAACATGTTCAGACGTGCTCGGATCACGCCCCCCCCTACCCGCGCCTCAGGTAGCATGCTCGAAAATCAAACATTGTTGATTTTTGAGCACGCTCTAAATAAGCATGCTCATTACATTACACACGTGCTACTAATGAGCACTTGCTCAATAAAAGCATGCTTTTGTGCTAGTAATGAGCACGTCTGTCCGTACCTTGAAGGATAGTTACCTCAGTGGGAGAGAGGGTAGTGTAGAAGGCGACGTTAGTTAGCGTATAGACGACGGTGACGAGTGTGCAGGATATGGCGATAGCACGCGGTAGGTTCCGCACAGGGTCTTTTAGTTCCTCTATTATGAAGTTTAAGTAGTTCCTGGAATGTAACAAATAAATAAATAAACAAATAAACAAATAAATAAATAAATAAATAAATAAATAAATAAATAAATAAATAAATAAATAAATAAATAAATAAATAAATAAATAAATAAATAAATAAATAAACAAATAAATAAATAGGTAAATAAATAGATAAATAAATAGATAAATAAATAGATAAATAAATAAATAAACAAATAAATAAATAAATAAATAAATAAATAAATAAATAAATAAATAATGTGGACAATCCCCACAAAACTATCTAGCCCCAAACTAAGCAGAGCTTGTACTATGGGAACCAGATAGCTGACATAATACTTAAAACCTTTTTTTTTGTAAATATATACACATAATACAATATAACATCCAGACAGAGAACAAACATCTATATTCACCACACAAATATTTGTTCTCGGTGGGGATCGAACCCACGACCTACGGCGCAGAAGGCAGAGTTACTACCAACTGGGCTGAGAGGACAGTCGACAGTTTCAGTAACAGTTTCAAATATGTATCACTATAAGTAAGTAAGTATACCTAAATTGCTTTGCCTTGCTAAACCCTTGTACACTTACCATCCATTGTATGCAAACAATCCCGAGTAGAAAGAGAGTGCTATCGAAGTGACGTCACTCGTTGTGCCCTCAAACGTGAAGTGTTCAACCTTACCTGAAAGAAGAAATGCGAAATAAATCTTATTCTTCCGTACTTCTTACTGTCTTATCTTACCGTACTTTCTATTATCCTATCCTACCGTACTTCCTATTATCGTATCTCACCGTACCTCTTACTATCTTACCGTACAGGGTCCGACTGGGCCAGAAAGGCCCGGGAGGTTAACCACAAGCCCGGGGCCCGACGCAACCATTTTTCGAATAACTGTGCCGAAACATCGGATGTCAAAACTCAAAAAAAATTGTCATGGTAAATAATGTAAAAATCCCGTTGTTTCATAAAAATAGTGTTAAAAACCATGATAGTTCCAAAAGTTACATTTTTCGAATTTTTCTATTTCATTTCTCTTTATTTGTATGAACGAACTATCTGATCAAATTTAACATTTACGTCGAAAGAGCTAGATTGAGCCTGCGCGGGCCTCATAACCTAATACGGTTGCACTGCAGGGGCTCAATTCTAGACCAGTGACTTTTTTGTCACGGTAGATATATAGGTATCACAAGAACTGTCATATTCACTAAAGAATCTGGCAGTTCTTGTGATATATATCTACCGCTACCGTGACAAAAAAGTCACTGGTCTAGAATTGAGCCTCAGGGCAGTGCATTCCTCCCGTGCGAGACCTACGAGCACAATGTTTTGTTTTGTTACACTATTTGGCTTTCGGTCCATATTATTATGCTTGTTCCATCAGCAAGTTGTATAATTTGTGTGACAGAAGTTAACACTGCTTGGTCATTTAGAGTCCAGACAGGCGAACGGGGAATTGCGCCAATCATCTAATAAGTCCCGCCGACGCCTTCCGGCGTTGATTGTTCATTCTTTGTGCTCTTATACATACACAGTCATAGGTCAGTTCTTGGGAACCATGCTAGAACGAACGATTTTTGCAGAATTATTGTTTGATACTTCACTGAAATTTTTATTTTGTGAAAGAATATTTTGGTTTTGTAAAAGAATAATGCAATGACGATGGAGCGTATTGAAGTTCCGGGGTGAAAAAACGGTAGGAACCAAGCCTTAGTGTTGCTTGTCCTTCTACAGGCTTGGTCGCGTGAAACTGGCCCTAGACTCAGCTTTAGGACATTTCAAAGTGATCCTTGAGCTAGGTACTATTGACATGACTTACTATGACTTTGATGTGATTATCTATCTCGTAGATATGTGGGAAAATGAAAGAGAAGAGAAGAAAGAGGAATAAAAGAGAGAAACTTGGAGAAGATAAACCACCAATTATTGAATGGATATAAAAATTGAATTTCATATTAGAACACGTTCAGAAAATAATGTCACCTAAATTGAGCTGATTTTTAACGGTGAAGGAAAACATCGCGAGGGCCTGAATATTAAGGCTTATAACCTAAAAAAGTCCAAAAACATGTGTCAATTGCACGGAAGGAGCCTCTCTGAGGTGCACTTAAAATCCTTTCAACACACTGGTTTAAAAGAACCAGTGACACAAGAAAAAGGTGATTTTTTCCCCTCAAGTTTTTGCATTTGACATCGTCCCATCCACATCTCTGGTACCTCACAATCGATAGGCATCTCCTTACAAATATTGTGAAGTAGTAAACTCAATTTGCTAAGCTAAATTGGTTTTATTCAGCGCAAAATAAGAAATTGGTATTCAAGAGCATCTCTCTCGTAACGCACGATATTTTTGACAGCTGTGTTATGCTGCCTTCCTACGGTGCGTGGTTCTGCAGATCATCACGCACCGCGCACGACGACGCACGGCAACGCACACAGAAAGGGCTCCTGTGCTACCGCGCACCTCGGCGCACGAGACCGTTCCCATGGTGTCTTGCGAGCTGGTACGGGCTGGGGTTCAATTCTAGACCAGTGACTTTTTTGTCACGGTAGATAAATATCACAAGAACTGACATTTACTTTAGTGAATTTGACAGTTCTCGTGATATATATCTACTACGTCTACGACAAAAAAGTCACTGGTCTAGAATTGAGCCCCTGGTGCACGATATCACGCACCAGTGGGAAGGTGCTATTAGACATAGCTGAAACTGATGTGGGTTTGATATTACCTGGCGTTTTGACCACGATGGTTCGAAAGAAATATGCCTCAACTGGGCGCCTCACATGGGCGCAGGGCAGCTGGTCTACCATGAGCTTCATATGGTTATGGTTATGGCTGTCACAATTGTGTCAACAGTGTCAACACATTCAAACCCAAGAAGAAAATGAATGTGTGGGGTCAGCCTATCTATACACAATTTGACAGCCATAGCCATAACCATATGGAGCTCGTGGTCGTGGTAGCCCTGCAGTGCATCGTAGAGCACATTGTTGACGTGTGTGACCTATGAGGCAATTCTTTGTTATAGACGATGGTTACCACTCAACATCAGGTAGGCCATATGCTTGTTCTATCAGCTAGTCACTAGCTTATCACTGTTAAATTTACATACATAGGTAATAAGGCAATAAATATACTGAATACTGAATAGTTAAATAATAAAAAGCAGCCAAGTGCGAGTCGGACTCGCCCATGAAGGGTTCCGTAGCATCAATTAACATAATATAAAGGTTTTTGTAGTTCGTCGAAAGGTAAATTGCGGTTTACGATTTATGACGTATAAAAAAAAAACTACTGACTAGATCTCGTTCAAACCAAATATCGTTGGAAGTTTACATAGTAATGTACAACATATATTTTTTTTGGATTTATCATTCTCTTATTTTAGAAGTTAGAGGGGGGGGGACCAACTTTTTTCTACTTTGGAAGTGTCTCTCGCGCAAACTATTCAGTTTAGAAAGTCAAAATAACAGTCAAAATAAAGAAGATTGTAAAAACCCAGAAACTTAAATGGATCACAAAGGGTGTTAAAATAAGTTGTAAAAAAAAAAGGAACCTCAGATATAACTATTATTTAAAAAAAAGCAATGAATGTAAAATTAAATATATTAAATATTCGAAGCTGCTCAGACAATGCATAAATAAATTACAATCAATATCAAATAAAAAATATATAGAAGGTGCTAAAAATTTAGGGAAAGCAACATGGAATATCGTAAACAATGAGATAGGGACCCTAAAAACTAAGCATTGATAAAATTGACGTCAAGGACGTTATTTTGACATCTGGTCGTGACATTTCGAATTCTTTTAATAATTTTTTCATTGACATCACTAAATGTAACAATACGATTAATAATAACAATAACAATCTAAATATATAAAACTCTTTCGTTACTGACTGACTGACTGACTGACTCACTGACTGACTGACAATCAACGCACAGCCTAAACCGTTAGTCCTAGAAGCATGAAACTTGGAGGGTATGTTCCTCTTATAGCGTAGAGGTGTACTAAGAAAGGAAATTGGAAAATTCTTTCCCGAAGAGGAGAAAAAAGGGAAAAAAGGTTTAAAGAAAAATCAACACACAGCCTAAACCATTAGTCCTAGAAGCATGAAACTTGGAAGATGTGTTCCTCTTATAGAGCAAAGGTGCACTAAGAAAGAAAATAGGAAAATAATTTCCCTTAAAGAAGAAAAAAGGGAAAAATAGTTTAAAGAAAAATCACAAAAAATTGCCTTACAAAATACGCAAAAAAACAGTAAAAAAAAATCTGCTACCGCAGCTTCTGTCACCAAATTTGAATACACACAAAAGTTTACATAAACTCCACCGTAACCACTAAGACAAAATCGCGGAAAACACCTATCATACCGAAACTAAACACTTTTTTGAAGCGGTGCTTCAAAAAATGGCTAAAGAACATACTCAAAACTATGGTAACCAGCTGGTCATGTCAAATTAAAAAAATCTGATTCGATTATACACCAACACGCATACGAAACCCTAAATTAGTCACTAATACAACATAAAATCACAAAAAATTGCTTTACAAAATACGCAAAAAAACCATTAAAAAAATTTCAGCTACCGCAGCATCTGTCACCAGGTTTGAATACACACAAAGGTTTACAAAAAAACAATGATAATCACTTAGACAAAATTGCGGGAATCATCTATCATACTTAAGCTAAACACCGCTGAAAAAAATCGGCTACAACAGCACTCGCCTTCAAATTCAAATAAACTCTAAAGTACATGCTCAAAACTATGGTTACCAGCAGTTGGTCACGTCAAATTAAAAAAATTGATTCGATTATACACCAACACGCATACGAAACCCAAAATTAGCCACTAATATAACATAAAATCACAAAAAATAGCTTTACAAAATACGCAAAAAAAAACGTTAAAAAAAATTCTGCTACCGCAGCATTTGTTACCAGGTTTTAATACACACAAATGTTTACAAAAAAACCGATGATAACCACCAAGACAAAATTGCGGGAATCATCTATCATACTTAAACTAAACACCGATGAAAAAAAGCAGCTACAACAGAACTCTCCTTCAAATTCAAATACACTCTAAAGTACAAGCTCAAAACTATGGTAACTTGCATTTGATCATGTCAAACTAAAAAAACCAGATTCGATCATACACCAACGAATACGATAGCCCAAATTAGCCACTAAAACAAATCACGAAAACGAGCTTTACAAAATACGCAAAAAAAACATTAAAAAAATTTCAGCTACCGCAGCATCTGTCACCAGGTTTGAATACACACAAAGTTTTGCAAAAAAACAATGATAACCACTTAGACAAAATTTCGGGAATCATCTATCATACTTAAACTAAACACCGCTGAAAAAAATCGGCTACAACAGCACTCGCCTTCAAATTCAAATACACTCTAAAGTACATGCTCAAAACTATGGTAACAAGCAGTTGTTCATGTCAAATTAAAAAAATCTAATTCGATTATACACCAAAACGCATACGAAACCCCAAATTAGCCACTAATATAACATAAAATCACAAAAAATAGCTTTATAAAATACGCAAAAAAAAAAACATTAAAAAATTTTCAGCTGCCGCAGTATTTGTCACCAGGTTTTAATACACACTAAATGTTTACAAAAAAACCGATGATAACCACCAAGACAAAATCGCGGGAATCATCTATCATACTTAAACTAAACACCGCTGAAAAAAAACGGCTACAACAGCACTCGCCTTCAAATTCAAATACACTCTAAAGTACAAGCTCAAAACGATGGTAACTTGCATTTGATCATGTCAAACTAAAACAACAAGATTCGATTATACACCAACGAATACGATAGCCCAAATTAGCCCCTAAAACAAAATCACGAAAAAAAGCTTTACAAAATACGCAAAAAAACATTTAAAAAATTCAGCTACATAGCATCTGCCACCAGGTTTGAATACACACAAAGGTTTGTTACAAAAAACCCCATGATAACCGCTAAGACAAAATCGCGGGAAGCACCTATCATACCAAAACTAAACACAGCTGAAAAAAATCGGCTACAACAGCATTTACCATCTTTCGAACACACTTTATATAGTTTTGAATGCAAACTCAAAACTAAGGTAACCAGCACTTGGTCATGTTAAACCAACGCATACATAACCCAACTTAGCCACTAAGGCAAATTCACGAAAAATAACTCTCAAAAAATACGCAAAAAACAGTGAAAACATATCAATAGTTGTCCGCTTTCCACCATAAAATAGTTTCTTTTAAACGAACTCAAACTATGACTTTAAACTAACCACGCGGACGAAGTCGCGGGTGACAGCTAGTAATGACATAAATTTAAACATTAATACAACCCGAAACGTTAAAACTGTATGTGACAGCCTATTTTTGGAACCAACTTGTCCAGATGAGGTGTTCAAAATAATAAAATCTTTAAAAAATAAAAAATCGGTAGGTTACGACTGTATTTCTACTGCATTGCTAAAATCTATTAGTCAATACATTGCGGAACCCTTGGCTTATCTCATTAATTTATCCTTGGAACAAGGGCTATTTCCTGAGAGGCTAAAAATATCGACTATAAAGCCTCTTCATAAAAAAGGTCCAAAACATGACTTAGATAACTATAGACCCATTTCTTTAGTGCCGATACTTTCCAAAGTTTTTGAAAAGATTATGTATAAAAGGCTACTTACGTTTTTGGACAAACATGACATCTTGGTCAATAATCAGCATGGCTTTAGAAAGGGAATGTCAACAAGTCTAGCTACATTTAAGCTGACAAAAAATATTTTAGAAAGTCTCAACCAAAAGATAACTCCATCAGCTCTACTGTTAGATCTGAGTAAGGCGTTTGACTTTGTAGATCATAAGATTCTATTAGCCAAATTGAGCAAATATGGAGTGAGAGGTCCTGCTGAAAACTGGTTTTGCTCCTATTTGAGAAATAGAAAGCAGTTTACCAGAGTAACTAAATTGAATAATAGAACTTTGGAAAATTTTGACTCCGATGTAAGGATCAACCCTAGTGGTGTTCCGCAGGGTAGTATTTTAGGACCGCTATTGTTCCTTTTATATATTAATGACTTACCACAAGTAATTGACCATGACTGTATAATGTTTGCTGATGATACAACTGTAATAATTAAATGCGATGACATAAATAACTATGAACATGTGATAAATAAAGTTTTAAACGACATAATTTCTTGGCTTGACATAAATAAACTTAAACTTAATGTTTCAAAAACAAAAATAATTACTTTTAAAACTTATAATAAGCAACCTCTAACTCTAAATGTCCTGGTTGATGGACAAGCAATTGAGCAGGTGTCTGAGTCCAAATTTTTAGGGATTACGATTGATGAACATCTGTCTTGGAAATGTCATGTGCATAACATATGTGTCAAAATTAATAGGTTTGTGTTTGCTCTCAATAAGCTAAAAAATTGTACGTCCAGACAGACAGCTTTAATGGTGTATCATGCCTATATATGCTCAGTTATTCGATATGGCATTGTAGTTTGGGGTAATTCCACTGAAATACTGAGAGTCTTTGTGGCCCAAAAGAAATGTATTCGTGCAGTATTTGGTTTGAGATGGACTGAATCCTGTAAACCAATATTTAGAGGTCAAAAACTTTTAACAGTCCCATGCTTATACATATACGAAGTTGCAAAATTTATAAAACAAAATGACATTCTGTTTGAAGCCAATTGCAACTCAAACAAAAGAGTTGCAACAATTGTTCAGCTTAAAATGCCAGTGCCTAAGCTGGAAACATTTAGGAAAAATTGTGTTTACATGGCCCCTCTGATCTATAACTCCTTACCAAAAAACATAATAGATCTCCCTTATAATAAGTTTTGTGCTGAGTTGGAAAATTGGTTAATAGAAGAAAGCTTTTACACTATTACAGACTTTCTAAAAAAGGGTTCGTGTCGTTTCTACAAATATTAAAACTTCCATGTTAGTGTAATATTCTCATCAATTTGACATGTCCACTTCAGTTTTATTATTATTTTTGTATAGGTACCTAGAATAACTTTTGATTTGACATGCCTACAATTATATTTTTGACAATTTTAATATTATTATAATGTAGGTAAATAAGTAACTTCTCTAAATTAGAAATTTTTGCACACCGAAATGGTAAAAATATGTGATACACTTTACACTTGACATCTATGTACTTTCCACCATGTTTTTATGCAAATAAACGTATGAAATGAAATGAAATGAAAAAAACGATATTAGAAACTTCAACATCATTTTTGAAGACCTATCCATAGATACCCCACACGTATGGGTTTGATGAAAAAAAAAATTTTGAGTTTCAGTTTCAAGTATGGGGACCCCCAAATTTATAGTTTTAGAAAAAAACGATATTAGCAACCTCAACATAATTTTTGAAGACCTATCCATAGATACCCCACACGTATGGGTTCGATGAAAAAAATTTTTTTGAGTTTCAGTTTCAAGTATGGGGACCCCCAAAATTTATAGATTTTTTTCTATTTTTGTGTAAAAACCTTAATGCGGTTCACAGAATACATCTACTCACCAAGTTTCATCAGTCTAGCTTTTATGGTTTCGGAGAAAAATGGCTGTGACACGGCCGGACAGACAGACAGACAGACAGACAGACAGACAGACATGACGAATCCATAAGGGTTCCGTTTTTGCCATTTGGCTACGGAACCCTAAAAAGGGGGCCATATGACTAGGATATAAAAAAAATAATAATACCTAGATAGGCACAAAAAAACAAACACATATAATAAATTAGGTACCTATATAGACACAAAAACCAACTAAGGTAGCAACGGTTGTAGGCAATAAATATTGCCCATCGGCTTTTCAGCTTTGAAGAGCGCCATCTCTTTCTGACGCACACTACGCCCTATGAGGCCGAAATTAGGCGATGTATACAAGACTTACCCAGACACAGCTGGTACATCCCGGCTGCTATGATGATGAAGAGCGCGAGGAGCTTCGCGTACGTGAACCAATCCTGCACGCGTGTGGCCGCACGGACCGACCAGCAGTTCACGAACGTTAGCAGCACTGGAACATAAAGATTAAAGATACTACAGAATCTTCTACGACATAGCAGCTAAATAAAGAACATCGGAAAACGGGGAAGAGGAAGGCCCTCAGAATAAAGACTAAAGCAGAGAAGGCCAAGAATAATTTCATCATCATCATCATCATTATCAGCCTGAAGAAGTCCACTGCTGGACATAGGTCTCCCCTACACATTACAAGGAAGAACGATTCTGAGCCCTTTCCATCCATCGACTTCCCGCGATCTTAACAATGTCGTCGGTCAATCTGGTGGGTGGGCGCCCTACGCTTCGTCTTCCGGTTCGTGGTCGCCATTCGAGAACCTTTATTCCCCAACGGTTGCCGGTTCTTCGAGCTATATGACCTGCTCATTGCCACTTCAACTTACTAACTCTACGAGCTATGTCGGTGACCTTGGTTCTTCTACGGATATCCTCATTTCTGAAGAATAAGTTACGTATGCCAGATAAAACAAAAGATCGCTATCATGTCGTATAAGGAAATCAAGGAGGCCGCATTCGAAAGACTAATTGGAGAAACTGCATCAAAATCCAGACAAGAGCTAAGCTATTAAATTTAAGACGTAGAAGAAGATAAGAAGACATACAACTGACGGCCTCTCAGCTCAGTTGGTAGTAACTTTGCCTTTTGCGCCGTAGGTCGTGGGCTCGATCTCCACCGATAACAAAATATTTGTGTGGTGAACGCAGATGTTTGTTGTATATGAGTTATAGGTCAATATCAATGTATTTAAAGAAATGAAAAGACTAGTACCTACCTATAACAAATGAGGTAAGAACTCATAAACCCAAAACAAAGAAACCAACAGAATTAATCCAATCCAAGGAACTCTAGAAAATGAACAAGCTCTAGAAATTAAACCTTTACGTAACTTGTAAAGCCTTCGTCAGTACACCAGATAGGTATTTTCTTAAAATTAGTTACTAATTTGTACACAAAATGACCGTTCACATTCTTCCAATTTTTGAAGTGAAAACTTCTTTAGCGGCGTTGAGCACTTTTTCTGTAATGGGTATAAAATCTTAAACTCGCGTCAGCGCGTCAGGACACGTGACCTGATCGAAAAAGCGTAAGACGGATGGAGAGTAGACAGCTATCCCCTCTCTACGGCGCGGCGAAAATGTATGCCTGGGCCTACTGTTTCGTTTAGGCAGCGCAGGGCGCTTGCGCGAATGTTCGTGTATGTTACAGCGTGCCAAATAACAAACAAGCCCCCCCTAACCATTCCAAAATATCAAACATGCTCAACGTTAATAATCAAGTTTTCACTTCTGCCGGCACTCCCGGAGTGCAACCCGTATTTTTTTTTTTCTAAAAATATTAACTTTGACCTCAAGCCACAGATCAATAAATTCATACTACCCCGGAACTAGTAGTAGGTACTTGCTTATTTATATTCTATGGCGGAACAGAAAACTGAAGTCAGGTCATTGACTTGACCCAACTTTTATGGTGTGTAATATTATACTTATAATGATGGTGACGCTTAATTCAAGGGGATTCTCGTGATTTAATATAGACAGTTTTGTTCTAACTTTGAGTGGTTCTTTCTCTTGAAAATGTGTTACGAAAATCTTTAGCTTAAATTTATTAAGTGTACCTTACAATGTTTTATATAGCTAATGGTTGTACCTACCCACTTTAGATCTTTACATAACCAGTTACAAGAACTACGTTTACATCAAAATTAACAATTTCTTGGTAAACTCAGGAGCCCATATTAGTCCAAACGGAAGCCTGCTGTACTTGTCGAGACCTTCATATATGTAATTTCATCATAATGCATGAATTACATTGGCAAATGTTTTAATAGTAACCAGATTAAATACATCGATCAATAAAAATGTATGAAATTGGAATGACATAAGAATGTTTAAAATTGCTTATGAGAAAACGAATGCTTAATAAAACAAAATAGAATTTAAAATATATTCCATTTCAATGGCTTGGCATGAGTTTATGAAGAAATCATTATCCTGACCATTACACGTACTTAATTACTTTGGCGGAAATTAATAAAAAACTTTCATATCCGCGTGCGATACGGCCTTCGCAGTTTGAGGAAACAATGATTTATGAGCTGTGAGAAGTTGTTTGTAGAAGTACTTAAATTCAATTTAGGTTTTATGAACAAAACTGCAACACTTGCAGTGGACTAGAAATAGCGTAAGTAATTAATAACGAACCGGAAGACGAAACGCAGGGCGCCCACCTACCATATGGACCGACGACATTGGTAAAATCGCGGGAAGTCGATGGATGGAAAGGGCTCAGAATATTTCTTCCTGGAAATGTATAGGGGTGGCCTATGTCTAGCAGTGGGTTTCTTCAGGCGGATGATGATGTACAATATATCATGACCAGAAATATCGCAAGTAACTAATAAAGTAAGTAGGTACTTTACCCAGCAGTGGGTGCATATGAATGAGCTGAAATGATGACGATGATACACAAAATCAACAGTCTTTATTTCTAGGTATACCGCCTACATTTCTACGTCATTGTAAAACATCGTTGTCACCGTCGTTATTTGCTTAAGATCCTACGTCATGGAATAAGTTTCCGCTTCAGCGCTTTTTGAATAAAATAGATCCACTTCGTTGAAGAGCTTTCGTAGGCGTTCGTTCGTAAACGCTATAACGTGCCTAGGCTATTTGTTCAGAGAAATTCTTTATTCACACACGATAAAAATAAATCTCACTATTCTACTACCTAGATTTGCATGCAAAACTACGTCCAGAATGTCTTATAACCTAGAAAGTCGAAGACGTGAGTCAAAGTACACAAAAAAAGTCTCAATGAGGTGCACTTAAAATATCACCTGTCACCTGGTTCGTATGAACAGTGACACGATGAAAAGAAGAACGTAAAATTAAGACCTAGAACGTGTTTTGTCTAGAATTAGGTACTTACGTATACAACAAGCGGCTAATAACCTCGTGGCTTCCTGCGGTGGGTCACATTCAGGAAATATGGGTTTAAGGACGTACACGCTGAATGTTAGTGCCACTATAGCCTGTTGAATAAAAGAGAAATCATTTTGGCGCCCAACGTGGTACAAATTTTAAGAAAGTTACGAAGTTTACAGTCTACGTATATCTAGCTGCATGTCACTGTTGACTTTTAAAGCACTTTATGATAACTTCTTCTGTGCCAATATTATTATTGGCACCCGGCATGGGGTAACTTAATTGTATTTCTTTAAACTCAAACTACTATCAACGTGTGCCATAATACTTACTTATTATTGGCTGTAAGAATAGTAATATTGAAAAAAAAAGTTTACCTACTCATTTTAACACCATTTTTTTGCCATTGCCATTGCCATTCAAACCTTTTTTTTCATTTTATCCTATAAAGGCAAAAAGTAGCTATTCTGTTTCACAAAATATTACATGCTTTAAATTATGTTATTCAATCTTACTACAGAACCGATAAACAACAGCAAATAACGAATGAAATTGTCGGTGTTGTTATTGGCGCCCAACACGGGGCCACCATTTGTTTGCGTCGGTTCCTTCTTTGTTTCAATAAGACACAATTTATTTACAAAGCTCTCTTTTATTGACCGTTTGCTGTTTACTGGCTTCGTAAATAGATATTAAACATTTTATTTGATAGCTTTGGTGTTTGAGAAATTGTTGACTTTTTTATGGTTCCTTATTTTATTGTTTTATGGTATGACTGACCAAGGTATTACCACGATGAGTGAAAGTGTATAATCACTTGCACTAAAATAATGCATTTTAGCGATATCCTTGTTTAATCGAAATTAAGCCTTAGCCATGCTCTTAAAAACATTCCTTTTTCACAACATGCGAGACAAAATAGTCGATTAGACTCAACCAGACTCGACTGTTATTTGTTTTTGACATTAGAAAATAGTTGAACATAACTGAAGTCCTGCAATTATTGCATTGTAGTCCTGCATAACTCAAGTAAAACATTAACATTTCCAGCAATGCCCTGTGAAGAGCTATCTTCCTTACCTGAGAACAGGGCCTGACGATCATACACTCAATCCAGAGCCTGATGAAGGCTGCAAAGGGTCCAAAAGTCTCCATAATGTACGCGTAGTCAGCTCCACTCACGCGCATCATTGTGCCCAGTTCCGCGTAGCAGTATGCTCCTACCTGCCGATGGAAAATCATCTTTAGAAAAAAAACACCACAACAGCGATCCTACTTAACAATATATTATATTACTAACAGCCACACTCAGAAAGCTTCATTAACTTAGTCCTAATGAGCGATTAACTAACTAGCATTAAATCTGTTAATTAGAAGTACATCCCAGAGACATAATTTAATGGTTCATTAGTTAATGACACTTTAAGGTATCCGTAGGGCGGAGCATCATCGATTCTCGGTCGATTCACTCGATCGATTGCAAATTGTACAGCAAACTTACTTCTAACTGTCAATGTCAAGTCAAATATTTTCATAATGTCAATGTCAAATAACATTCAGAAGGAATATTGGTAATGCAAAAGTTCATTGAGGTTGTTGTTTTGTTTATTTTGGTTGGAGTCTATGTTCGCTGGGAAAATAATAAAGTTTTAAGTGGTTCGCCGGGAAAAAATAGTTAATTGTTTCCGGGCTGGATTGTCCCATCCAAGATAGGTGGATGCAGATCACAATGGGATTGGATATAATTTAATTAATTTTTTTAGTTTTATTTATTATTTTACCTTTGACATTTTAATTTGATTTTATTTGTGTGTTATTTTATTGTGTACCTGCATTATGGATTCGTATAAAATTAATAATAAAAAATAACTAGAAAAGGCTAAAATACAATAAGAGGAAGTTAAGAAATCTAATCCTCAAAATATTTTTTTGTTAATATGTATGGTAAAATAGGTAGTACCTAATTTAAGATAGGTATTATTTAAAACACCTTCCCACACTATTTCTGGTTTAAATTTGATTTTTTCTTTCGTTTTTTTTTACACATTGAATAATAAACATAACACACAATACAAAGCGAATCACAAAAATAAAGATATAACCTCAAACGAAATGACAAAATCAGTCATTAAATAGTTAAGTGATGGTTTTGCTATACTTAACTTTAATTGCCATTAGAGGGCGCTAATGAACCGTTAACTGACTCTGAGAGTGACTTTTTTCAAATCTACACTAAGGAACGACTTAAGTAGCCATTAACCAACTCTGAGTGTGGCTGTTAGTTCCTTAGAAATTTATGCAAAATCGGTACAGCAGCTCTAGTTATGAAGTTGGTTTTTGCATGTTTTTTTAACAAAGCATTGAGGGTACCAAAAAACCGACGTGCGTGACCTACGAGGGAATGCTATGTTAAAGGCAATGGTTACCACTTAACATCAGGTGGGTCATTATGCTTGCTCTATCTGCTTGTTTTCAGGGTAGGCAACGCAACAACAGCACCCTTGGTGTTGTTGGTGTCTATGGGTGACGGTGACTGCTTACCAGGTGGGCCGTAAGCTCGTTTGTCTATCTTATAAATTAAAAAACAAAAAATAGTTTTATAAAAAAAATAAGAAAGGATTTCGCGTAGTTCTATTCCTTAGTCATAAAAACAATGTAAACTCACACTAAATATTAACATAACAAGCTGACGCAATCCAACCCAGGCTTATCATTGAAACGTCCTTCAGATTTCTACCACCCCTTTCTCACCCAATACCTCCTACCCCTCCCTTTGTCTGGCTAAAAGCAATCTGAGGTCACTGGCATTTCAGAGTTCCACTTTACAAACTTCAGTTTCGGCAATAGTAGAATGCTCGTGAAAAACATCGCTCTGTTATAATTAATTTACGAAGATTTTTCTAGAACTCCATCAAAACTATGTGCTACGAAGTCATACTCAGAGATGTAGAGCTCACGTACGTAATGATTTTCCGATTTAGTACTAAAAAGCGTAGCATAGAGCTACGAAAAACGTAGCGCGTAATCTATGGGGCATAATTGAATATTCACAATGAAAATATGGATGGGCTGTGTGAAAGACTGAAAGATTTCATTGATAAGAACGTAAATACATATAGATGACTGCTGACAGAGGGGCATGGAAGGTGAAAATAAAATATAAAGTTGGATAAAGGAAGAAAGATGATGAATCGCAATGTAATAGTATATAACATACCCAGGGAAGTGAAATAAGAAATGCCTCAGATCATCATGTAATTGTTTACCGAGGCGAAGCTGAGGTTGACAAATCTTGAGTCCACTATGTTATTTAGTTTGACCCATGAACATAAATACATTCATCTGTTGCGGAGAAAGCCGTGAGAACAAAAATTACCAAAAAACTTTTGGATATAATCATTAATTGTGTGATGACATTATCATATCGAACGAGTCAACAAAATTATTGTAATTTATGTGTCGCTATCTAGGTATATGTAAATAATACGCTTATCAACGGACATGTGACGCCGGCGATACAAATAACATCATTAGATTTATTTCTATTTGCGAATAATAAGCAAAAACAATCAATACTTTACGACTTTAGCTATCTAATGTGCCTAAATAATCAGGCATCTTCTAAGTGGGGAGTTTGCGTATCTTCTGTTGCCATCAAAGCTTAGTGGCATCTGTCAGTTTTGACATTACTTTGAGCTTCGATTGCAATAAAAAACTAATTGAAACAAAACTTATCATTGACAAGGAACGATTGCAACAAGACTGAATGTTCACGTAATAAATATTTTATAATAATTTTCTGTGATAGTCCCGGCATAAATCCCTCCATGACCTCCAAAGATGTAGTAAGAAGCTACTAAGAGAACATCCATAGGGTAGGCACTAGGCACCGTTAACTAAATGAGGTAGGCACCGTTAACTAGATGAAACACATCTATGCGGTATACCCTAATAATATTACGATCTAGCCAAGTAGGCTATCATTAGCCAAATTAAAAACTAAATTAAATTAATTAAATTGCTCATGCAATTTTGCTTTAATTAAACATATAAAATAATAGTAAAAGAGTCACTATTACTACACAATATTAAAATTACTACACCAATCAATTCAATTGAATTGAAAACCATTTATTTACACAAACAAACTTACAATTAAATAAGTAAATAGGTAATTGCAAAATGTATAAAATACACAAGAAACAGTTGAGCTATTGCAGACCGTAACAAACGATCTAGAGATAGCTCAACTGATCCAAATCAGTACCAGACAGAAGCGTCCCTAAGACAAACTAACTACAAACTCAAAAGGTTTGGCCTTCTGAGTCTGAAGACATAACATCAACTGCGGTCACCAATACCTGCCAAGCGCGAATACGGCAAGTCAAAAATAAAAGCGCTTAAGAAATGTTATTCAGTTAAGTGCACAATTGAGCCTGATGATGATGGCTATGACCTATAAGCTCTCTCAATAAAGTGCCTTCATTATTAAAGATTCTATTATGTACACGAATCCCTTGGGTGGGTCGGTTTATTGGCATCATGTTTCAAGTTTGAATTAGAAGCTTTTAAGCTTATTGCTATGGGCATTTGAGGAATAAGTACCTACCTAATTAAATTGCAATGGCAGCTAGAGATTCCACATGAAAAATGCGATGACCTACCCGAGATTGTATTTCCCCTTTGGACTCACACGAAAATACGACTAATTTATCAACATTTTCATAATTTTCGCGTTTTTAACAATTGAGACAATAGCTCCCAAATTCAAGACCTAAATAAAACCCTGGTTTATAGATTAATTTTGTAAGCCTATATGTATATTTTTTTGTGGGTACCTAGGTACAAAACTTAGGACAAAACATTTTGTATGTGATGCGATCCAGTAAGAAAGACTAGCATGAACCAAAAAGAGTGAAAACCGTGAAAAGTAGGCCTATTGCTCAGCAGTGGGTGAAAACCTTAAACTTTTAAACTCCTTGCTTGCAGGTTTCCAACCTCCTTATTGCAAACTGGCCGAAATTAAAAGGTTATTACACGACTTGTCTTACCATACTGAAGACCCCCGAAGCGACCCACACAATCAAACTAGCGTTCACAGATCCTGTAAACTTGAGGACCCCAGTGGGAGACACAAAGATCCCGCTGCCGATGATGGAGCCCACTATCACTGTGATGCCGTTGAGGAGGGACATTTTGGCTTCCAACGCGCCCCCATCCTTGGCATCTTCGGGCTCTGCGTTCGATTTGAGGGAGACATTCTCGCCCTCAGCATCCTTTTTTGGTGACCTGTGGAAGACGATACTTTGAATACTAAACTGACAAAAAATAGCATCATAATTTGATTCCCGAAACTTTTAAATGACGGTCAGGGTAGGTTAAATTAAACGCCGGGCATTGGTGAAAGGTGGTGATGCATTTTTCTTAGCAATTACAAAACATTTGAAACTTATGTTTATGTAGTTATGTATTTAACTGACGTCATAAGACATGATTGAAAAACATGTACCTACAGCAGAGAAAAAAAATCATCAATATCAGCTTTTAAAACAGCGATTTGATTTTTACAGAGAATCGAGACTGATTTTTTTTATTTTTTTTTATTTATTTAGGGCATCCAACAGAGAAATCACATAGTATAAATGAACAATCTTAAATGTATAGTAATCAGTGCGTTGTGTCTCTCTAATTACAGGACGCCACAGCGCGCGCAAAATATACAACTAGACAAAGCAAAATATTGAAGCTCCAATTTTTTTTATATAGATAAGTCTGATTAATAATACTATATTTTTATTCGTGATAGCCCTTTTTAAACAACAAATACGACATTATTGTTTATCAAGGCGAACAATGAACTCAAAAAAACTAACTTGCGAGTTTGACTTGTTTTTTGAGTTTGAAAACAAATGGTAACTTTCCACATGACGCCTAGTATGAATGTTTATTAATAATTCTTCTATTTTTATATAGGTCGTCGTGCCTCATCTTTTTTTTATCCTATCACCCAGATACCAATATACAATACAGTATAGACGCGAGTGTTTTGGAGGGGCCGACAGATTGCAAATGACCTATGCTTACCCTTTACTATCTCGACTATCCTATGTGCAACCGTGGTAAATATAATGAATGTTGCTAAACATGTTGTGTGATAACAAGAAAACAAAGTAAATTCTATCAATTATCTGGTTCCCATAGTAATACAGTAGGTACAAGTTTTGGATTAAATAGCTATAAATAATAAATAAATATATTGTGGACAATCCACACAACACTATCTAGTCTCAAATTAAGCAGAGTTTGTACTATGGGAACCAGATAGCAGCAGGGCTACCACGAGCTCCATATAGTTATGGCTATGGCTGTCAAATTGTGTATTATCTATACACAATTTGACAGCCATAGCCATAACTATATGGAGCTCATGGTAGCCCTGCTGATATAATACTTACATACAATTTTATTATATAAATACATACTTAGAATACAATATATTCAGACAGAGCACAAAGATCTGTGTTCACCACACAAATATTTGATCTCGGTGGGGCAGAGCCACTACCAACTGAGCTGAGAGTAGGCCAGTCTGACCAAATTTAATATAAAACGTCCACCTACATAAAAAACAGATTACAAGTTTTTTCTAGCACAACTTTCAACGTTTATTCTATGGAGGAACTTCTTTTGGAAAAAGAAACTGAAATGCAACTCTTGCGAACGACGTGCTAGTGTATCTATAAACTGTATGCCCTAGTTATTTCAGTCTGTATCGATTGTGATATAATAGTTGAACCCCAGTAGGCCGGACCGACTTTGAGTCCAATTGCGGAAACAGGAGTCCCACACATACATACATACATACATACCCCAGTAGGCCTACCACAAGCTCTGTCTGTCTCTGACTTTAGCTTTGAGTCTGTGTGAGTGTTGACTCAATAAATCCTACGTCGAAACGTCACAAACACAGTATAATACACTGTGAATTTCTTTGTATAATGTGACTTTTCCGAGTGTACAAAATGTATCGAAATGGAATAAATTTTATTGAACTTGAACTGGTGAGCACTCACACAGACTCAAAACCAGAGACAAAGACTGAGCCAGACAGAGCTTGTGGTAGACCTACAGGATTCATAGGGTGACGACGACAACCGTATGTAGGTACCTACCTAGTACCTAATTGGATTTTGATTACCATTTTTAACCACCCACCGAATAGAGGGGTGTCAGTTTGAGGCTTAGGCCTGCTCACATCTAGGCAATGGCGATGGCGATCAGTGAAACGCTGTCAAATATCACTGTGATATTTGACAGCGTTTTACTGATCGCCATCGCAAATCGCTCAGATGTGTGCAAGGCTTTAGTGTGTGTATTTTTTGTGGCCTCGTAGCTCCGATACTTATGCTCTGATACAAGAGTTTCTTTTTTAAAAAAACTATACCTAGTTCTGAGTGGTTCTTAGCATCCTCCTCGTTACATGACATTCTTCCCTGCGCATGACATGCTCGTACCACGCTAACCTATTGCTCCTTATCTTTTCAGTTGCGCCACTTTTAAACTGCCTCTATTACTTATACAATTAACTAATAGTTAATTGCAATAAATAATATGAGTATGAATATAAATATTCAACTAAACTTATCACTTAAAAGACGTCTAGCAACATTGAGTGGTGAACGGAACACTTAATCATAATTCACTATTGCTATGAACCGCCTCAGCGGAACTCTCCAATTATAATCGGGTTACATTAAGATTTCCTCTGAAATCACCGGTGTTATTATATTGAGGTCGTTGCTCCGAATCCGGTCGTGCAGGCACTAATATTATTATCTACTACCATACCAATAAACACGCTAAAAACTCAATAGACGGTTAGCGTAGCACTCCGTAGCATGGTGCTACGAAAGCTCTACGACACCATAGTTCGTAGAAGAAGCCTAGAAGAATTATTAAACTCGTTAGCGCTAAATGCAATACGCTTTTTTGACGTGATAACGTCTTATAAATCGATGGAGCCGGCTGCACGCACGACTTTACAGACAACCGATTTTTTCTACTTGCTTAGTACATAATTTTTGTATTTTTATATTATAAGGATAAATAAACAAGCAAATTAAGTTCTGGAACTTTAAACTACACCTATTCTATAGGTATAAACCTGTTTAAACATTTCAATAGGCATGGGAAAGAACATAACAACAAATTCACAGAGTTTATTTCTTTGTGCGACTCAAAGACGTCTAGATGAAAAGAGGCGCTTTGAAAAGACGACAATGCAACAATTGGGGTCCCTCCAAGGACATCCCGAGCGTCTGGGGCTTGTATGCTCCGCTTTTTAGAGACGTACCTATGTTTTTAATCTGACATTATTGAACGGACAATATTATTATTATTTACAAAGAAAAACAGATGTAAATTAATTCTAGATAAGTATTTATGTAGTTAAGTTTAGTATAAGTGAGTTCGACTCAGCAACAGATGGCGCTAAAATTTGATTGTATAAAAACGATCAAAATGACATTTTCTAAAAATGAATCCTAGCTAGATTTATTTATCGCCCCCGAAAACCCCTGTATACTAAATATCATGAGAATTGTTGGAGCCGTTTACGAGATTCTGATTATATTATTATACATATTTTATAAACAAGATTTTATCGTTTAAAGGTTTATGCAGTCGACTGTACCTAGAATAGGGGTACCTATAACATATACGCATGCTATTTTATGACGTCTATTGATTTCCTAAAGCACCCTCCACATACTCAAGCCCTTCTCCCCTAGAAGTAACCTTGGCCCAAATAAAGGCCGGACGTGACATTTTATATAGGGCTAATGGAACCCCTCTTTAATCTTATAAGCAGTTTGGCAATCAGGAAAATTGGTAATTTCAATCATTATCGTTAGCCTAAGGACGTAATAAAAAAAATGTGTTGCGAGGCTTATGTCCAGCAGAGGGGACATAAGCCTCGCAACACATTTTTTTATATTGTTGAATTTGTTGATAGCCAAACGTTTTGCTCACATCTGACGGAAAGTGAAAATACAGACTAAGGTGAAACACGCTTGGTTATATTATCCACTTGTTCACTCTTGACTTGAAAATTACAAGGTCTGGAAATATTGACGACGGTAAGGAGTTCCACTCCTTGGCAGTTTGCACTAAAAAGTGGAAGTGATACCATTGAACAAAGAAATACCTAGTGCTTTTTAGAACGGAACGGCAGTAAGTACCTACTATTAAAAATTTCGTACCAATTACATAATAACTGGTATGTACTTGGTTTACGTACCTAACAGGCATTTTAATTGATTACTTCATCATCATCAACCTATATCAGTCCACTGCTGGACGTAGGTAGGTCTCTCCCAAGACGCGTCACTGAGCCCGGTCTTCGGCTCTTCTCCTCCAGTGCTTGCTACATTTCGCAGATCGTCGCCCCACCTTGCCGGAGAGCGTCCTACACTACGCTTACCTAAACGCGGTCTCCACTCTAGTACCTATTCGTTTGCTCCAACGAGTGTCTGTTCTACGGCAAACATGACCGGCCCACTGCCACTTCAGCCTACTAATCCTTAGAGCTATGTCGACTACCTTGGTTCTTTACTTATTCTGCTGACTTGATTACTTATTCTGTATTCATTTTCCCAGCGATTTTTTAAAAGTTGTATTCAAAAACTTTGGTAACTATTAATATATTATATGAGTAGGTATGTATAAATATGGGTCAAATCGTATCGTTTCATTATCTGTATTATTTCAATAAATCTGGTATGTTGTGACAGTGTAGACCTTGGTTGTGTAGTAGATATGCGCAGGATCAAATATTTGTAAGCCCCCTTTGTGTTGTGGTCGGATTGAACAGTACTACTTACAGAACTAAGAAAGTTTTTTTAAACTAGCTGATGGAACAAGCATATGGTTCACCTGATGTTAAGTGGTAACCATCAGTATTGCCTCTATAATGAAGCGTAATTTAATACATCATGATAATGTCATGATAATGCCTATATTCAAGACATTTTTTTTAAGAACCAAGGTTGTTTTAGAAAAAGATATAAGTTTAGAAAGAAATGAACTATTTTTTTTTAATAAAACACAAAAAAAAAGAAAACTAAGATAGAAGAGGGTAATCAATCAATTATCTTTCGTTTTTTTTATTCGAATAAACTCTAAGTTGTATTTTCGGGAGCAGTATTTTTTTCATCAAATAACATTTCATTTCATTTCATCTTGCACGATGGCGATGGCGATCAGTGAAACGCTGTCAAATATCGCTGTCATAAATAGCGCTAGATATGCGCACAGCTGGCCTACCATGAGCTTCATATGGTTATGGTTATGGCTGACAAAATTGTGTCAACACATTCAAACCCAAGAAGAAAATGAATGTGTGGGTCAGCCTATCTATACACAATTTGACAGCCATAACCATAACCATAAATGGAGCTCGTGGTAGCCCTGCAGATTTTTTTTTAGTTATTAGTTTGTTGAATCAAAAAATATGTTCATCAAATAATCTTTCGGGAACTAACTCTAGCTAGAATTCCAAAATCTCACTTATAATTCGCCCAGACCGGCGAAACGGGTCAACATTGGCACGTAGCGATATGCTAGGGTCACTAAGGGTAGCTACCCTCAGAGGGGTGTAAGCGTCGATCGATGGTGCCACGTGCTTCCGTCTGACGCAACATCCGAGTTGATGCGACCATTCATTTTGGCAGAGCGGACATACCTGCCTCATGAACGAATCGGCATCACATGATTAGAAAAAGAAGGAAGAGTTTACTTCTACTCTTCCTTCTTTTTCTAATCATGTGACGCTCTTTCGAACCTCATTTTTCATGTGGTGAAGGATTTTAAGTGCGCTTCAAAAAGGCACCTTTAATGCACTTAAAGAATGATTTTTCAAGGATTTTTCGTACGTTTTAAGTTTTATGATAAATGTATGCTTAGTGAAAAGTAAACTAATTAGGTATAATGTCAATAGTTAAGTGTACCCAAAGTATATAAGAGTGATGGTTTTTATTGGTGCGGGTGATACATATTTGCATAATCCTATTATAAGATGAATTATGCTCGAATAAGAATCCGTAGCAAAATTATAAACAGTAAACCTGCGCTGTTTTTTTGAAAAATATAATCATATCATATAAAATTATTTGAAATCTTCGGGCATTACGCTAAGAATAGGCGGATTCAAATTTTCAAGCCATCATGCTCAGTTTAGGTGCGTTTGTCTGTTTTTACAACGTCACGGATTAGGAGCCTAATTTTCGGCTCATCTCGCATCGTTTTGCATTTTATTTTATTGCTTCTTTTTTAAGATAATGAAGAATGGCAGATTTCCGTGAGTAATTCATCGACGACCTCATCGTAGAAGCCTCGACAGCTACGATATACGGAAAACGTAGAAAAAGTGCGGGGTTGTGCAATGCCAATGTGTATATAGGGGACATTGAAAATCTCGGTCTTGAAAATCTCCAATGCACATACCTAAAAGTTGTAATCAAATAGTAATTTCCAGCGATAGAACCCCTAAAACGAGAGCTAATGATTGAGATTTTGCTACGGCATGTGCGATACGCCCCCAGGACATTCACCTCGAACCAATACCTACCAAATCATGCTTATACTTAGACTATAGCTCCTTTTAGACTTATTAAAAAAGAACACTGTATTTATGTGTTCTAATGTCTTATCTTTTCAAGTTCATTGATGAAATATTTGCAATTTTCTTATCGTTGTGATTTTAGATTCTGAGGCGACTGTTCAAGCTAGAGTCTGTAATGAATGACCTTACCGGGTCAACCATGCTTCGGTCAAGGTCGTAGAAAAATGATCCTAAAATAAGACGAAGGCGCTGAATAAAAATAAGCACTTTCTATTCAGAGAAAGGAAGAAAATTAACGAACGGAAACATGTTGCGTACCTACGTAGTAGGTATAGGCGTTGTTATAAGACCAGAAAATTTAGATGTTAAATTATGTTACGTTTAAATTAAAAGTGGGAAAAAAAAGTCTTATGAGTTTATATTTACATGCGATTGACAAATCCCGGAATTTAATCGCGAAGATGACCACGAGGGGCCCAAAATGACATAGGTATTTTTTTCCAAAATCATCACATAAATCTTACAGTAAACATTGACGAAGGTTAAAAATCGTACTCACATTTTGATTTCGTCACTTCCTGTGATTAGTTCCAAAATCAAAAAACACCTCACAGATTTCCCGCCTTTTTGGTCGACGACTGAGCCCGCCTAGTCAAACCGCGAGACTGCCGTGCGCCAAGGAAGAGAGAGAAAGGGAATACCTTCCGTGGATGTGCAACAAGGATAAAAGACAAGGGTGGATATTGAGCGAGGGATGAAAAATATTAGGGTGGAATGAGAAGATTTGCAATGAAGCTGGGCTTTTTCTGATGCTACAGGCGAAGAGTAGCAGCCGCACACCGCGACGCAACGCGTGGGCGCGGGATATCAGTCAGAAAGACCGTACATTAACTCCCTAAATTTTTGAATAAAACTTCATAGCATTCCAACAATCTAGACTAAGTAGACTCTAGGTTTCAGAGAGATTATAAAAGAAGTTGTATTACGTGGATAGGGGTAGGTGAAGTTATGGTAAGGATAGAGCTTCCCCGTATCAAGGTTTAATTCTTAAAATAGGTCGTGGGTTCAATGCTTATTTTATTTGTGACTTTTACCCTTGGAGGACATTTCATAGTGCTCGAAGTTCTCACATACGCTCACTTGGAAAACCGAAAAGTGAGCGCAACTCAGATTTGGATTACTTAATTAATACCTACCTAAGCCAGTTGCGTGTTGCGTGTGTCAATAGCCTTGCATTCCTGATTTGAACAAAAATGTCTAACAGAGATTTAAAGAAAACCGCCATAATTTTCTTTTAAATCAATGACGGCCGACTTGACTTGATTATAATCTATTTATTTCACTTGACATTGACAAGATTGAATGACAAATCTGACAATGACAGGTACCGGAAAGAAGAAGAAGAAAACTTCACTGGACTGTGCCCAAGCAGTGTGGTCAACGTAGGCGATTTATCGCCATTTAGGCTACTCAGGACTAAAATCGGCGACGAAAAAATCATAAAGGCGACTAGTCGCCTCTTAGGCTACTTCAGGGACAAGCCATTTAAATTATCCGAATCGCAAATGAATTGCTTTTAATAAAAATCATAGTCACCCTACAGCCTGTATGTGATATTAAATAATGATGGCCACACTATTCTTGTATGGTTGGTTGTTTAGTTACGGGGTGGGGAATACCCAGAATTTGTCCTAGCAATTATGAAACCAAATTTAGGAGGCAATAAAGTGAAATGTACATGTATTGCTGTTAGTGACTACCGCAATTATATAATTATGCTAACTACGTAGTTCAGGAAAATGTTTTGTCACTTTCTTTAGTTTCGTTCGCTTTGGAACTTATCCTGTCCGTGTACAAACTGTGTCCGTGTCTGTGTAAAATATTATTTCCGTGATAAAAACATGGGAAAGCACGGAAAATTGGTGGTTTATCGTTGCTGGCAGATGAACCAGCAGTAAGTAGTTTAGATAAAGTTAAAGTTCAATTTAAACTACAAATTTATTTTATTTTATATTTCGGCTCCTTTTTAGGCGACAGAATCTAAAATTCGGCTACATTAGGCTACCTGAGCTGTGAAAAATGGCGATATCAGTCCCGGCGTCGTTGGCAACACTGTGCCCAAGTGCCTGTTGGTGCCTGTTGTTGTTTTGGTTGGTAAATTAAAATCTTCGATTTAGTGAAATAGGATCCTAATCAAGGCAAAGAACAAAACCTAGATAATGATAGAATCCGGTCGTCTTCTAGTTTTATATGGAAGCCAGACCTTCACCGCTCAGGAAGCTGCTGAACGAATATGGAGAACCACCAAAGTTCTTGGATTTCGCGGTCCGGTGCAATCGATGGATGATTATCCTATTTCAAAACTTATTCATGAAGAATTTGTTATTTTCGTGTGTGCTACAACTGGCCAAGGCGACGAACCTGATAACATGAAAAAGTTCTGGAAATTTCTATTGCGAAAAAGTCTTCCTTCGAACTCTTTAGCGAAGCTCAAGTTTGGTGTACTTGCCCTTGGTGATTCTTCATATTCTAAATTCAATTTTGTCGGGAAAAAGCTTTATAAAAGGCTCTTGCAACTTGGTGGGACGCCCTTACTCGATGCAGGTTAGTTAGAAATTGTTATTTTTTTAAAACCATAATTTTCAAATTCAAAACTTCTTATCAGTTGTTTCACAAGGAACACTTTGAAACATCCTAAAGCTAGGTGAGTCTAGGTGCCAGTTTAACATGACCAAGTCTAGAAGAACAGGCAACTAACTACAGCTTGGTTCCTATATTTTTTTTGTATGATCGTTTTAGAAATCAAAATTAAATCCAACTCTTTATATTTTTAGGCTTATGCGACTACCAACATGACCTGGGCCATGATGCAGTGATGCAACCATGGATAAAAGAGTTCTACTCATGCCTCAGTGCATATTTCCCAAAAATAAAACCGGACCAAATCTCATCGAGCTTCATCCCCCGATGGAATGTTAGTTTACTGAAGAATAATAATAAAACTGAAAGTGTGAAGGACATTTATTTTGGAGATGGGTTGAAAAACTTCAATAATGCCACTCGGTTGGTTGTGGAAAGTAATTTGAGAACAACAGATGAAAGTCACTTTCAAGTAAGTATTATGAAAGCTGCCAAATGTAAATAATTTCTTAAAGGTTTCTTTAAAACCATAGAGCTAAAATCTAACCTAGAGATGCCTGGTATTTACTATAACGCATGAGGGAAACAAATTTTCTGTTTTATTTTTATTTGAGAAACAAACAATAAAATAACTAATGCTGTATAAATTATCTACAATAAATGAGAAAGCCTGTTTACATACTTATAATTAGTGAGTAATAATAAAAAGAAAAGGCCTGAATAATTTTTTTCAAAGAGTAAAAATAATAAATACTGTACTTTTTCAGGATGTAAGATTAATAGCATTCAAAACAGCTGGTGAATCAGACCTAAACTACAAGCCCGGTGATGTCTTTAACATCCGACCGAGGAATTCAAAGGAGGACATTGAAGATCTATTTGGGATATTTGAAACCCACAATTTGGATATAAAACCCCATTATCGATTACTGGTGACAGAATCTTATGATGGTAAGAATATTTTTTGTAAAATATTAAATTGTCAGCAGCATCAGCCATAGGAAGTACACTGCTGGACATAGGCCTCCCATAAACATTTCCAGGAAGAACGATTATAAGCTAACCATTTGCAGACTTCCCGCGATCTTAACAATATCAAAAACCCATTAGTCAGTCCATCCTACGCTCCATTTTCTGGTTTCCGCTCAACATAGTACCAAACAGCCTAGAAGAAAACAGCGTTTCGTTATTACTGTTTTTATGTTATTTTTTAAATGTAACATGAACAAAACGGCTTAGAAACTGTCAATGTCAAAATGAACACGTGTGGTAATGTCATTCATTCACTTGACTTTTGTTTTTGCTGTCACTGTCATTAAACACCTGTGGTGCGGCGTGTGCTTGTTTTCGTTTCAAAAATAAAGATTTTACTGAAATTCATGCGTATTTAAACTAAACTAGTGAAAAACAAACATGCTACGACGGCAGGCGCGTTTGCGCCGTGAATATCTGTACAGAAAGTCAGTTGAAGATAAACAAAAAAGTATTCAAGCTAAAAAAGATCAACTGAAGAAAAGTTTGGAAGAAAACATTCCAATTCATGGTGATTTGAGGAAGGAGGCCCTGAAACTACAAAAAGGATTAGAGTTCGAAGACAAAGGTAAGTAACTAAATGAATCTTTGCTTTGTATTTGTTGCGAAATATGGAAAAACATAACCAAAGTTTTCAATGTTTTTATTTAGTGTTATAAGATATTCAAAGCAAATTGGCACATTCCCAGCTTTGATATTAAAGTAAAACTTGTGGATCTGTGTATTAACCGAATCGAATTATCTTACATCTTCATAGAATCTTAATCGGGTTTTGCAACTAATTTAAAGATGACCTAAGTGAGTCCTTGGTACTCAGAAATTTGATATTACGACCTAACCTACTAAAGTCATGCAGGCCACAATATCCTCGTTCCATCAGTTATGCCTTTTAACCAACACCTATCCAAAATGTACCATTTTAGGTCCACAAAGAGCAGCGGCTATTGGAGGCTTCAGTGGAGGTGCCAACACTCAAAGCTCCCAGGATGATGAGTACCGATTCGCAGGAGTCGAGGACCCTAAGATTATGATCACTACGTCTAGAGAGCCTAGTGCTAGGCTGAAGATGTTTGTCAAAGAGTTGAGGTTAGTGTGGACTGTACTAGACATCTTATAGCATCACAGTCCTAAATTTAAAGTTACTGGCATCAAGACTAAACATCTGTAAGCCTCAAGTTGATGGACACAGGACAGTGCATCGTAGGGCATGTTTCTGATGTGCGTGACCTATGAGGCAATATTTAAAAATGCAGTCTAAAGTGGAGCATGCTTAGCTATAATCCACTTGTAAACTTGTGGTGCCTCTGGTATTGCAGGTGTCAATAGGCTACGGTAACCGCTTCCCATCAGGGTGGCTGTATGCTTGTTTGTCAACTTAGTTGTATAAAAAAAAACTGGACTTTAAAATTCTAATTCTAACAGGTTGCAATGTTCTGGAACTATTGAAGACGGAAAAGAGTTCCACTCCTCGGAACAAACTAAAAAGTGAAGCAAAGCATTTTGACCGATGCTGATTATTTATAATTACAGATTAATATTCCCGAACAGTCAGCGCATGAACCGAGGTGGTTATGAAATGTCACAGTTGATCCACGCGTGTCGGGCGAATGAGGTCACGGACTTTGTAGTGGTGCACGAACATAGAGGTGTGCCTGATAGTTTGGTAAGTCTAACAGTATCATTTTGAGAGAACTGGTGGTCTAGTGGTAGCGGCCTCGCCTTCCGATCCCAAGGTCGTGGGTTCAAATCAATTTGTGATATTATTTAATATTGTCATTATTTCAGGTGATCTGTCACTTGCCGTACGGACCCACAGCTTCCTTCACCCTCTCCGGAGTGGTGATGAGGCACGACATTCCTGACATTGGACCCATGAGCGAGCAGTTCCCACATCTTATATTCCACAACTTCAAATCAGATCTTGGTAAGTTTGAGATAATCCACAATAACAAATTTAGAAACATACAATTACTATTCTGCATTCTGTAAGCACAATATTAGACCAGGGACAAGTTATGCTCCATCAGACTTTTGTTTTGAGTCTAAATATGTGAAAAAACCACTAATTCTTTTTTATTTTTGTAAGTGATATTTCGACCACTCCTTAGATACTGCTTATTTGCCTTCACAGAGCCTTTATTCCATAATCTAGCCCCAAATTAAGCAGAGCTTGTACTAGTTCTGCTTAATTTGGGGCTAGATAATGTTGTTGGAACCAGATAGCTGATACTACACTGCTACTACTACTTTCTCTTCTTATCGTGTCACTGGTTCTTTCAAACCATGTGTGGTGAAAGGATTTTAAGTGCGCCTTACTACTACTCATTTATATTTTTTTCAAATATAACACCTAGACTTTGTTATCGGTGGGGATCGAACCCACGCCCTCCAGCGCAGAAGGCAGAGTTACTACCAACTGAGCTATGAGGGCCTGTCGTAATAACAATATTGTTGTCATTCATTTGCAGGTCTTCGAACGATGAGCATACTCAAATACTTGTTCCCGGTACCGAAATCTGATTCCAAGCGAGTCATCACATTCGCCAATAATGATGACTACGTGTGCTTCAGGCAACATACGTATAGAAAGGTACGCACTTTCATACTATCTCGCACCACCCCACCAAATGTATAGACGACGAATTGTGAAGATTGCGAGAAAATGTGATAAAAAATATAAGCTTGATTTATTTTCTTTGATTTTAAAACAAGGTGAATCTGATCTTGTGGAAGCAACCCCGCTTTCTGATCCTTAAGTCGTGGGTCCAAATCTGGGAGGGACTTCAATATACATTTTTACCGACATCAAAGATTAAATTCAGCACGCGAGAATGCTAGTCAAATCAATGACAATAAGTCTCCATTGTAATGGGTTTCCAACCTCCTTGACCTCAACCACATTTTCCTTACTTACAGGCCGGCAAAGACATCGAGCTCACAGAGATCGGCCCCCGTTTCCAAATGAAGCTTTACGAAATAAAGCTCGGTACTCTGGAGTCCCTCGCTGCAGCCGACACCGAGTGGGCGCTACGTCCTTACATGAATACAGCCGCCAAACGCAGGTTCCTGAGTGATGAAGACGGATGGCTAGAAAAGGATGAATAAATTACTTATTGATACGATTTTGATGTTTTATTTTGCATCATAGTTCAATTGGTTACGCGATAGGTCTGAGGATGGCTGTAGATGTCTATAGATGGCTATAGCTGACTGAAATATGACTGTAGTTGTCTATAGATGGCAGTAGCTGACTATAAATAATAGCTGTAGTTGAGTATAGTGGCCGTAGCTGACTAAACTATGGCTATAGCTGTCTATAAATGGCTGTAGCCGTCTATAGATGGCTGTAGCTGACTTAAACATGACTTAATCTATCTAAAGTTGGCTGTAGCTGCCTAAAGATGGCTGTAACTACCTATAAACGGCTGTAGCTGTCCATAGATGGCTGTAACTATCTATAGTTGGCTGTAGCTGCCTATAAATGACTGTAGTTGTCTATAAATGCCTGTAGCTGTCTATAGATGACTGTAGCCGTCTATAGATGGCTGTTGCTGACTATAGATGGCTGTAGTTGTAGAATTGACATTGTTTCTTGCCGAATTGACCCGATTGCTCAATGGATCGACGACATTGTAAAGATCTCGGTATCGTCGACTTTAGTAATCTAAATACTTATTGCTTATATGCCAAGTACAACCAATTTACACCACCATAATCAACAATAAAGCGTTCCAAAATTTTACTTTAAAAAAATTAGGGTGGTCTTTTCAAGTATCATCATCATCATCAACCTAATTAGTCCACTGCTAAACGTAGGTCTCTCCCAAGACAAGTCACTGACCCCGGTCTTCGGCTCTTCTCTTTTTCTCTTTTCAGATATGCCAGTACCTAACTTCCTACAAAATCCGCTCACAATCTACGAGATAGCAGAACAGTATTGGGACCTGCGCGCTTATCCCACGCAGTATGTGTTCTCTCTGCTCGCGCTCGTGTCTGATGATGCACTGGAACGGGGGAAATGTCAGGAGTTGGCGTCCAGCGAGGGGCAAGAGGATTGGCTTAATTATTGTAGGCGACCGAGACGGACTGTGCTTGAGGTTAGTAAGAAGTTTAGAACAGTAGTTTTTAGTTTTAGTAGTTGGTTTGAAGGGTGTGGGTGCTGGTGAAATTACTGGCACGTGAGGAGGAACATCTGTATGCCTCAAGTTGATGGACGCAGGGCGGTACATCGTAAGGCACGTTCCTGACGTGCGTGATTTACGAGACAATGCTTTGTTATAGGCGATGGTTACCACTTACCATCAGGTGGGCTATATGCTTGTTCCATCAGCATGTTCAATAAATGGAAAATAAAATAATATTCTCAATAAATACCCGTGTATTGTTTCACTATTCTTTATTGTTTCAATCTTCCTATTGTGGTCTTGAAGAGATCGCTCTCAACAATAAGGTCGCCCATTGCTTTGCCAAAAAACTTCATAAATTCTGTATTATGTTTCTGTACACCATACTGGAACTTCACTGCTAATATTTTAGATTATTTTTGATTTGTAAAAGGATCATAAAAAAACGGTATGAATCGAGCCGTAGTTTGTTACCTGTTCTTCTAGGCTTGGTCACCTAGCTTAAAGACGTTTCAAAGTGATCCTTGCGATTCTTCTGAATAAATACACTTTTGATTTGATTTGTGTGGTGAACTCAATCTATCTATTATTCCAGGTTCTGCACGATTTCCACAAATCAGCTTCCAAGCTAACAATTCCCATACTCTTCGAATTATTCTCCACCATCAAGCCACGGTCCTTCTCCATCGCCAGCAGTTCCCTGCCTTCCCGAGGAAGAATTCTGGAATTATTAGTGGCGGTGGTGCAATATTATAGCAAGCTGAAAAAACCAAGGTACGGTTGTAGGCAATAAGTATTGCATAAGTATAGGATTTTCTGCTTTCGTAGAGCGCTGTCTCTTTCTGACGCACACTACGCTCTATGAAGCCGAAATTAGCCGATGTGCAATATTTGTTGCTTATTACTATACACTTCTTCTTATAGTCTTCTTATCGTGTCTTTTACAATATTTGACTAGCCTCTCAGCTCAGTTGGTAGTAGCTCTGCCTTCTGCGCCGTAGGTCGTGGGTTCGATCCCCACCGGGAACAAATATTTGTGTGGTGAATACAGATGCTAGTTCTCTGTCTGGGTGTTATATTGTATGCTAAGTATATACTTAGAATACAATACAACACCCAGACAGAGAACAAATATCGAAAATATTTGTTCTCGGTGGGGATCGAACCGACGACCTACGGCGCAGAAGGCAGAGCTACTACCAACTAAGCTGAGAGGCCAGTCGATAATGATGATGATGATTTGTAGTCTTTCACTTTGGTGTACAAAAACGTTATATTCTATTCTTCTACTAAATACTATTCTATTAGTTAAATAAATTCTAGTTCCATCATAACTAAGTAAGACAATCTTGTGAATACTTTTACCATTGCCCTCAGTATGAAACTCAAACTCAAACTCAAAAATTTTTTATTCAGTACGATGCAAGAATCACTTTGAAACGTCTTAAAGCTAGGTGAGTCTAGGTGCCAGTTCCACGCGACCAAGCGTAGAAGAACAGGCAACAAACTACGTCTCGGTTCCTACCGTTTTTTTATATGATCCTTTTACAAATCAAAAATAGTCTAAAATAATAGCAGTGAAGTTCCAGTGTGGTGCCACTTCACTTAGTCAGACGTATGCAATGCAATAATACAAAAGCAAAAGTTTCAAAGACAGCACACGCTACGCTTCAATGTTATACTACAGTATCTACACAGCTTATATAAAAATAAGATACGAAATAGTAGGTACAGACATTGCAAATTGACATGTTAGCTTTCTATGGGTAGAGTGACCGGGACATCGGGCCACGCAGTTTTATCATTCATATAGCTATCTAGAGTATAGTACGCTTTCTTTATTAAATTATTCTTAACATAGGCTTTAAACCTATGTTTTTTGTTAAACTAATTTATGTTTGTTTTATCTAGGTTGGGGTTGTGTTCGAACTGGATGAAAGATCTAAGGGTTGGGGAGAAAGTGTATGGTTGGATCAACAAAGGCACGTTCAAGTTTCCTGAAGATGTGGTGAGTTTTCGATCATGGCAAGGGTACTGACCTAATAATGTAGATTTATATTTGTCCGGCCCGGCCGTTTTAATTCCGTAAGGAAAACGGGCGTCGGGCCCGGACGGGACACCAGGCCCCTATTTAATAAAGCTGACAATTCGACATATATGTCACAAAGCGACAAATTTGTGGAATTGTCGCGCTTAGGCTATTGATAAAAGTGACAAATATGTCACAAAAGCGCGACAATTCCACAATTTTGTCGCTTTTTGACATATATGGATTAAATAGGGGCCTGATAGTGTTGTGTGGGTTATCTACAATATTTATTTATTTCAGATGACGCCCCACATCCTAATAGGACCCGGCACAGGCCTAGCGCCTTTCCGCAGTCTACTCCAAACCCGCACCTTCGAGTCCACGGCTAGTGACGCCACTATGCATCTGTTTATCGGCTGCCGGTACAGAGATAAGGACTTCCATTGCGGAACGGAACTGGAACGAATGGCGCTGGAAAAGAAAATAACCCTGTATTGTGCATTCTCTCGAGATCAGGAGAACAAAATGTAAGTTTTTTTTTTCATGATATTTAGAAACAGTGTGCATAGATTTTTATAATTATTCAATGGAATTTTTGTTTGCAAAAGGATTATTCAAAAGAATGGTAGGAACCAAGCTGTTGTTTGTTGCCTTTTCTTCTAGGCTTGGTCGTTGGACGTTTCAAAGTGATCCTTGTGATAACTACTGAATGAATACATTTTTGAATTTAAGGATTTTTCTACCACCCAACCTTGACATAAGTTGCCTGGTATCTGTTTTCTGCCCCTATGAGAAACAGGCGTGATTTTAAAAACCTCTTAAATTTAAATAAATAAATTATTGCTGCAGTGCCCTTTTTCTCTAATTAAGTATTTCGAATGCGGCCTCCTTGACTTCCATCCACGACATGAGAGCGACCCTTTTCTTTTACCTGGCTAACGTAACTTTTGATTCCTCTTCCTTAAACGTAACTTATGCTTGGCCTTCCTCTTCCCTGTTTTCTTTCAATGATGTTCTCTTTAGAGCTGTCATGTCGTAGATGTCCAAACATTTTTTCCTCTTCGGGGTTTTTTTGTCTTCTTCTTCCTTTACTAGCTCTAAGATCTCTTCGTTCGTAACTTTTTCCCAAATGTAATTATATTTCAGATACGTACAGCACAAAATCGCAGAGCACAGCCAAACTCTCTGGAAGCTTCTATCCCAAGGGGCCTATATTTTCATATCAGGCAACGCCAAAAACATGCCCGACAACGTACGCGACGCATTCATAGAAGACGTTATTTGTAAGGAGAGTGGACTGACGATGGAACAATCTAGAAGTTTCTTGAAGAATATGGAAGCTACTGGTTTATTGCAAGTTGAGACTTGGTGATAGTACATGTGATTAAAATATGACAATGATGAACAAAGTAGGTATTTTACTTAAAGAAACTTGCCTTCTAGAATAGTAATTTATACATTTGTATATTATGCTTATTTTGCTAGTTTTTTTTTTTCATTTAATTTGATGTTAAGTAAATAAAAATTTTACAAAACGATAAAAAATGTTTTGACTTTAATCTGTCTAATATTTTATGGGTCCATGGGATAAATCAGATTTTGTAAAGAAAAATCAGAGTAAAGTATTTATTTCAGACTTTTAATACTTAAATTCCTAACTTTATTTACATTTCATTATTGTATGAAAACATATTCTTACTGGAAGAAAATCTAATGTTCACCCTGATATAGTGGATGTAATAGGCTAACTAGAGCTAAGCAAGCCCATTGCTCGAAGTTCCCTACGCTTATGTCTGCTTCTTTAATTTTAAATTTAGGGCAAAAAGTTATGTGTTGGCGAATTTTTTGTAGGACGCATAGTTTCCGAGATATCGCGAAAAAGTGTTTGCACCACTTTTTCCAAGATGGCGGCCGGGGGACAAAGGCGGCAACCCCACAAACTTGGGGTAAAGCTTCTATTGACACATGAGCACTGGTGGTCTAGTGGTAGCGGCCCCGCCTTCCGATCCGAAGGTTGTGGGTTCAAATCCAGTTGTGTACCAATGAGTTTTTCTATCGAAACATTTATGTTACTCTTAAAAAAACGGTGAAGGAAAACATCGTGAGGAAACCGGCGTGTTATGGTCACGCAAAAAGGGCCCACTAGCGGCCTAATTGCGGAAAAAAACAGCCCGCACATCAAATGCGGATGATAAAAATTTGCCGAAAATTCTCTATTGACACAATACATGTCCCAAAAAGAAAATTGCATTCTCTAAAAAATGTAAAGCTCATGTAACATTTAAATGGACTTTAATAAAGTTGTTATTTTCTAAATAGTAGGATAATTTTTTGTGTTAACTGGAGCTAGATAAACCCCAAAGCTTCAGGTTGCCTGCGTCTCGTTTGCGCTCCGGAGGTTCCTTGTCGTCGCAAGCGAATGCCACCAGGTATCGTGATGGGTGCCATGACACTGTGAATGTAGACGCTTGCACTGGAATCTCTGCTACTTTCTCGCCTGTAATATTAATAAATTATAGTTTAAAAAACTAAAAAAAACAAAAATAACGATTTTTGTACAATAATATACATTTTTCAATTGATTGATTACAGTTTTATTTTAAACTTTTAGTTCAATTAATTATAAAAGCGTTTTTTTTTTTAGTTTTTTAAACTGCCACAAAACATTTCGTGTACACTACTAACTACGCAAACATTTTGTGTAGTTTTCAAACATTTCAGGCGTTGTGTTTTACTGTTTTTTAGGTTTGTTATTGCAAAATTTCGTGATTTATGAGCAGATTTGAAGAAATACTTTCTTATCTTAAAAGTAATATTTCCAGATTGATCCTATAAAAAATTCATGAAAATTGGTTTACTATTGGCCATGAAGTCGGTTTCTTTTATCTTTGCCTATCTTATTATGTTAGCAGACTATGTTTTCACAATAAACTCACCAGTCTTTGTGTCTCCAATGTCGATGATATGATCTTCACTAGCAGATGCCAGTAATCGCCCATCGAAACTGAATGATAATGTTCGTACTGGCCATTCTAGTCTGAAAGACAAATAAAAGAGACAATGTTAGTTATTCAGTCCAGTGGGATTATTTTCAATTTTCTTCTTATTGTGTCACTGATTCTTTCGAACCAAGTGTGGTGAAAGGATTAAGTGCGCCTCAAAGAGGCTTCTTTCGTGCACTTGACACATATTTTCGAACTTTTCTACAATAATTAATTTAAAATGAAAAATCAAGCATTCTATGCGCTAAACACAAGTGAGCTATTGTAACTAAACATGTCTAGGTCTATGTTCAAAACGAACATTACCACAAAAATACTAAATTCACTAATTTATAAACAAGTAACTTGTACAAAAATGTTCATGTAATGGTTGATTTTTTGTATCGGTGAATACCAAAAGGCGCCGCCAAAAGTAACTGAAATGATTACATACAAAATACAACATGAGAATTACTGGTTGTCATAAAGGCTTTTTCGAGTTTCGAGTTTGTTTTAAGGCCTGCGCACACCTAGGCCGCTGGCGTCTGCGATCAGTGAAACGCTGTCAAATTTGACAGCGATATTTGACAGCGTTTCACTGATCGCTACCGCCAGCGGCCTAGGTGTGCGCAGGCCTTTACTTATCTCTATAATAACAAAATGTTAGTTACCGAGTGAAGACACGAAGACAGGCCAGTTCATTGACGTCCCATAGTGAGACCAGCGCGTCTGCCGAGCCGGTAGCGAAGTACCTTCCAGTGGGGTCATGTTCTATGCATATGCAGGTGCTCGGGTGAGCCTTTATAACTGTCTGTATATCTAGTCCTGGGTAGCTGCAGAGATGGAAAAATACCATTATAATTCTTCCTCTTGTTTTTCTAGATCACACGAAAAAACGGTAGAAACAAAGCCATAGTTTGTTGCCTGTTCTTCTAGGCTTGGTTGCGTGGAACTGGCCCCTACACTCACTTAACCAAAAGAGATCCTTGCGTCCAGTGAAATGGAAAGGATTTTTAGTGTGCCTCAAAGAAGCTCTATTCGTGCACTTGACACACGTTTTCGACCTTTATTAGTTTCTACGACATGCCGGTTTCCTCACGATGTTTTCCTGCCGTCGTTTGAATGTACTGGCATAGTGCACATACATTTTTGGACAGAAAAATGCTTTGGTCTTCAAAATTTCTACAACAATTATTTTATTACTATTATAGAATTACATAAGACTGTATTTATTACTAGAGACTCGCCCCGGCTTCCCTCGCTTTTGAATTTTTTGTCCCAGTTATGATAATAAACCTACTGAATATTATGCCTAGTTGTCTTGTAGGAGCTGTTTTTTTAATACTTACGTCATTATGTGCACGCAGCCAAGTCCATTAGTTAGATAGAATAGATCTGAATTGAGGTTCCATGAGATTTCATTTACTTCAAAATTGAATTGCTCTTCGACAACCTAGAAGAATAAAAATACAATTTGTGTAACAGTTCTTGTGACCTGCGAAACTGATTTCTTAACCGTCGTCAAATAAAAAAGGAGGTCTCAATTCGGTAGTTTTTATTTCATTTTAAATTTTGCATATCTTTGTCATTTAAGAGTTGATTTGAAAAAAAAAACTGTTTTATCTGCAAGGTAACACTTCCAGATTAGTTGCTAGTAGTTAGTAGATTAGTGCTGATACGAATTTTATCAAAATCGTATCAGCAGTTTGGCTGTTAGGTTAGTTATTTTATTTTATATTTGAACAGCAGGTTAGTATTTAATGTTTAAGATTAAAAACTATCATACCACTTTATAAGTCCTAGTGTCTATAAAAGACACCAAATCTTCCTTATTGCCTACAGCAATGGTACTACCGTTGGGAGACCAGGCTATGTTAATGTTTTCCCCTTTCGTCCCAATGGATGCTGAACATTTGTGGGACCTGCAAAATTGTATAATTACTATCATAGCATATATAATGCGCTATGTTTGACCATGTCTATATTATTATTTTTTGTAAAACTAAATAAAAGCAACGTTAGAAATCCCATAACATGGCAGGACTGATTTTTTCATTGATGTACGAGTAAAACTTTTTGTCAAATAAAAATTATGTCAGTCCTTTGTGATTTCCTTATGTGTAGTAAACATTCCAAAGGGCAACTCCAACGTTTTGTAAGTTTTAAAGCTCGCTCACCGAATGTCCCATATCCTAACAGACTTATCTCCACTTGCGGTACTCAGCAGGTCAGAATGGGATGCGTGCCAGCATAGCTGGTCAACTGATCCTGTGTGCCCACGGCAAAGAAAGTCTTGGGCCTGTAATATAAAATAAGTAAGTAATTTGTTTATCGGATACTAAGCATAACCTCACTTTTCTTTTGAATAGCTTTATGAAAGAATTGAGATACTAACCAGTCTACTTCGCTCTAGATTGAAAATAGCCACATTTTTATCGAAGGATCCTGAAGCTAACCGTCTGCCATCACAGGACCAGCCCACAGAATGCACTTTGGAACTGTGTGCTGCATACTCACGAATTGAGTTGTGCGAGGCAAAATAACTTCGCAAGTCGGCCAGATCCTCGATTGGTGACTGCCCCAGCTTTGAATCTTTCATGCTTTTCATCTAATCTAATTTCAGCTACAGTACTCAACGAAGAATAGAAAAATCCAAATGTTTACTTGTTTATCCAAACAAACACAAACTCAAACTAATCTTTTTTTACTTTTTTGTGCTTTGCTTATTGCTTACTTTTCCTGGCTTGCCTTGCCCAATGGTTGGGTTAAAGTTTTTATCACCATACTACCTCGTCTTCCATATTGTAATAAAAGTGGTATGCCACGCTCTTCTATTCATCATCATTCTTCAACAAAAACTTATTAATTTTCTTTGTATTTATTAGTTTTTGATATTGTTTTACTCTAAATTGTATTTTAATAGGCTATGTTCTTTTTCTCGGTATTGTAAAATATTGTAATAAGTACCTACTTGTGTAATAGATAATAGTCTGTTAAGATGCATCTCCGTTATACAATTTGAATTTGAATAAATTTGAATCATTAAATATTAATAAATAAATAAACATACCGTCGGACGGAACTGGCTTATGGCCGGGGGCGGCGGAGTCAATTAAGTTTAATGATCTTTGAGGTTTTTTAACCAGTAATGTCCAATGCTGCGACATTAATGCAGCTGACTGTTTATACGACCTACCAACACCGCCAACACGCAACACCACAAATATACACAGTTGGAACTTTTGACTTACTTCATCATCATCATCCACAGCCCGACTTCACCCACTGCTGGGTATAGGCCTCCCTTAGCTTGTGCCATCTACCTCGATCCTGTGCCAGTCTAAACCATTGCCGCCCTGCGACCCTGTCTATGTCATCTATCCATCTTGCTGCTTTGACTTACTTACCTCTAATCTACCTATGTACCTACTCTGTACCTAATAAAAATAATAATGCTGTTTAAGTTCATTGCAGTTTTATTAACATTATTAGGCAAAGCTTAGCATGACATTACGGTCCAATGTATGTTCGTCGCCAAACTTTGATTTGGGACATGAAGTACGCGATCGGTGTCGTCCAAAATGCTATCATGAAAGCAAAGTGAAGCATTTTCTCCTGGAAAACAAGAACAAAAAAATTATCGGCGTTTATTTTGCGGGAAGAAAATATTCTAAATTGGATGGAAATGAGACGATCTGGGAATCTAAGGCCCGTATTCCGAAACAGCGCTTGAGTCTGAGTCGAGCCTCAAGCATAGATTTTATGACAGTTCTCCATTGAAAAGTGTCAAAAATCTGTGCTTGAGGCTCGACTCAGACTTAAGCACTGTTTCGGAATACGGGCTAGAGAGTATTATAACTTGGTAGGTACACAAGGATACGCATCAGACTATACACTGCTACTAGCTCATAAGGCCCGCGCACACCTAGCGCGATCGCGCTACGTGTGAACAAGGCTTTATGTCCTTGCAGTAAGCGTCATTTTTAAGTAACTTGAGCTGTATCCTATCCTACTGTACCTATCGACCTTCCTACTTAGCGAGCCAGACGCTATGTACAGTGAGCTATAACAGCCGTTGCTTTTAGAATCAACCACTTATGTACTGTTAGGTGATAAAAAATTCTACACACTTACCCCAAATGAAACTGGAACTCTGGGAGGTGTGCAGACTAACATTCCCACTTGTACAGAGTTCCTCTTGGGTATAAAGAAAGGCATCGCCGCATTTCGGAGCATTCCGAGCTTTTTTACGAGCATTTTCGGGACAATTTCAGAATCCTTCAGAGTTTCTGTAATTATTTAACAGAAAATCAAAACTTCATTAAATTATGTATTTGACAGCTGCCCGATATTTTTCGATTTCCGGTTTGATTTTCAAAAGTATTGTCCTACTAGTTTTTAATCCGAGCTCAATGAAGGTAAAGGCTTGAACACACCGCCAGCGAACTAGTTCGCTAGCGATGGCGAACTAGCCCCCAAATAATTTGAAGTCTCCGAAATGTACATTGCCATCACAATGGCGCTTTTGGCGCTAGGTCTAGCGCAATTTCAAAGCATTTAACTGCTATTATTTTGTAGGCTAATCTTGGATTAACCTTGGATTTTAAATACGTGTCGCAGTTTGTAGTTCATATAAATTGCCAAGTTAAAAAAAAATTACATTTCTATTGAGTTTTCAAAAAAAAAAGATATTTATTGAGCACTGTGACATGCGCACCTATTTTATCGGACAACTTGTGTCTATTCAAAGTATCTAGAAGCATTTAAAGTGTCTAGGTTTATGACTACAATGCTTAATTTAAAAAAAATAAAAATACATTAGTAAAAATAGCCAAACCCTGGAATGGACCTGGCAGCACTGGCCGCAATTTAGACTGTCAAGATATGAAAGATATTTAGCCCAATCAAAACACTTAACTACTGCTAGGCATGGGAAATAATTACCTGCAGTTAATCGGCTCATTTACAACCTTGAGCTTGTTCAGCTCAAACAACTCAGCGGCTCAAACATCATGTAGTTGTTGTAGAAGTGTGGAAGTGCGAGTGCAGAAGTTAAGCCGCTTACAGACCTTCTGGCTTCACTTCGGAATCATTCAGTTAATATAGTTACCTACTTTAATTTTTTTCACTGAAATACCTAACCTACCTACCAAAGTAGCAAGCAGCAAATAAACTGAATAAATAAAGTCTGTTTAAACTATTATCGCCACTGTTTGTTTTGAGCCGTTATTTATTAAAATTAAACTGCTAGCTATGCTAAAGTATAAAATGCTATGATGTGCGGTTTTGGCCCTTACGTATTTATTGCAGAAGCAAATTTTCAACATAGTTTCTATTATTGGCTATGCATACCGTAAACCTTATATCTCTTTGTGCTTCTTCCAGAACGACTTCCAATTTGATCAGGGCGAGCAACGCCAGGCTCCATAGCTCGTCTTAATCTAGGTCTTTACCTATGAAATTGTACATTTGAATATTTTTTATGCCATTAAAATTAGATAGGCGTAAGGCTCCAAACCCCACAGCAAGCTCAGCCGTATAATTAGTTGGTCTAACTCCATCACGGCTAAGCTTGCCGCGGGGTTCCAATTCTTCGGTCCAACTTTTTCACCACTTCTACTATCGTCTTCAATTCAAGGCCTGCGCACACCTATGTGCTCTTTACCGTCGTCAGTATTTTCGAAGCATTACAACCTTGGAATTTTCAAGTCAAGAGTGAACAAGTGAATAATAGCTAAGCGTGCTCCACCTTAGGCTGCATTTTCATTTTCCATCAGGTTTGATGGCAGTCAAACGTTTAGCTATCAACAATAAAAAAAAATACCTATATATGTCGCTGGCCATGGCGATCAGTGAAACGCTGTCAAATTTGAAAGCGATATTTGACATCGTTTCATTGATAGCCATTGCCAGTGACCTAGGTGTACACAGGCCTTCATATCGTTGTTGACAACGGTTGCCAGCCGACCACAAGGCTCGTTTTTCAACTCATAATTTGCAGATTTAAATTTAAGGCTTTGCATGGGTGCAAAATACAAAAGCACATTTTGCCCTCCTTTTTTCTACACACCTGTGCAAAGCTAAGGCGATTGGCTAGTTATGTACATGGAATACATAGTGAGAGAAATGGCATGTCGTAGAACCTACATAAACCGTAAAACATTGTCAAGTGCACGAAAAGAGCCTCATTGAGGTGCGTTTATAATTCTTTCACCACATTACTTTTGAATAAACTTCTGTCACCATAGTATTAAGTATGTTAAGGCTGCAATGCTTTCTAAGTGAGAGCTGAAATAAAAAGTTTTGGTTTGATTCAATTTTGGTGTGAGCTACACTGAGCTGCACAAAACGTAGATAATAATGACTCCTTCTGTCTTCGACCATATCACTTTACCAAACTTTGACACAAGAGGTGGGCGTGGCTACGCCGCCGCCACGACCAAAGAAGTAGGAAATATAAAACTTGTTAAACCCATAGAGCAGCAGCATTGTTTTTGACAAAGTCAAACGGCTTCGTAGGTATTGCTTTTACCCAACATGCTGATGCAAACAGGAATGTTATGATATTGACCACTATGTGTGTGTATAAGTATTTTATGATTGCTCATCTGTTCCCCTATATCAAATAAATATAAAAATAGAACTAGTTTATTTTAATTATATGACAGCTGTCAGTTGAAAGCGATTCTATCTAGGACTGAAAAGTATTTAGGTCGTGGGTTCAATTCCCACCGAGAACAAATATTTCTTTGGTGAATGCAGATGTTTGTTCTCTGTCTGAGTGTTATATTGTATTCTAACTATGTGTTAACAAAATGATGTGCAGTAAAATGTATGTACTATAGGAATGAGATAGTTGATTGTAATACATCAACTATCTGATTCCTATAGTACAAGACAAGCAAGCTCGGGGATAGACAGTGTTTTGTGGATTGTCTACATTATTAATTTATTTTATAAAGATCGTGGGTTAAAATTTGGTCGTGCACCACCAATGTATACTATTCTGTCAGTTCATCACCTCTCTTATTATATAAATAGATATACTGTAGCTGTAGGTTTATCGACAAGATAAACCTAGCTCTAAGACTTCTCAAAGTGATCATTGATATTATGTTATTTTAAAGGTACAATGAATAAAATTAAACATTTTTACTTTACTTTGACTTTCACTTTGAATACTGCTACTCCATTGTAATCTCCATTTGATAACTCTTTGAATTGCTCGAAATCAATTGTCAATTTGAAAAAACGTCAAAACTATAGCGCTTGCAAAACAGGAAAGTATTAAAAACCGGATTATCTCCGGCTTCCGGCCAAAAACCGTTTCCAGGTTTGGTCAACGTAATATTTTTTCATATAGTAGAATTTTAACAAGAAAACAATATTCTAAGATACCTACAAAATCAACTATTAAAAAATTGTACGAAATAGGAATTAGTATCTAGTGAAGTTTAATATTACTTACTTTATTATTGAGTAGTTTATTGTTGAGTAGATTAGTAGTAGTAGTGGAGCTTTTTGTGAAGTGCTCATCCAGGGAAGTACTACCACCATACATACCTGTTTCTGCCGTGAAGCAGCATTGCTGTGTTTCTGTTTGAAGGGTGTGGGTGCCGGTGAAATTACTGGCACTTGAGGCTGAACATCTGTACGCGTGAAGCTGATGGACGCAGGGCAGTGCATCGTAGGGCAAATTCCTGGCGTGTGTGACTTACGAGGCAATGCTTTGTTACAGGCTATAGGTACCACTGTTACCACTTACAGGCCTATACCCGAGTGGGATCCTAGCTAAAGAAAAATAAGAACACAAATGAACAAAAAGTAAAACTGAAAAAAAACTAATAAAAATAAATCTAACATCAAAATATATGTATTAAAAATAAAGTTTAAAATTAAATTTAAACAAAATAATGACTATAATGTATGAATGTAAATAATAATGATGATATAATAATAATCGAAATAATAAGTAATAATATGCATGAAATGTAACTTAATGTAGTTATGGAATGAATGGGCTTTTTTTTTTTTTTTTTATAGTTACCACTTAACATCAGGTGGACCATATACTTGTTCCATCAGCTAGATGTATTAAAAAAAAAGACGCAGTGCAATAATAGAAAAACAAAGTATTGGTTTTATTATGTTTTATCGGTTTTTAGCTATGTATGCTTTTAGACAAAAAAAATCCATTTATAAAAATAATGCATCTTTTTAGTAATGTTTCAATTACCTGGACATATTAGGGCTAAGAATAAAGTGATGGTGAACTGAACGCGCGAACCTTGTGCAAACAACACCCACACCATTGCCTCCATATATTATTGCCACTGTTATGACTTTTTAACCGACTTCCAATCAAAAAGGAAGAGGTTCTCAATTCGGTTGTATGTTTTTTTTTTTTTTTAATGTTTGTTACCGCATAACTTCGTCATTTGTGAGCCGATTTGAAAAAATATTTTTTTATCTGCAAGGTACTGCTTCCAGATTGGTCCCATTTTAATTTTATTAAAATCGGTTTAGCCGTTTGACAATGAAGTCGGTTTCTCAAGTTTTTTAAACTTAAATTATGAGGAACAAGATTTAGCGCAGTTTCAAGACAGTATCTAACACTAATACTAGCTCGCTGCGTACAATGACAGTTCGCGGCGCTGTGTGGGGATGAATGCAAAACCCTACGCTTGAAACTGATCGCCATCGCCATCGCAGTTCGAAACTGTTCGCCGCAATCTTTTCTAAGCTTAATTCATTCACCCGCTAGTCCGGGGTACCTAGGTAGTTTTTGTTCACGGGGATTAAAAACAAAACAATATTTTTGAGGCTCAATCAGTAAGATTTATGTTTCTGATACTAAGGAAAATCGGAATACGTAAAACTTCCCTCACTGTATAGGCATACGCCTATCTATAATTCCGTCCTGAAGTGAGGGTAGTTATTATACCTCCACCTCTCAACGACGATAGCACTCATGTCAATGCTCCAGTCTGCCCACGACCACAGTTATTACAACATAGCCGAAGCGTCGGGGAAAATTATACGCGGTAAACACCCATCATCATCATTATCATCATCATCAACCTATATTAGTCCACTGCTGGACGTAGGTCTCTCGCAAGACACGCCACTGAGCCCGGTCTTCGGCTCTTCTTCTCCAGTGCTTGCCAGCTACATTTCGCAGATCGTCGCCCCACCTTGCCGGAGGGCGTCCTACACTACGCTATCAAACGCGGTAAAAATACCCGTGTCACAGTTTAATGTGTGTTATGATCGCAAAAGTTTAAAAAAGTACTATTGATCAATTTTGCTTAGCTGTCCGGCTTTTCGCAAAACCGGAAAACCGGGTTTGCACGCCCTAGTCAGGACGTAATGTCAGATAGGAAACTGATGGGTGGCTGAACTAATTGATGCCCGCGACTTCATCGACTGTCTCCACGGGTGGTGATTATACACTTCCTTGTTTCGATATTATATTTATGCATTCCATCTCTTATAAAAAAGTCCCCAAATATTATAAATACATTCACTTGTTCTGTTTTTTCTCCATCAATCAAAATATTACACGCTGTTAAACATTCATATCGAATACCATAAACTTAGCCTTATGATTGTATTTGTTTTTGTATTTATTGATTTACTTTGATTATGACGGTTCATTCTAGGTATGTAAATGCCCTTATTTTATTTTTTATTGATATTTGATCTTATTCTAAGCTTCTCTCCATCCAAAATTTGATTGGAAAATACTGATTTGCAGCGATATAACCACCCATTATGCATTACTATATTTTTAAATAGTTTCAAATAAGATTCTATCCTATTATTATCTTACACAACATCTTTTTTTGCTTTTAACGTAGTTAAACAAATATTTTTAGAAGTAATATATTTTTTTTCTATTAAAACTAATAGGAAAAACAATTTCCAGAGTTCAATAATATTAGAACGAATCCTCAATAGTTCTCTTTTTCCAAATTTTAGACTCTACGGGTCGTTTTCACCGATGACTAATCAGTAGATCAAATATTTGACGATTGTTTAATACACAAAATTAAGAAAAATTAAGTAGGGGGTAGTAAAACATTAAATAGGGGATGCTTTGTCTGTCACGATCTGGGAACTTTCGTTTTTATTAGTAGTGATCGCAGCGTGCAACTGTCAAAAGACGCGGCAGTGTGTGCGGATGTATACAATTCCCTATGTTGAAACTGAACGGTTCGCCATCGCGCCCGCCAGCGAACTAGGTGTGTTCGAGCCTTAAGTCAGTCAAGGAGCGCTTTCAAGGAGATTGGAAACCAACTAAGGTCTCTTGGGGAGGGAACTAAGGGCCATAAGCAGAAACATTACTTGAGTCCCTTACAGGTCTCTATTAGCTTGATTATAAAAGTAATTATCATCATCATCAGCCTGAAGAAGTCCACTGCTGGACGTAGGCCTCCCCTTCACATTTCCAGGAAAAACGATTCTGAGCCCTTTCGACCCACCGACTTCCCGCGTCATCAAAATTCTGGCTTATAAAAATAAGTTCATAGCCTGCCTATATAGTCACCTCGCTTTAGCCTCAAAGGTTTGCTGTAAGATAACTCTGCTCAGGGTTAAGCTCGCCTTTGTAGGTACATGGCCTATATTTCTGTCCTTTTCCTATGTTTTGTATTGTGTGCAATAAAGAATTAAGAATGCATACATAGGTATGTATGAACCTTTTTTATTTGTCAGTTAATTATGTAAATAAAACATTTTTTTAATTATTAATATAATTTGCATCTCTTGTAACTAATAGGTAATACTTAGTTAATAGTTACTGCATATATTTTTAAGTCTCATTTATTTGTACATTTAAATACTTATAAAAATAGATGATTATTATTATTCAGAAAATGTATATACAAAAAAACAATAAGCCCCATAATTAAGGGACACTGTTTTACGATCCAGCATTGTTTGCGCTTATAGGCATTAAAAAAATAAAAAGTGTATTTATTCAGTAGGATCTTAAGGATCACTTTGAAACGTCATAAAACTAGGTGAGCATAAAACCCCGCCTGGATTCAAAGCCGCGCCCGCGACCTTAGGATTGGAGGCGATGTATTAGCAAAGACTATGGAAAACAAGTAGACTGACAATCTCATCCAAGAAAACGTGCATCGATAAATGATTGCCTACAATGACGCTAGATGTCGCTGATCGTTTTGAATCTGATAAAAACGAGTGAAATGGTTTTTACAGTATTCGCAACAATAGGTTAGCTAACTAATTGATATTGTAGTACGACAAAAAATAGAGAGATGGCGTTAATCTGAGTGGCGTTACTTAAACTTGCGGCGTTGCCAGCTTTCGATGGAGCAAAAACAGGGTAGAGTGTGACGCGACGTTGTCAGCTAGTGTACGGAGATTTTATTTTGATGTTTTTAGTTTGTTCCAAGGATTAAGGTCATTGCTTAATTGCTAACAAGTTGCGCTGAAGCGTCAAAGTGACACTCAGGCAGGACAGGCAGGACCAACCTGGATTTTTAAAAACATTGGGTTATGTAATAACTTGTTACCTATTTGTAAAATCTTATGCGTAAGTTGTTAGGCAAAGTAAAAAGGCACACCACAATAACGTGTTAGGTATTTATTTTGTTGTGTATGCAAATAAGTTTAAAGATTTAGCATGGAGTTTTAGTTGAGTGATGACTATGACATTTAGTAACAACCTACCGTCTACATACATTGTAGATTGTAGGTATGTACACAATACAAACTGAATGATTTACACACCCATTTTTAGGGTTCCGTAGCCAAATGGCAAAAGCAGAACCCTTATAGATTCGTCATGTTTGTCTGTCTGTCTGTCTGTCCGTCCGTATGTCACAGTCATTTTTCTCCAAAACCGTAAGTGATGAAACTTGGCGAGTAGATGTATTTTGTTAGCCGCATTAAGATTTTGACACAAAAATAGAAAAAAAAACTATAACTTTTGGGGGTTCATACTTGAAACTGAAACTATAAAAATGTTTTTCATCGGTCCCATACGTGTGGGGTATTTATGAATAGGTCTTCAAAAATGATGTTGAGGTTTATAATATAGTTTTTTTCTAAACTGAATAGTTTGCGCGAGAGACACTTCCAATGTGGAAAAAAGTTGGTCCCCCCCTCTTAACTTCTAAAATAAGAAAATGATAAAACTAAAAAAATATATGGCATACATTACTATGCAAACTTTCAACGATATTTGGTTTGAACGAGATTTAGTCAGTAGTTTTTTTTTATACGTCATAAATCGTAAACCGCAATTTACCTTTCGACGAACTACAAAAACCTTTATATTATGTTACTTGATGCTACGGAACCCTTCATGGGCGAGTCCGACTTGCACTTGGCTGCTTTTTAAATTGCCCGAAAATTGAGTTTCGTTGTTAGCGTGTTTTCCTCGTGTTTATTGTTTAAAGTTTTTTCCGTTTTTTTTAAGAGGGTACCGAGCAAAATAGTGACACAAGCCGAGCAGCAAACGCGATCTTTTGTGTATGCGCATTGAGCTGCGAACAGGTGAAATATGATAACTCAATTTTATTATTATTTGTGCTTTTTACCGTCAAAACAAAGTTTTTTTTTTTGGAACAAATTTTTCAGAGAAAAATTCGGTTTTCAGAGAAAAATGGGATATGAGATGTGGGATGATTATAATATGAAGAAAAGTGGGGCTCTATTCCGGATAAGGTTTAATTTTTTTTTCTTAAATAGTTGTTAACGTAGATATTGTTTATAGGTTTTTGGGGGCTCTGATTGTGAATTCGACACAATTTTTTTTAATCCAAGATGGCAGCTTTATTTTTTTTCTTGAAAAATAGATATGGGTATCGTTTAATAGGTTTTTGGGGACTCTGATTATGAATTCGACATTATTTTTAAATAAATATGGTGACTACATTTTTTTTCTTAAAAAATGGATATGGGTATCGTTTAATAGGTTTTCGGGGGCTCTGATTGTGAATTTGACATTATTTTTTTAATCCAAGATGGTGACATAATTTTTTTTCTTAAAAAATGGATATTGGTATCGTTTTTTAGGTTTTTTGGGGCTCTGATTGTGAATTCGACACAATTTTTTTTAATCCAAGATGGCGCCTTTATTTTTTCTTGTAAAATGGATATGGGTATCGTTTAATAGGTTTTTGGGGACTCTGATTATGAATTCGACATTATTTTTAAATCAATATGTTGACTTCATTTTTTTTCTTAAAAAATGGATATGGGTATCGTTTAATAGGTTTTCGGGGGCTCTGATTGTGAATTTGACATTATTTTTTTAATCCAAAATGATGGCTTCATTTTTTTTCTTAAAAAATGGATATGGGTGTCGTTTAATAGGTTTTGGAGGCTCTGATTGTGAATTTGACATTATTTTTTGAACACAAGTTGACGGCTGCATTTTTTTTTCTGAAAAAATGAATATGAGTATCGTTTACACATATCGTAACAATGTCAAACGAGCGACAAAGAGGAACAATCGGCCTCCGCGTTCGGCAGCGTTCGACATCTGTCTCTCTCCTATTTGAGTGAGCGATGCGTCCGCGTGGACAGCTGTATGACATTGTCACGTTCAACTGTCGTCAGTTAACTGACTTTACAGACAGCTGATTTTTTTAAGGAAATGTAGAACTTGCATTACTGCTGAAGGCCAACAGTTTGAACATTTGCTGTAAATCCTTGATGTAGTTAAATTAAAATCACGATTGAAGAAATCCTATGATTTTATTTTATTTCAAACTTTCACTTAAAACTAACAAATTACTTGAACACCCATGTTTATTACTCTTTCGACAAGATGGTGGCTCTATCTGTTTACTTGCAATGTCAAAATGGTATTTACTTTTACCTGTAAATTGTGAGCGGCTTAAAAACACAGCGTAGGCATTTTAAGTTCATAATTTAAATTAAAGGGTACAAACATTTTATCTCATGAAATAAAATTGATTGGAAATCCGGTTTATTTGAAAAAACATTTTTTATTTCGAAAACTAAAAAGTACTCTAGCAAGTATTATACCATTTTGGAATCCTGAATAAATGTGCCATTTTTTAAAGTTACTTGCCATAATAATGTAGTACATTTTTTTAGCAGTACAGACGGTTAAAGTTGGGTGATGTAATTATCTGAAATGAAATGTTGGCCAAAACTCCACGATTTCATTGAAAACTGAGGCAGTTATGGCTTAATTTTGAATTGTAATTTACAGAAGGGTTATTCGTGCTTACGTTGCAGAAAAAAGTTAATATTTGTAGTCACAGGACTTAAGAGATCATCACAGGGTGTCAGTTTTTCCTGTTTTTTTTAAATACTCATAACTCCAAAGTTACATAACAAATATTTTTTTTTATATTTTTCTGATAACTGTCATGACTTGGCGCATCACCCGTTTTCGGCTGGACGTTGACTTAAGGGACACCCTGTATATTAAAAAAAATCCTCAATCTTGGATTCAAAAATGAATAGCAAATGCGAGGCGGAATATAGTTTAAAACTAGTTTTTTCGTGTGCGCGAGCTGCATGCAGCTCGCGTGTCGGTGTGCTACTCCCAGTTTTACATTTGTTTACACTTTAAAAACCCCAAAAAGTAGTAAAGAAAGTCCTAAGGAACCCTAAAAATGTTTACATAATCAACGTCCTAGGTGAAGTAAAATTCCAATCAAAGTCTTAAGGAACCCTAAAAGTCGACCACATAATCAAATTCCTCAATGTAGTAGAACCCCAATCAAAACCCTAAAGAACCCTAGAACGCACTAAGCGTTTTGGCTCCACCTTCATTATGCGAACCTCCAGGGAATGGAACTCATTGCCGGCGGCTGTTTTTCCTGACCACTACAATCTGGGCCTCTTCAAGGCAAGAGTGAATAGGTGTCTTCTAGACCATCCTGCTCCATCGTCGGCTACATCGTCGCTTACCACCAGGTGAGATTGTATCCAAAGGCTGGTCTATATCTTGTAAAAAAAAAAAAAAAAAAATTGTTTACATAATCAAGGTCCTAAGTGAAGTAAAATTCCAATTAAAGGCCTAAGGAACCCTAAAAAATGTTTATTTTATCAAGTTCCTCAATGTAGTAAAACCCCAATCAAAATCCTAAGGAACCCTAAAAATGTTACCATTATCAAGCTCCTAAGTGTAGTTGAAACTCCGATCAAAGTCCTAAAGAACCCTAAAATTGTTTACATAATCAAAGTCCTGAGTGAAGTAAAATTCCAATTAAAGGCCTAAGGAACCCTAAAATTGTTTACATAATCAAGGTCCTAAGTGTAGTTGAAACTCCAATCAAAGTCCTAAGAAATCCTAAAAGTTGATCAGTTAATCAAGTTCCTCAGTGAAGTAAAACCCCAATCAAAGTCCTAAGGAACCCTAAAATTGTTTACATAATCAAGGTCCTAAGTGAAGTAAAATTCCAATTAAAGGCCTAAGGAACCCTAAAAATGTTAACATTATCAAGCTCCTAAGTGTAGTTGAAAGTCCAATTAAAGGCCTAAGGAACCCTAAAAGTTGTTTATTTTATCAAGTTCCTCAATGTAGTAAAACCCCAATCAAAGTCCTAAGGAACCCTAAAAGTTGTTTATTTTATCAAGTTCCTCAATGTAGTAAAACCCCAATCAAAGTCCTAAGGAACCCTAAAAGTTGTTTATTTAATCAAGTTCCTCAATGTAGTAAAACCCCAATCAAAGTCCTAAGGAACCCTAAAAATGTTAACATCAAGCTCCTAAGTGTAGTTGAAACTCCAATCAAAGTCCTAAGGAACCCTAAAAGTCGACCACTTAATCAAATTCCTCAATGTAGTAAAACCCCAATCAAAACCCTATACGGAACCCTAAATTTTACGTAAAGCCAAATCCTCAACGGGTCGGAACCGCTAGAAGGGACCTTGTCGCGCGACCTACAAGCAGGTCCAAAATGAAGTAAAACGGCAAACATAGGAGGAAAGGGTTCTGGGGGGCCGAGGGGGGGTCCAGCACGGCTCGCTTCGCTCGCCGCGCTGTTCTTCGTAGTCGCGTGGCGGCTCGCTTCGCTCGTCGCAACGCTCCCCCCTAGTTCAGGTAGGGGGGTTCTGGGGGGCGTAGGAAGGTCACAGCACGGCTCGCTTCGCTCGCCGCAATGCTCCACACGAAAATAAAAGGTCAAAAATAGGGCATTTTTAGGTTTTTTAAATAATAAAGGGGTCTAGAGGGAAAAGGGGGGAAAAAATTATTTTGCTTTCAAAATAATCACACCTTCCCTACATGACCCAAAAAAAAAAAGTCTCGCAAGTCACTCCGCTTGGAAGATGCGAAAGGGGGGGAAAAAAAGGGGTAGGAGGGGGGAAGTTTTTTTGTTCTTTCAATTCAGGAAGAAACCCTCTATACGAAACCCCAATCGAAACCCCTCTATCTCGATGGCATCTGGTAGCACTCTAAAAAGGGGGGTCCTGGGGGGCAAGGGGGGCAAAATTTTTTGTGCAATCGAAATCACTCGTGACCGTCTTTAGGTTCCCCATAAAAAAATTATGCAGGACCTCTCGGTTGCAGAGCCCCTCACCAAAAAGTCCATTAAAAACATAATTATGAAACACATCACGATCATCATGGGTTACCTACTTTTACCATTCTAGGTGTAAACAGAGTCGAGCGAACCTATCATTGTGTGCGTGAGTACGCACACAACTAGCGAGCCGCAGTAAATACCTATTTTCCGTCCGCCTTGTTTGCTCGATACCCTCTTAAATAACTTACCTTTGCTTGCCTACCGGACTTGATTGACTACGCCTACCTGTAACCTGTGCTTATTAAACGGACTTCGATTGCCCAAAGAACACTGTCTGACTGTCACGAAAATGTATCTTTGAAGGAAAAGTTCATGATAGTCCTAAAACCAAAGTTTTGAAAAAGACTGCATTAACATTACTGTTACGGATAGGTGGAATTTAAAACACTTATTTGAGGAAGTTAAAAGAAAACCGGCCGGGTACGCGCGGACAAGCTAGTGCTCAGTACCGAGGTTCAAATCCAACTATTTTTGTAGCTGTCCGCGCGCAAGCGGGGGTAGTCTCCAGTTTTATTCAATGAACAAAGTAAGTACATTTTATATTTTTTTAAATCTACCTACACTTTATAATTTAAAAATTGTTTTTTAATATTATTACAGGTTCGTGAGGTGCGTCTGTCTACATTCTCCGCCCAGTGTCACGTCAGGGACACTGATTAGCAACAGGAAGCAGCACCAAGCGAGTAACAGGTCGGAACTCCAGTCTCGGCGTTTATTTCCACAGTGCGTCATACACTTGTCGGGTCCGGACAATAGTAAATCCGCGGTACCTCTCGGCCAAGTGGTTTTGGTAGGTGCTACTCGGCCAATGCGAAGAATGCCCCACTCGCCTATTTGAACAGCAGAAGTACAGCAGTGCAGCAGCGACGACAACTTCTCTAAATGCAGAACAGCTAAGTCGACGCTCTCAGTTGCGTGTACCATTTCTAACGTTTCTTTATTTATTTTTATTTTTTCTTTTTCAGGTGCGGCTGTCATCCAGGGCCATCCGGGATCATCTTTTTCGCACAGGAAACCAGCATCTCGGGACCATTGACAATCTTTGTGTAATTTCAAATTCATATATTTTCTTTCTGAATGTGTGTAACACAACTTGTCTAAATAATTTGTAGTCCAGTACATACCACTCTTATGATTCATCGAAAAATAAATTATATTTATTTGTAATCTGTGTTTCTTTTGTATGACACCATCGCTGAGGCAGTATGCGCGTACTGCACCCTGTAGATGTACTCGTAGCTCAGGAATCGAATCAGGATTTGTAGGTATGTATACGCGCCAGTAGACGACACAGGCGGCGCCGGGCGGCGTAAGCGGCGGGCGATGTGTTACATTACATAACAACAAATAATGCAGCTCATTTTTCTCGCTTGAACTTGAAGTGATTTGTATTTTATAACTTTTGCATCCTAAAACTTGCTTTTGTAAACAAGGGAACCATCTTGGTATGCTAGTCCGATATTTCATCTGTTGAAGTTGTAGAATCCAATCAGTAAAAATCTTGCCATATTTCGTAGGTATTTGTTCGTATGCTGATATCTTCTTATGAATGTTTATGAGTGTGCGTGAGGGCGACGCATCAGCTGTGGTCTCGCAGGCACCTGTGCGCGCGGCCACCAGTGGGGAGGTGGTAGTGACGGCGCGGGAGCAGGCGTGGCGGGGCAGGTACCTGGAGGCGGGGGCGGGGGAGCAGCTCAGCTGTTCCAGTGCACACTCAGAACATTGATGCTTCGAAAGACAGAATCCGTTAACACACGAACCTAGCGGTGTTACGGTGGCACAAGGTTCATTTTTGCAGAGCATTATTGTCTTTATTGGCGCGATGCAATGGTAATTGTCCTCACCAATTAATAACTTTGTTTTTACATTATCACTACACGAAATGAGACAGTTCATTATGTAAATTTAGTTCATCACTTTTTCTCGCACTTAGTTCTCGCAGAATTATTGTTTATGTTTGTAACTTTGCACTTTTTATCAGCTACAGATTTTTGTCGATTCTTCGTTACATTTTTACGATTGATCTCGTTATTGTAGGCTGGTATAAATAACTGCGTTGGTCTATGTCTTTTGCGTGCGCTTTTTTCTAAGGCTGCTAGGTATGTCCGCGGCTAACTTTTGCCCGAGTAAAAACTTTTCAAATTGAAAGTAATTTTTGTTGTATCTTTTTTGAAGTGATTTTGGTTTTTCAGTCTACGTAAATATGATCCTTCGCGTATTCTATATTCAAAAGTAAGGACAATATTTCCGCGCATGTTTAAGAAAAATACAAGGTGTATCTAAATATGTGTACTATGCGAAGGTGGGGGGTTTCAGACCACAATGGTGATCAGTTGTGGGGGGGAGAAAATTAAAAATTCCTATTTTCAGTTTCCCATACAAAAATATTTAATTTCATAATGCCTAAATAAATTGACAACCCTATCCTTGTAACCCCTTGACCCCTTGACCTACTACCTCTGTAGGTCTACTACTACTACCTACTACCTCTGTAGCTGAGTTTAGGGTTGTCACTTTGTATAAAGTCAGCTGTTCATGTTGAAACTTCGTTGCAGTTTTTTCAGAGATACCAATCGAAGTTCGAAAAGTCGTTGAACAAAAGTTGTTCCCCGGGGGGTGGAAATTCACCCCCCTTCGGGATAGTACACATATTTTGATACACGTTGTATAGTTATAGATGTCTTCTAAAGTGCTTTAAGGTTTAATCCTACTAGAATAAAGAAACTAACCAAAGTCGAGGGCGGCAGTTAGTCTACTTGCAATAAAAAAATAATTTTTCATTAGCGCCATCTATTTTAAAAAAGCATCACTTAGTATGTACCTTACAAAATACCACTACGCCACGCCATCTATCAATAGGTATATGAACATTGAAAATATTGCTCTTTCCAGGCTATTTGCCAGCGCCATCTAGAAATAGCCCGGAATTTTACCATTTTTTGAGTCACAAAATTTTGTTCTCTATTAGCAGTCTACTTGTTTTCCTTAGTCTATGGTATTAGTAAGCAACAAATATTGCACATCGGCTAATTTCGGCTTCATAGGGCGTAGTGTGCGTAAGAAAGAGATAGCGCTCTACGAAAGCAGAAAAGCCGATGTGCAATATTTATTGCCTACAATCGTAGTGCACTTTGAACTTAGAAACACAGGTTTAGAGATCTATCCATACCTACCTACCTACTATCTAAGGGTCATGCTACACGGGCGGTTCTCCCGCCGCGGGAATCCGCTCGACAAAGCTTCCGCAGACCATTAAACTATACGGGACGCGGTTTTTCGCTGTCTTTTGTTCATTTCAACATGGACCCGCAACATGGAACGCAAGTGCACGAACGACGAGCGAGCGAGAAGGTCCCGCGCACAATGACGCAATAGCGGATAACCGCCCGTGTAGTTTAGAACGGCGGTAAACAGCGGCGGTCGAATTTCTCCCGCCTGCAAACCGCGGCGGGAAACCGCGCCGTGTAGTTTGTACAATGTCCATAAGAATTGAGTCTAGTGCGGTTCAGAAGCGGATTCCCTCGGCGGGAGAAGCACCCGTGTAGCATAGCCCTAAGAGTAGATTAATTAAAATCGTCGGCTATCAATAATCATAATAGCCCTTCCTTTTTATTTTCTTGAATTTGGCCCTTATTTCTATTTTTGATTTCTCAAGTGAAGTGATCTCAAAACGCAGCAAATTTTTATATAAATCTCCTTCCGATACCAGCAACATATGAGCGCACTGTCTCAACAGAAATGTAAAACTTTTCGGTAAAGTTTCTAAAGAATCTTCAAAGACTCTCCGCTGACTAGGTTTCTCTGAAGGAAAGAAGTAGAGTTTAAACCAGTACTTGATGTTCGTAAGTGGTTCTTCAAGTAGCGGATCCAAGTATTCACTTTCTTGATTACTTAGTTTTTTAGTTAGTTCTCTAAGCTCTAGTAACACGCTTAGCGGCATTTCGTCTTCGGAGTCAGGTCTAGGGATCTTTTTCCTTTCTTCGGTCCAAGTGAGAAGCGACGGATCTTTAGAGTCTTTTATTATCTTTTTTCTGATGATCTTCGGTAGCTCTGGGTCAAGTTCTATTTCACCAGGATCAGTAACTTCAGCGGTCTTCAAGTAGAGTTGACTAGGGTCATACTTTTCCTCGTCAAAGTCTGGGTTCTTCTTTGGTAGTAATTCCTTGGCATATGTCTCTCCTTCGCTGTCTTCGCTGAAAAGCCTGTCTTCGTCTGATTCTTGTCTCTTCTCACTTATTGTTTCTGAAACGTGGTCACAGTCTTTATCTCCTGTGGTTGGCATGGCTTCAATATCCATACTGGCATCAGCGTTTGTATCATCCGCGGTAACTGTCTCACATGGCGGTGCTTCATCAATTTCTTGAGTTCTTTCCGCGTTTTGCACTGCCATGTTAACCTTCTGCGCTATTTGATTGAGGATATCGTCTTGCACAGCGGCATGGTAGTCGTCCACAAACGACTTCCACTCGAACCGTCTCGCAAGTTCTTCTCTTCGGTTTCTTTCGTATTTTTTGACAAACTCAGGTCTTTCGAATCTGCAATTTTTGGCAAATATCCCCATTTCTGTTGGTCTGTTCCGTTGGGTTCTTCCGTTATATTCAGCGGGTATTGGAAGTTTGTGTTTTTTGCATGTGTATATGATTATTTCTCTGATTACTTTAGCCCTGTCGAATTCAGATTCGTTGAAAATAATGGAGTCTACACTAGATACGATGCTTTCGTTATCTATATTTTCATTTTCAGTTTGATGGTTTCCTATCGAAACATCTTGGAAGTTGTCTGAATGATAATCCATCCCACAGTTCTCTTTCAACTCTTCTTTTATTTCCGTCTTAAAATCATCGTCAAAGATGTTCTCTCCTTCGATTTCTTCCTTAATTTCATTAGGGTTAGTCATTCTATCATGTATTTCTCTCAACTTATCTTTTTCAGTTTCATTTAACTTAGATGACTCAAAAATTTTGGTTTCATCAAGGAATTGTATACTATTTGAGATTGTACTGTTGGTGAATGAATAATCGCTAACTATGTCAGGGAACTTATTGTTGCTTGCGATGCTATCATTCCATTTCCTCAACTTGCTTTTTTCATGATCGTCCAGTTTGTTAGATTCCAGAATGTTTCTGTTTTCAATGAATTTTATACTGTTTGATATTGAACTATTTGTCAATGAAAGTTCGCTAATCGATCGAGATTTTGAGTCAACTTCACTTAGTATTCGCCGTCGTTTTGGGGGGTTGTCGAAGGGCTCTTCAACATCGCTTTGAGTGTGGCCTGGCTCATGATCATCATCATCATCATCTTTCGCTTTTAGTCGATCTACTTTAACAAGATGTTTTAAAGTCGGAGGTTTTGTCGTCAGCCAGTTATGGTTCTCACAATTCCTGACATACACCATTTTACCGGTATAGATTTTGTAGTCACTAAATTTATAAATTTCGTCAGTTATTTCCTTATTACCCACTCTGATTCCTTTCACTACGTTTTTTTGTTTTCTCGAATTTGGATTGACAAGGTTCCAATCATAATATGCATATCTAAGAGAGTACTGCGTGAAATCTTCTGTCAGCTTCTCTTTGATTTCTGGGTCTTGCAAATGCTGTACCAAAACTTGCGTGTATGAGTGAAACGGGGTCAAAGTGGGCTTGAATTCGTGTCTTGGTATGACTAATGATCTCTCTTCCCCTCCGGTCAACCTGTTTAAGAATTCGTGGGCCATTTCATCGTTTATGACTTTTTTATAATCCTTTTGCCTCAGATCCATGTGTTGACCTAACGCTATGTAGTCGTCGGTGTCCCATGAAGATCTGTTGGCGTATCGGTGGCAGTAATACCTGAGTAGGTTCTTTTTGAACTGGTAGAAGGTAATCCACTCACGGTATGAGAACAGTCTGTTCGTGGGCGCTGACTCTCCGTTCATGTTGTAACTCTTCGGTCGACCTTCCTCTTCATTGATTGCTTCAGCAGCCCTCGATAACTTGATTTCATACTTACAGTCGAGCCCTAAACAAAGTTTCAAGGCCCATATAATATAAGTCATGATGTGGAACTCGTATGCTGGCACTTTATAGATGAGTTTATCTTTAGCATTGACATCCAGAAAGCTACATGGCTTGTAGTGCATGAGAGATAGTACCAATGGTTTCAAGTCATCGGGCAGGCAGAGCTCTTTGAAATGGTTGTCGATTATAAGTCTCAAATCTGGTACAATTGGGTTTCCTAAATTTAACCTTTTGAAAAGAGTCATGGCTATAACCCGAATGACTGGTGATTTGAACCGAGCTAAACCTCTGTTAATACCAGACAACTTTTCTGGCTTCAGTTCTTTGGGAACAATTTTTTCTATGTTGTATGGCACTGACACTAAACCGTCGCGGAAGAGTTTTATTAGATGTGTGAGCGTTATGTCACTTTTGTCTAAATTTAGTGCAATGTATATGAGGCTAGTGAGAAGGGAAAATGAGAAGTTGATGACTAATTTGTCGCGGGTCGCATCCCATTGACTCAACAAGTCCTCAGGAGGTCGGTCCACATCTGAATCTGTGTCCTCCACATTTTCAGGGTCAGATGGCGGGTGCGAATTTTCGTTCAATCTGAAAGAAAACATTACAAATTTAAAAAAATATACTCAGCAATGGCGGAGACTGGCACAGGACTGAAGAGAGTGCGTATTAGGGAGGAGGCCTATACTCAGCAGTGGGTGCATACAGGCTGAATAGATAGATAGTCCACTTCTGGATATAAGCACCCCGTGGCTCGCCAACAATCCCCAATCTGTAGGAGTCAGCGGCACCTCAACGCCCTCACCGCCTCACACGCACAACTGGACATTTTTGCCGATAAATGGCATGTTATTGAGAGATTGTGCTTTCAATACTGCGAGAGTCTAGAGTACAAATAGATGATTTGTGTATACCTATACCTAAGTACCTATAATAGTTAATGATCTCATCTTGTTTTATATTTTTTCATTTAGTTTTTTGTATGCCTACAAGCATACTGTAGGTATACATCCGGTGCAATATTAGTAGTTATGTATAGTTAAATAAATAGCTTGTAAGATATTTTTAGTCTAAGTTAAGATATTCATTAGTTTTTAATCCTTAAGTAACGCATTAGATTATTTATCTGTAATGTTATTTTATAAGTGAATAAATTGAATTGAATTGAATTGAATAAGCTTCCCCAATACATTTCCTGGAAGAACAATATAAACATCTTAACAAATTGCATACACAAGCACTGGTGGTCTACTCGTAGCCGCACTGCCTATCGATTCGGTTGTGGGTTCAAATCTTGTCTTGCACCAGTGAGTTTTTTTACCGAAAACTTAATAAGAACTTTGCATTCAAATTTTTACGTTAAGATTTTCTCCTATACCGTTTCAGATTACTGACAAACAATGATGGAAAACATCGCCATGTAAAAAAGATTCGCCGGCATCCTACTTGCGGAACCAGTTCGCTTCGATTCAAAAATTTGGCAAATGGTTTTAACATACCCCATTTCAGCTGGCTTCAAATACTTTTTGATATATCTAGCCCACACCCACAACAGTTTAGTCTTAAAGCTTGGTTTAGCTCCATATTCTAGCAGTTCATCAGCTGTTCCTTTGATGAGGAAGTTAAATGCATGCCATTTATACCAAGCATCTGACACTGAAATAAAAAATGTAGGAATTTATTTCATTACTTGAACTTGGAACACTAAGTTCGGCAAGTTTTATCATGTGCACTTGATGTGCGAGCAGTTCACCGTTTTGAGAGTACTGGCATAGTGCACATAAATTTTTCGACAGAAAAACTCATTGGTACACCACTGGATTTGAACCCACGACCTTCGGATCGGAAGGCGGGGCCGCTAGACCACCAGTGCTCTATTGATCTTGGTGTCACGCACACCAGCGCAGAAGGTAGGGGTACCAAGTAAGGTGTGGTGGCTGTCAAATATTTTTGTACTAGCTCTCATATAGCTTCTTTTGAATGTTTACTCACTTTCCCTCTCTTCTTTTTCCACGACTTTTTGAATTTTCCTCCTATTAATGTTTAGGATAGTATCTTTCCCCGTCTCAACGTGTTCCACCAACGTTTCCAGGTAGTTATTGTCCTGGGTGCCGCATTCTGTGCAGAAATAGAACCCATCGTGCAAGTTTATCTCTGAACAACCACACAGTTCACAGGGCTTTGAAGACTTCATAATTATTTAAAGAAATTTCGTTTGACTTCACTTCATAAAGTTTTTGTCTAGCAATTTATAATGTTTATCTATGAAAAATAGACACAATCATGTTTTGTTGTGGCCACAATCGAATCGATCCTACACCAAAAACTCGCACGATACAGAGTAAGTACTCTCAGAACTCTACTCTGTCTGTGCTCAGCTGCTCACACGCGCGCGAAACCAGCTGCCGCGTTGAACGACCAAACCAAATCCACAGACAGAACAGAAAAAGACTCGGAAACACATGGTCCATTGGTCAAGCAAGAGGACCGCTCAACTTCCGCTTGGGACCGCTCTAATCAGGGAACAGGAATCACAATGGAATCCGCGATAAGGCGTTGCCGCTCTTACTTAGCTGTGTATTACACCAGTGATCTTATCTTTGTCTATCCCACGGAACGTAGCTACGAGTAGAAGAGAAAGTAGATGTATGTTTGGCAACACCTTACTCCTGTGTAAATCGTGTCTGTTGATTTCCGACATGTTGGACAAAACATTGTCTTGTTGTGCTGAGAAAACTCAATAAATTGTGTTAAAAATAAAGCGTTTCTACAAAATCAATTCACCTAGTGAAAAAATGTGTTGTTCTGCTGTGTATTGTTCTTCCAGAACAACAAAAGGAGGTGTAAAAGACCCGGAATAGTCATTTAATACGTAAGTCTTAGTCAATATATTTCATCTTTTTACATGCTAAAAGAGCGAGATTTTTTACCAGAAAAACAGTAATAATTAAATTTTATTCATGTTAGTCATATATTCATAAGTGTTATTGATGAAAACTAAGTGTAAAACCATTAATTATTGTAAAATAAAATGTATTGATTTAGGCATCTGTGCTAGTGATGTACTACACCAGCCAATTTGGCTATATCGATAATATTTTAGTTTCCGTTTTTTATGCATATAACTCAATGCTTTGAATGAGTTTACTGCGGGATAAATGTTTGTAAGATCTGCAAATATTTGTAGCGGGTCACTCGTAGTTCCTGATACCCACGATACGGGTATCCTAGTGTAATCCTACTGGGGGATCATGACTACTAAGTACTCAATACATTTATTGCTTTACACATGGTTTAGTTTCTGCATGCATCGTTTTTAGGTGTAATTAGGTATCACATGGACTCTGCATGGGTATAGAAAATATGGAGGCAGGCCGAGGTTTTAAGGTAAGTTAGCTTGATATCTTGATATTAGGATTATGAAGTGACTGTTGTAATGTTGTGGAATCATAATAATGTGAAACATCTTTCGTTTCGTTTTTTTTTGTACGCAATATTTTTTTTAAATGCTAAAAAAAACCGCGCACAGTCAAATTGGCGGGAATGAAAATCTGATACCTACCTATCTACTCTGCGCTGTGGATGTTATGTTCTCTTAGGTTTATCACAATTTTATTTTGTTTAATAAATACTAAGTAGGTACTTAGTCGTTGGGTGCTGAATAAGATTTAAAACTCGATTGAGAGACATAGCTGAAGAAGTAAACTTCTGATTCTAGAATTAATTTGTTTTTTGTTTCCTCGCAAATTAGAGAATAGTACTAAGTATACAATGCTCGGCTGAAATAGTAATTAACGGCCTCGTTTATTTATCTCATTTATAATTTATTTTTAGTTTCCCAAAATGCCCCAGGACGGAAAAAAATGCAAGAAAGTGGTGTGGAAACACAAGACCTTTCTACAACACCCAAGCGAGCAGTGAGAATTTTAAAAGTTTAAACCGTTTCATAAATTTTCATACCGTGAAAATCCCTCATTGTGTATTGAAATAAATTATTGTAATTTAGTTGAACAAATCAAAAAGTTTATATCCAATTATGACGCCTTTTTCATTGATTTCGGTATTCAATAAATAATGCTGGACAAGTCACACAACATTATCTAGCCCTAGAATAAGCAGAACTTGTGTTATGGGTGCTAGATAACTGATATACCTACATAATACAATACATTACATGTATAGGTATTTTTTATTTTTATATAGAAAAGACCAGAACACTCGGAATAAATACCTGCAGATCGTACAAATATTTGTTCTAAGGCGGGAATCGAACCCGCAACCTCTTGCGTCGTAGGTGGACATTCGCCCACTGCACCACAGAGGTCGTCAAATCGTCGTAATTCATCGATAGGTTAGTTAATGTCGTTACTTCTCTAGTCACGCACACTAACACATATCTACAACTGAACACTAACAAAAAACGGACACGCTTTGAAATTTATTTATCCATCCTTAGTAAATATAACATCCTTGGCTCTAATTTTACGACGAACGATCACAGATGATTAGTCCTCGACATTATTACCCACTCTAAAAAATATTTAATAACAAAAGCGCTCTAAAAAATTATATTCTTCTTTCATCTGGCAACAAAAATCTGACAATGTCAGATCAGCAGTTTTGTTGCCATGCTTTGATAAATCTTACTAAATTAGGATTATTACGGGAAATTCTGTTAACCTGCTCCAATGCAGTCTTTCGCGGTGCTTGTACAATTTTTGAAAGCGCCCGGTGAGCAAGTAGAGAAGCATTGTATATCAACACAAATCAAGGCGCACACTGCTAGTGTTGGGTATGACATGATTTTAGATTGACTTTTGTAAGACTTGGTTCATTTTCAAAGTGAGCCGGTAAAATGAGCCGGCTCTTTTGAGCCGATCATTTTCAAATTGACGCGATTGGATTCAATAGGGTCCGGTTAATGTACTGTCAGTTAATGTACACACTGTTAAAACGATGCCACTTTTTTCCACTGGGAAATTGTTAAGGCCCGTGTACACTGGAGCTAATTTTGTTTATCTAGCGATGAATAATTGCTCTAAAGAGGATAAAACCTTTGATTTCATTGAAAAAAAAATCATTTTCTGGCACTGTGCGCCTCGCCTTGTGCGTATTTTTTATGTTCTAACATAACCTAACCAATTAAGTAAGGACAAGTTTAAGTATCTAGTGCCAGAACCAAAAAGTAAAAATTAATGTTTGAATTGCTACAGTGTACGTGTGGCTTAACTAGCATCGTATAACGGTGTGTACATTACAATATCATGATGTACATTATCGCCTCCCATTCAATATCTATGACAATCTGTTCTGTCTGTTCATTCTTTCTCACAGAACAATACTACTCTTACGAGTTCTTTCTTATCAAGCAAGTCGCGACTCGCGGAGTGATTAATTGATTGAAGCTGGAAAAGAGTAACATCATGACACTACCATCTTTGTCATTTGAGTGAAGCTATGAGTTTTTGAATTAGTGACGTCTTGCATTTTCTAGAGTAGCGTCATGTTGTTAGTATGACTTTGTCATATTGATATGACATGAATTGAAGTATTACATTTGAAGACTTCGAGCCGATCTTACAAAGTCGAATTTTGAACAGGACAAAAGAACCGCGTCAGTCACGTCATTCTCAACACTACACACTGCAACAACGTCGTCAGTGAGGTAAGGAGAGATACATCTTTGAATATTTGACAATTAAATTCTACCTATTATTTACGAGCTGGTATGCCCGAGCTTTGCTCGGTTTTTTAATAATATTTTTCGATCTTACTAACAGCGCCATCTGCTGGAATAGCTAAAATAAGTTTATGTATAAGTTGATCAATAGATAAAGTTGATTATTAAAAACAATAAAAAAAGATTTTCCATAAAATTATCCCAGCTATATTAATCGATTAATCGCCCCCGAAACCTTCTGCATACTAATTTTCATGAAAAGCTCCGGAACTTTTGTGTCGAGTGTTTACGTAGAAGTTCAATAGATGGCGTTCTCCGTGACACTAATTCGTGATTTCGACTACTCGGGAAGAGATGGCGCAATTTTTTTTATTATTAAAATATCTTTTAACCCTAGTCTTTTCTGAAAATGAAACCTAGCTAGATTAATTTATCGCCCCCGAAAATTTGTTGGCGCATTTTCCGAGATCCTTAATATAATATATATATATATATATATATATATTGATAGGATATCACATTAATTTATTTATCTACAAGATTTTTTCGTTTAAAGGTATAAGATTATATACTTTAGTGAATTGTGAGACACATAATTTAAACAACAACAACTATGAGATTTATCAAAATTATATGTAAATGTAGGTAAATTAAATTATATGGTACCTAGTTGATTGATTGATGTGAGGACCCCTCTTTGCTTGAAGGCTTTCATCCATAGTATTTCCATTTACCACAACGCATAAAAATAAATTTAGCGAAATGACAGAAAACTAAAATATTAACTTAAATATTAATAATATAATTCAAATTCAAATTGTTTATTGAACATAAATGCATCCTAACAGATACTCCAAAGCGATACATTTTGTACACGGGTACTTAACATAATATTTTATACATAGAAATTTAATAACATACTTAACAAAAACAATATCAAAAACTCACAAAAAATATTAAATTATAATAATGCACACAATAATTGCACCAAAGAATTAAACATTTAATCCTGAAGATATTCAAAATAATATTATAAATGAGCTTCAATAATATAATATATTTATAATTTTTTTGATAACTATACATAACAATTAGTCGCACGATTGCTTTGCACGAGGCGCTATAAGAAAATAGAGTGATGAAATAGCCTATCCCAAGCCTTCCTCATTATATGGCCAACAAACAAACATTAAATTTATTCAATCCAGACCATTTCCTGCTTCCCGAGATTAACAAATAATCAAACTCTTCAGTTCAAATTCAATACTTAGAATGATTTATTAGTACACTTTCATGCTAGCACCCCAGCACAAAATGTCACTCATTAGTAGGAGTGGGCGTTTATTCAACGAATGGCTTTTTTTTAACTGTTAATCTAATGTTAACGAATAAACAGCTTTTTGTTTACTGCAAAACCCACTAAATCTATCACTGTGAGATTCAACGATTTTGGCAATGCGCTTTTTTTTATTATCTCAACGAAAAGGTATTCAAAAGTCGCTAACGTAATCTGAAGCTGCTAACGCAAAACCAGCTAAAATTATCTCAACGAAAAGGTATTCAAAAGTCACTAACGTAATCTGAAGCTGCTAACGCAAAACCAGCTATTTAATATCTCAACGAAAAGGTATTCAAAAGTCGCTAACGTAATCTGAAGCTGCTAACGCAAAACCAGCTATTTAATATCTCAACGAAAAGGTATTCAAAAGTCGCTAACGTAATCTGAAGCTGCTAACGCAAAACCAGCTAAAATTATCTATTTCTTCTGCGTTGAAAGAACGAATAGAAACGGTTTTCATTGATGTAACAGATTTGAAAAAGCCGTTAACATGATGAATTTAACGGCTTCGTTGCGTTAACCCAAAAATCGTTAACGACCCACCACTACTCATTAGTAGCTTACGGGAACAAATAGTAGGATATTTTCTTCTATTCTGGCAACCCAAATACCGTCTGTCTGCTGTAATAAAAAAATGGTAATTTTTGTAGCGTAGCGTACGCTGGCCGTCACCAATCTCGCGTAATTCGGGCGTGTTCTCCGTATACGACATTACTGAGAGAAACAAGTATTTTTACCTTGATATTCGTACGAAAACACTATAACCCATCACTTTAATGTTCATGTTGTTCTACTGTAGGTCCACCACACCCTTGCGTTTGCGTCTGGTTTGATACGTGTTTATCGCCGAGGGCGGTCTTTTTGGTGATTTGATCGCGAGGATATCGTAATTTAGTGCACTGTGTAGTGTTATGTGTGTAAGTTTGCGAGTTCAATAGTGTATTTTGTGAGGAAAAGACGTAGATTGATGGGCAGTGTTGTGATTTCGAGAGCGGCAGAGCGGCCGCCCGGGCGAATCTTCACTTTGCGGAGGGTCTGCTATAAAATCAGCCACACTGGAACTGATGGAATTAGAGAATATCGTCGCGAACACTGTCTACTTGAAAGCCAGAGAAGGTGAGTAACTATAAATGTTAACTATGTCAAAGAAAGATGAGATGAAGGATTCAAAATAGCCTCCCAACAAACTTCTACACACACTGGCTGAGAAACTATAGTGACCAAAGTGTGCTAGGATAGGAGGACAATTAATTGATTTCAGGAATTTATACAAAATTAGTGTAGAATAAAAAATGGTGATCTACTAAGTTTTTAATTTGAATCACTGCATATAACAATGTATATTTATTTATATCTTATTTATTTCTGGACCTTTCACACAGTGCTAAGTGCCCATTTTATAGGTGATAGGCATTACAAACTAGCAAAATAAAACTATAAATTATTTTGCTAGTTTGTAATGACAAATTGATAAGAATATACAAACAGGTTGAACATGTTCATAATTAAATTTATACAGAAAAAAAAGTTTATTTAATTGTCAATCATCCTTTTGGAGTTTTTTAATGTTATTATGATAGTATGTTTGGCTGGCCTATGAACTCTGTTATCTGAGTATCATGCAAGAGTTATAAAAAAGTGTAGCTTATTTCACAGCTTGACTTGGGCTGGATGAAAACTGGTCGTCAATATGAAACTTCCTTCATAGTTAAATTATATATTGTCATTTTTATTGATTTTATAGTGTTTACTACTCTTAGAAAATCACAAATGTACCTATTGTAGTTTCTTAAACCTATCTTAATTTATTATTTGTAGTTTACTGCTGTTCGTAGTGTCGAACCCTGGCCCGGTCTGAAAACCAGCGCTGCACATTACTCACTTGGGTTTTATGCAGCATTAAGCTGAGACGGGACCCCTTTGCCCCACACAACACAGCTTGGATAGGTAATTAGTATAGCTGCCTATAGCCTATATGCCTGCCATTTAACTCGAAGAACTGACAACCGTTGGGGAATAAAGGTTCTCGAATGGCGACCACAAACCGGAAGACGAAGCGTAGGGCGCCCACCCACCAGATGGACCGACGACATTGTTAGGATCGCGGGAAGTTGATGGATGGAAAGGGCTCAGAATCGTTCTTCCTGGAAATGTGTAGGGGAGGCCTATGTCCAGCTGTGGACTTCTTCAGGCTGATAATGATGATGCTTAACTACCTGTCCAAGCAAAATGTTTATTTCTATTATTTCCTTTTAGTTTTTAATTGTTTTTTTTTCTTATTGTTTACCTAATACCTACTAATTTGTCAAACGTATTTGTGGGTCAAATAAACAAGTTTTCTTTCTTTCTTTCTTTCTTTCTTCCTTCATTTATAATTTTATTTGATAGCCTTCACAGCTCAAGCTAATAGTAGATCTGCCTTCTGTGCTTGAAGTTCGAATCACACATGAACATGCTTGAAGGCGTCAGTTCGAATTCCACTGAGAACAAATTTTTTGTGGTGAATGCAGGTGTTTTTTCTCACTGGGTGTTATACCTAATGTATTCTTAGCGTGTATTTACAAAAATAAAAGCAGCCAAGTGCGAGTCGGCCTCGCCCATGAAAGGTTCCGTAGCATCAAGTAACATAATATATTATAAAGGTTCTTGTAGTTAGTTGAAAGGTAAATTGCGGTTTACGATTTATGACGTATAAAAAAAAAACTACTGACTAGATCTCGTTCAAACCAAATATCGTTGAAAGTTTGCATAGTAATGTACAACATAATTTTTTATTAGTTTTTTCATTCTCCTATTTTAGAAGTTAGAGGGGGGGGACCAACTTTTTTCCACTTTGGATGTGTCTCTCGCGCAAACTATTCAGTTTAGAAAAAAACGATATAAGAAACCTCAACATCATTTTTGAAGACCTATTCATTGATATTGATACCCCACACGTATCAATGAATAGGTAGGTACACGTAGGGTTCGATGAAAAATTTTTTTTTGAGTTTCAGTTTCAAGTATAGGGACCCCCAAAACTTATCGTATTTTTCTATTTTTGTGTAAAAATCTTAATGCGGTTCACAGAATACATCTACTCGCCAAGTTTCATCAGTCTAGCTCTTACGGTTTCGGAGAAAAATGGCTGTGACATACGGACGGACAGACAGACAGACAGACAGACAGTTTTTGCCATTTGGCTACGGAACCCTAAAAACAATTATCTAAGCTATCTGGTTCAAATAGTACAAGTTCTGCTTAATTTGAGGCTTGATAGTTTTGTTAAGTTGAAAAGTTTGTGTGGACTGTCCACAATATTTATTTATTTAAATTTTATTTGCAAAAAGAACTACCTACTAGCATGTTCGAAGCAGCCTTTAACGTCAGTTTTGTGGTCCAGCTATTAGTGTCACTGCATTAGGTAAAACCAGGCAATAAATTATTAACCACCGCACATAATAACTTAAGTAATACCTTAAACAAACATTCAAGTATTTAATGTGTAAACAGTTAGTAACACAGTAGGATATTATGTTACTCTTTAAACATGCTTTTTTAGGGTTCATAAGTACGACATAAAAACCCCATTAAACTTGTAGTTTCATAGTAGTAAAACCTCTTTGTGAGGGGCTCGTCCGGAAAGTACTACCACCATGTATATTTCTGCCTTTTATCCCTTAACACCGTAGTCTGAGTTCTTAGTCTCTTTCATTTGTATGCAGGGGCGTATTTACCCTTAGGCCAAGAGGGCCATGGCCCGGGGCGGCAGGCTGCGAGGGGCGGCGCAAGCCGCCCCTCGTTCAGATTCGTGCGCCTTTTTTTACTTTACATCATCACCATCATCATCCACAGCCCGACTTCACCCACTGCTGGGTACAGGCCTCCCTTAGTTTGTGCCATCTACCTCGATCCTGTGCCAGTCTAAGCCATTGCCGCCCCACGACCCTGAATAGGTATATCTGACTTTACATCCCTGAAGCAATTTTAAAAAGCCTATTAACGAAAACTAACCTCGTTCGTCGAACGAACGAAAGATGAAACTCATAAAAATAACGTTAATTTTAACGGGGCGGCTGGCCGGCGGCCAGTCAACGGGCACGGGCGAGAGCGGGGCGAGGCGTACTCCGTCGCTCGTGAGTGACTCGGGACTAGTCAGGATGCTTCGACTTTTGTTTCTCGTGTTGTAAAGCAGCCAGGGCGGCGCGGTCGCGGGTGGACTAGCAGCTAGCGGCACGTAAGTCTAGCGCTGAGCGATACGCGGAGGGGATAGCTGCGCATGTGTACTGTCGCGGACGCAATAAAATTATAACTTTAAATAATTATTTAGTCAATTGATATGTTACATAAGCTTCACATTTTTTCATTGCCAACTCTTTTCCTTACTTATAGAACTTTCCAAATTATTGTTTCTTGTAGTAATTTCTAAGAGGAGTGTACATTTTCGATTATGTTAGGCAGGTAGAAAAGGTGCGGGTTACCGTTTGGGGACAAATTAACATTTACCTGCTACGACTATTATTAGAGAAGCTATTAGCAAAAAAGTGAGAAAATTTCTAGACAAAATTTCTCACCTTTTTGCTTATAACTTCTTTAATTTTAAATTAAAGGCAAAAAGTTATATGAACGTATTTTTAGCAAAGCGATTTGCTACAAATTATTCCTTGATGATTTTTTTGTAGGACGCATAGTTTCCGAGATATCGCGAAAAAAAGTGTTTGCACGCCTTTATCGAAGATGGCGGCCGGGGGACAAGAGCGGCAACCCCACAAACTTGGAGTTAAGCTATTATTGACCCCCCACACATGTCCCAAAAATAAAATTGCGTCCTTTAACAAAAATGTAATATTCGGTCCTTAAATTGTAACATTTCAATGGACTAATTAGCTAAATAATTATAATGACATGATTTTAATGTAACGTTAAATAGTAAGATGTCCAAACATATAAAGTAAGTACCTAAGACATAAATTTTTGACAAGTTTATGGGGAGTAGAAAAAGAAAAATTTATTATCAGTCAATAACAATACAATTACTGAGAACGCGACTCTACACTGTATGTGCACGGGGTGTGGTATCAGTGTGGGGAGGGGAACTCGAGCGGAGAGACAATCGGCGCTCCGCACGCCCGCCCTTCATCCCGCTAGCCCCCCTCAGGTACCTTAATTTTGACTCCTGCGTAATAACGGTCAGCGCTAAAGTTACGTGCCGCTACTCATTTTTTTTTTTCAGCCTACATTGTCCCACTGCTGGGCAAAGGCCTCCCCCAAAGACTTCCAGTTCCCCCTATTCTGGGCCTCCTCCCACCATTTCTTATATATTTTATAAATAAAATATAAAATACTGGCAGGGTGTGCTAGTAGTTACGTAAAAAAAAACTTTTTTTCCGAAAATTTATGGGGCGGCAAATTTTTTAGGCCCGGGGCGCCAAATCTTTAAATACGCCTCTGTTTGTATGGAAAAGTAAGGAGACAACAACTCGTTTCGACCAAGTTCTACGTACGTATTGTTGTTGTCTCATCTTTTCTCCATACAAAAGAAAGAGAGAGACACGTAGGCGAAACGAAATGTTCAAACTGATCGATTAAAACTCAGACTAAGGGTACAGGGGTTATTTCAAATGGTGAAAGAAACCGGCTTGTACAAGAACCTAAGAAGTTCGAAAACGAGAGTCATGTGCAGGACAGCTTCGTTGAGGTGCACTTAAAATCCTTTTACCACACTGGTTTGTATGCGATGGTAACACGATGAGAAAAGAAGGGGTCCACTTTCAGTTTGCGGAACTCGCACGCTGAATGATAAATTGCTGTATGAAAATCTTGACTTCAGGCGAAACTAATTTCATTTTCATACGATTTATCTACACCTTGTTTTATTAACAGGTTATACATTCAGCGTTAAAAGTAAATTGCAATTTCTGGTTTGTTAAGTTCGAATATATCTTATAGCCCCTTCCCACCGGTGTGTGATATCGCGCACGGAGGCGGATCAGCTCGTACGACACACCATGGGAACGGTCTCGTGCGCCGAGGTGCGCGGTAGCACAGGAGCCCTTTCTGTGTGCGTTGCCGTGCGTCGTCGTCGGCTGTGCGTGATGATCTGCAGAACCACGCACCGTAGGAAGGCAGCATAAAACCCAGCTACTTGATTGAAGTGTTGAACTTTGATTGAAAATCCGCTGGCAGCCGCAAGTAGGGATTTGTAAACCGAAGCTGCCTTAACTTTGACAAATCCAGAGATAAGGGAAATTTGAACTCACCAATCTACTTGTTATGCTGTCTGTACAAAAAACCACCATTTAAGACTACCTGTATTAATTATTGAAAAATGCCACGTTTACAAGTGCTTACGAAGAAACTGTTCATGTATTGATTTGCAATTGAAATGTACGAAGTAATGATGGTCAGAGAATTATTTATGAGCGCTGTTGCTCAGGGGTTCGACTGTGAAGCTTATTGCGTGTTTTATACCGTAAGTTAAACAGTAGTCTACTGGTAGACATTAAAAAACTACACAGTAAAATTGAAGAGCAATAGGCTGACGTGCTACGGGCATATCGTGAAGAGGGATAAAAGACATGTGACTAGGAGAGAGATTAGTTATAAAGTAGATGGATATGTGAGCAAAGGTAGACCAAAGAAAACATGGATGAACTGTGTGAAAGATGACATGGGTGAGAGAGGAGTGAATGTAGACAACGGCTGACAGAGGGAACGGAGGAGGAAGACATGTTGTGCCGACTCCATATAAGTAGGATAAGGGCAGGAAGAACAAGATTTGTAAGTTAGGATCGGCCTCAACGCGGCGAACTGCTATAGCGAACTGATCGTACGAACCATGTGCGAACAGCATCCAAACACACTGGCAAAAAGATACGTCCTGCGAAAATCCGCTATCATCATTGTCACCTATAAGGTGCCAAATGGTTCGCACGATCAGATCTCCATTGCTGTTCACTTTGGAAACATGAGAGTTTCAACTAATTTGAAGCAAGTGTCAAATGTTTCCTTACAAAATGATGGAAGCTTGTGTACCTATTCCCATTCGTAAACCAAGGCACGCTACCTGTGCAATTCACGCTACGTTGCGTTTTAGAACTGGTCTGCCGTAAGACAAAAGACGCCGCTGTGACGTAGTCTTACCTCTACCCACCTACTTGCAGGCTACTTCAGTTTTTATTCAATAAAATCACAAGGACAAACTTGTAGTCAAACATCGGTTATTCAGTTGCATCGCAAGGATCACTTTAAAACGTCTTAAAGCCAGGTGAGTCTAAGACGCTGCTCCACGCCAAGCCTAGAAGAACAGGCAACAACCTACAACTTTGAAACAAATCATACTATAACTAATAGGCAATTGTACTAGTAGGTATAAACTAGAAAGTCTATTTGTCTGTTTGTTACTTTTTCACGGCCAATCGATCACTGAACCATTCGAGATGAAAGGAACAGAAATAGCTTGATTTGATACCTACTGCTCAAGTCCGAGTTTATATTTTGTTTTTCGAACCCGGGTTTGTATGGAGTCGCGATAAGCCGGCGCCGGCGGATAGCTCGTGTTCACAACAGTTTACTAAAAAAAAAAAACTGGACATAGCCGGAGTTTTCCGGTTTTTACTTTCCTTCAAAAACGATTATCGTAGTCAGCAGCGGAAATGGATTAACATAAAATTTTGATTATTTATAATGTTGAATAACTCCGGAACCCGTAGCCTGATTTCCAATAACTTCTTTTGATGATTTGCTTTGTATCAAATAATCTTGAAAACACAGTTCACTATTTATCAGAAAAACGAGATGTTCTTGGTCAATGCTGCCGCAATCGGAATAATTTTACTGAACAGTTTTTGTTGTTGTCTCTAATTTGATCGTCACTGTCTTACAATCATCAAGTTCCTGCTCTTATCCCAAGCTAAGTGGAATCGGCCCAACAGGTTTCCTTCTTCCACTCACCTCTATCATTCGTTATCTCAGTGCTCAGTCCTTTCTTGCTCATAATAGGTATATCATCTTTGCCACCGTCCATGCATCTTTTCTTTGGTCTACCTCTTCTACATATTTAACACTTTTCTCGTAATATGACTTTCGTCCCTCCGCAAGACATGCCCATGCCATGCTAACCTAGTACTCCTCAGCTTCAATTCTTCTACAGTTTGGAATTCCCTAAGTCGGAGGAGGGCGTTAATGTTCGCGACACAGTTTATAACTTCTGCGAACGTTATCGTGCTTTGACCTTATTTGTGCCATGTATTTATTCCAAAATAAACATTTTTGATTTTTGATTTTTTGATTTTGATTTTTGATCTTGTCCTTCAATGCGCTATTTTATACTTTGTTACATTAATGTCTGTGTCAAATAAGGTTGCATAAGCTCAATTTGGATGTACCTAGCTCGTATGCGGTTTGCTGTATTTATGTAGCCGCGAGCTATGTTATATACCTAGTTAACTAAACACAGATTAGGTAACTAATGTATCAATGTCGCGTTGAAATGTGTGATTTATTGCAGAGCGCGCGATAACGAGCACAAATCGAGGTCTTTATTTACTAGTGTAGCCATTATTTAGGAGTATTGCGGACAGTTGGCACCACATTGCACTGGAGACATCTCAACGGCTTAGTTCAAGACTATGTATAAACGTAGGTTTTGTTTTTAGAATCGGCAATTGCATATAGGTAACCTATAATATAGTCTTCCCTTTTTGTTTTATTTTAATTTTAATTTTTCGTGTGACGTCACCTCTTCCTAAAGGCTCCGCCTGAAAACCAGCGCTGCTTGGCATGGGTAGATGATGATGATACCTTGTCAGGCAGCAATAAGCTGAGTGGGGGCCTATTTGGCATAATTATGTTCGTTATTGTAATAATGTTGTGAACGTCTACACCTATGTAGGTATAATTATTATGTCAAATAAATGTATTTTCTTTCTTTCTTTTTTTTTCTTTCTATAATGAAAAATGAATTACTTGAAAGTGCGTTTTCAATTTTTTCGTTCCGTTATAAAAAAAAATTGTTTGTATTATAAGTACTCTATGTTTTGTACTTTAATGTTTTAAATAGTTTAAAGGTACTTCCGTTATATAAAATATTTGCATTTTTGATAACAATTTACCAAACTATTCTTACCAATAGGTTTTCCTAGTACTTGAAATAGGTAAAGTAAGATACAGCTCAAGGGTACCTAAAAACAAAGTTAAATGACGCTTACTGCAAGGACATAAGAGCTAGTAGTGTATAGTCTGATGTGTATCCTTGTGTCCATTAACTGTATGACTAAACGACTCAAATATCTGCATAACCACTTCATTAAAATTACCGATTAAAATAATATCAAGAAGAAATCATTGCAAATAAATACGAATCGCACGATTGATTTCATTGATACCAAAGAATAAACAATAATTACTTTTATCCGTTTGTTCAGCTGGCACTCGCGAATATTGAGGTGCTTGATCACCATAGCGTGAATTTGCAATGAATCAGTACACGAAGTCGGAGTTTTGCTACCACATTTCGTCTACCAAATGTTGTTTTCGTGTGATCACTTGTCTCTCTCTTTTGTATGGAAAATTTATGAGACAACCAACTTGTTTCGATCGTTTCTACGTAACGTATTTTTGCTGTCTCACCTTTTCTCCATACAATAGAGAGAGACAAATAGGCGAAACGAAAACAACATTCTGGTCATAATAGATCTCCATATTCGTATCACGTTTATTTGGCGATTACACTTTGGTATACGACCAGCTTTACAAAATTCAATTTCGCCTAGTTATAATTGCTTTTTCGGCAGATTTGATGTTTATTACGTGTCGTGAGTTTTCGATTAAAATTAACGAGAATTTACTGTCAGCCGACGTACCTTCTGCGCTTAGAATAGTCGCCTTCCATTCGAAGCATTTCTACTGACTATAAATAAATAATACAGACAAACCACACAACACTCAAACCTCAAACCAAGCAGAGTACTATGGGAACCAGATAGCTGATATAATACTTGTATACGTTTTATTTTTATACTTACTTAGAATGTAATATAACACCCCTACAGAGAACAAACATATGATGTGTTCCCCACTCAAATATTTGTTATCGGTGGAGATCGAACACACGCCCTCAAGCGTAGAAGGCACTGCCAACTGAGCTGTGAAGGTAGTCATTATAGGACTGCTAATAGGACCGCGTTCTTATTTATAATGGTCTTATAACAGTCATTAATTTAACTTAGGTCCAATTTCACCGTTAAACGCGTTTAACTAAACTCGTTTATATATACGTACACAAAAGAAATGCAACGACATTGACAGGTCTTTAAGCGCGTTTAGAGAAAAATGTACCAACTGAATGCTTAAGCGAGTTTAAACGTCAGTAGAACGCGTTCAATTTCAACGGTGAAATTGGACCTTAGCAGGCCGCTTAGTCTTTTGCCTGTATTAAGTTGACATGGAGGTGACATTGACAAGAGACTTTTAGCGAGCTGCTAAAAACAGCTATAATGAATGACGTTACTATCTCAAAAGTTAAAATCAAATTATCGGAAATCGCGTCGATCCCGATACAGATTGGTGAGTTAAAAGCCATTTGGCCACAACCGCGCTAGCCCGTGTGGTTTTGCGTTTGACCGCAGAATAAATACATTTTAGTCGGATTTATATTCGAGGTTACGATCGCGACCTATCTTACTGATCTGCGGTAAGCAGCTTTGAGGATATTAATGATCAAATTTTAATTATTCATCTAAAATTATATTGCCGAGCACCGCAGTTATTTTGCTTATTTTCTAATCAGATTAAGTATGGTTTCAAATTGAAATCTAGTACTTAATAGCTTAGGTATTTAAATATCTTTGAACTCAATTCGTAACTATTTTGTTTTGGAGTGCGTAGCTGTAGTAATAGCAACTTTAACTGAATTAATTGTATCCTGCTCAAAACATTTTTTTTTACTATGACAATATTAATAAGAACAGTTTCAGCTAATAACACAAGTCTTATAAATAACACAATGCTCTGCTTCGAGTCTGTTCGAAATGGAGAAGGATGACCAAGGAAAGAAACATTGACTTGAAACTCGATCGATCGCGTTTAAAGAGAATTACTATTGATGAATTCTAGTTTACAGACCGTTTCCTCGCAAGTGAACTTCCCTAGGGGAGTGTCCACGTGTCTGGACGAAGTAATACGCTAAGGGGGTTATTCATAATGAGTACCTACTAAGACTAAGATGGCTTACGAGGTCTGAAGGGCAAGTCCAGTTTTCGTTTCGCCTATTTGTCTCTCTCTATTGTATGGAGAAAGGATTAAACAGCAAAAATACGTTACGTAGAAACGATCGAAACTATTAGTGGTTGTCTCATCAATTTTCCATACAAAAGAGAGAGACACGTGTTCACATGAAAACAACATTTGGTCTAAGGACGAAATGTGGTGGCAAAACTCCGACTTTGGGTACTGATCACCTCAACCAAAGTTACAAATCTACATTTTGCTTAGCCCCGAGCTTGAATTCCAGTACCAAATTGGCTTAATTAGACGATAAATCATGAAATTCGCACTGAGTTGTGTTAATTTGCTAATGTTGCTCAACTCAATCATAATAAGTTGCAATAAAAGCGATCGTGTCTCGTTAGGTGATGTAATCCTCGCTCAAGATTTTTGTTGCGAAGGCTTATGTGGATTTGGTGATTCTGCTATGTATGACAATTAAGGTTACAGTCGTAGGTTTATATATTTCACTAGAGGCCTGTCATTCAATTTTTAAACACATAAAATAAATATAGCCTATGTTACTCAGGGTGAATGTAGCTTTATGGTGAAATAATTTTTGAAATTGGCACAGTAGAGTTTGAGATTATTCATTACAAACATACACACAAAAATGCAAATCTTTATAATATTAGTATAGAGTGGGTTTTAGACTATAGATCCTAGATTTGTCTAGTTTACAACAATATTGTTTTCGCAAACATGCTCGGAAATTTGAATATTGAATTAAAATCTTGCATTAGGAATATTGTTCCACCGCAACCCTTCGAGTTGTAGGAAACATCTCGAGCTCGCATCACATTCAGCGCCGAGTCAAGAACTCAAGACCGCCCCTCTTCAGCAAATTGAACAATTGTTTATCGAGTGTTTGCGGATGCTTTTACTTGTTGTCAGAGTACACTTACTGAAGCAGCATTGTTTACTACAAATGAAGACAAACGAAGCTGTTTGAAAATTTATCTTGTATTCCCCTGTTCAATTCGTGTGAAAGAGATTGAATTTCGGGAGTTACGTTTACGAGTCACTGTTTTTAAAGACGACAAAACGAACGCTTTTAAAAGCCTTTAAAGGAAAAATATACGAATCTGCAATATAACTGGTCTGGAATATGCAAGCTAAACACAAATAAATACATATAAATTGTGTACAATCCACATAAAACTATCAACTTCAAATTAAGCAGAGTTTGTACTATGGGAACCAGCAGGCCGATCATGTAACTTGTTGCAATGGTTTCAATCAAAATCTTATTGAAACTGACAAATTTCGAACTAACACGTGATCGCAAATTGACAGTTTCAAAAAGATTTTGATTGAATTGCAAGATTTTACAACAAAAGTTACATGATCGGTAGGCACTGCAGGTAGCTGATATAATACTTATTTTATTTTTATAAATACATGCTATAACACCTAGACAGTGAACAAACATCTATGTTCACCACACAAATATTTCATATCGGTGGGGATCGATCCCACGACCTACGGCGCAGAAGGCAGAGCTACTACCAACTACCAACTGAGCTAAGAGGCCAGTCAATAAATTGCATTTATTCCTGTCAAGGTTTGCTTAACTGTCTGTCAAGAGATGGCAATCGTTTATAAACAATGTCGGTCCTTGTTTTTAATGAAGCTAAAAAAGGAAATTTATATTATTTTTATGAAACAACAGGATAGGTATTAACTATGATTAAATTTTGTGAGTTTTGACTCCAGATATTTCGGCACAGTTGCATGCACCATGATCACGGTTGAAACTGTGTTTAATGATGGCAAATATCCCATTGTTTCATGAAAATAGTGTCAAAAACCATGAAATTTTCAAACGAAACTGATATATTTTGTATTTGATGGATAAAATCTAAAGATGGAAAAATTTGCCCTTTATTAAGTGTGGTTCCGACAATTTTTTTATAATATCAATAGTTTTAACAGTGTGTTTTCTTTCATTGTTTCAGGAGGTTCCGATAGCAATAAGGGGAAAAGCAAAAAGTGGCGGAAGATCCTACAGTTCCCACACATATCACAATGTTTAGATATAAAAACAAAAATAGGTAAGTCCTTTTTAGACATTTGCTATCATGACGCGCGGTTTGTGAGACTTTTCGTGACCACGGTTATTCCAACAGATACCATTTTCGGCAAAATAACTAGCGGCCTGTCCCGGCTTCGCACGGGTTGACATTTATTTTTTAAACACATAAATAAAGCCTATATGTTACTCAGGGTGAATGTAGCTTTTCAATGGTGAAAGAGTTTGTGAAATCGGAACAGTAGTTTTTGAGTTTATTTATTTTTCAAACATATACATAAAATACAAATCTGCTCTATTTATAAAAAGTATAGAAATGCGATTAATAGCCGTGTAATATTCATTAGATATGTAGTATTAATTGTACTAAATAAAGTACCTAGGTACTTATTTATCTGCTGACTGACAAGTAGACGGATGCTTTACTTGAGATAAAATACATTAGTAACTTTAAAATTGGGAAAACTTGGGATGAAATTTATAGGAAAAGTTATACCACAAAGCCTTAAAAAATAAGTGACTTATAAGTTGCCAAGAACTTGTTAGAGTTATTCGCAAATAAAAACGACAAATTTCTCCGGTTCGGTGGCCGAAAAGGGTGGGAACTGGGATGGCTATTAAAGAAGGGTGGGGGTGGCATTTACAGCAAGAAAAATCCACCCCTAGACCCGAAATATGATATTTGGGGAGAATTAAGTTACACGTTGCCGGGCTATAAAATGAACGAGAAATGTTTGCTTCTGAAAAGTTATTAGACTGAAAGCAAACAAACTGAAATTGAAAGTCACGCAGTACAAATCTCTAAAACATTGATTCGACATGATTTGTAACGAGTTCTTATAATTATTTTAACAAAGATCAGCTAAATAAAAAGGCTTTAAAAATCCAGTTTCATCTTGATGTACTTATCAAATACTTTCCAGCTCAAATACCTACTTCGTTACCAAACAAAGAACAGACAAAAAAGGCTTACGCAAGTTCTGTTCTGTGATAACAAATACTAACTCATTATGATGATTTATTGAGGACCCAGCTACTGTCTTCCTTTCCTTTTAAATTTAAGATTCTCTTGTCGGTGCTCTAATGTTATTTTGACCAATCCTCACAGTGATTAGTACAGTAATAAATAATAATAAAACTGCAGCAATTTTTATTGTAATGAAAAAAGCGACAGCGACCACATTTAAAATAATACATCGTTTCAAAAAAGAAAACAAAACTGCATGCGACATGTAAGCTGTGTTTTACAAAAGAAAAGCTTTAGTTGCGAGGAACATGTGCCGTGTAGGGTGTCTATGAAATTATCGGGATAATCTCGAAGTCGAAGTTACCCTTACCATAAATGTTACCTTTTCTGGTAAAATGGTAGCATCTGGTAAAATGCTTCTGTTATCCAGTAAAGTAATTTTGCGTGTATTTTGGCCTGGGGAAAAGGGATTATGTTATGTTTACAAAATCGTAAGGTTGGAATTTGTTAAAAGTAAGGTAACTTTTTTCTACGCCATCGTCTTCTTTTCAAGTCCAGTTCATCCCGAGGTTGTCTGGAAGAGATCGCTTATTTAATAAGACCGCCCATTGTATTCCACTTCATGTTTTTCTGTATTCCTTTGTTAATTTAATGTGTCTATCTATCTAACTTTACATCAGTTCAGTCATGTGCTTATTCCGTTACTTATTCTAATAAAAAAAGTGTCGAACATAAATAAACTAAAACATGGACCGTATTTTTTATCGAATTGATCTAATTAGGTACCTAGTAGTTCAGTGGTTGTACCGAAACAAATTAATTACTGTAGCTAGGTAATTATTTAAATAAACCTGTTTAGCGTTGATTTATTTTATCCGTGATTTTTATCACATAGCTCGTTATAAAACACCTATTTTGCTACACATTTAAACACAACAATTTATCTTACTTTCTACTAACTAAAAGTTTGATAGATACAAATAAAATAAAACTATTGCCGAATGGGATTCGCGGTACACATTCCTTCAAGATATCTTTAAAATCTTCTAGAAAAGAATTAAATAAATAGCATGAAAAGAGAATGATGTGATGAGTAGAATGAGGTTTTCTCTAAGGACTATAGTATGGGGTTTCTCAAAAAGAGCGTTTTATAAGTTTTAAAAAGGGTCGGCAACGCGCTTCTGATGCCTCTGGTGTTGCAGGCGTCCATATGCTACGGTAATCGCTTCTGCTGTACTGTATGCTTGTTTGTCCACTTTGTTGGTATAAAAAAAACACACAGTGGGTCCTATTTTACCCTTTGACTACGAAACCCATAAAAGGCCTACTTTATAAATACTATTTGGTGTATGTTAACGCTATAAAATGCAAGCGTCAGTAAATAGCTTGCTCAAATTAGTGGAATTTCACACTCAACCAGCCTGCATCTTCATTAGTGCGTCTGATTACATGCATCGACATAATTAGGGCGTTCACCTTTACATACCTAGCATTTTATGTAAACCGGACAAGTGTCTTGCTACCTTTCAAAGGTGTTCCGTACGTTTTAAACCCAATTTTGAGACCTTTGTGTTGTTTGTTGTCTGTGTCCTCGTAGCTTCGAAACGAGTGCATTTTTGTACAATAAACTTGTTATTGCCATAAAGGTGACAGTGATACGAATATTTTATAGGGCCCATAATAGTCTGTCTATTTTGTAAGGATTTTAAGTGAGTCTACGAGTATGAGAAATTAAAATAGGTCGGTTCTTAACAGCCTCTCAAACCTGGCAATGATTGAGCAGATTTGAGCCATAAAGAACCCAGACTACTAAATAAAGCAGACACCTAAATCCAGTAGTTCATTTTATATTATTCTATACGGAACCCTAGCAACTGTACCGAGCAACCATTACAAATGCACTTGAGAATGCTCGGAAACGGTAAATTAATATTTAATTTGCGCAAAATTGTGCTCTAAGCGGATTAGTGTAAGAGCCGGTGGCCATTTACGTGTTTGTATTTTACGTTTATTGAATTAAGGCTCTTACTGAGGGTCTGATCCCGAAATTTCCATTTAATCTCATTCGGCGGCTAAAAGCCTTTGCCGACCTCAGCTTTACTGAGAAGTCCTTGGATGATCTACTCATTACTAGCTGCCACTCGCTTCTTCTTCTTGTTGCGTCATTGTTAATTGTCGTCACTTGTTCTAGACGCTCTTTTCGTGGAACACATTATGAACTTTTTAAAGTTCTACGACCAAGGCCGTCTTAAACTAGGCTGGGGCCCTTGGGCACACAAGAATTTTGGGCCCTTTTGGAAAGTAATAAAAGCGAATTAATTTTTTTTTCTACGCATGACCATTTATTAAAGGTAATCAAATACAGTAAGATATAATGGCGTAGTATATGCCTTGTATTGTGAAAAAAATGTAGTGTGCCCGACAAAAATATTTTGAGAATAAATGTGTTAAAGAATTGCCGGTCCTTCGGGGCCCCCTGAGACTGGGGGCCCTGGGCACGGGCCCCGTGTGCCCTTATGGTAACGACGGTATTGTCTACGACATGCCGGCGTCCGCACTTCATGTTTTCCTTCACCGGTTATCAGTACTGACATTATGTCAGCACTGCAATTTTGGATATAAACATTCTGGATACATGTGACCACAACTTTAGGATTGCGCTGCTACCACTAGACCACCAGTGGTCTTGCTGTCGCCCACCGGTGCGCTTGATAGTTATGGCGCTTTCCTTTCATGGTCACAACACGTATTAATGGCCCACCCAGAATTATTCAAAGCAGTCTTTGCCCTCTCTAGCATATAGTAGGTACTTGTAGTTCATAGCCTAAGTAGTTAAACAATGACAATGAAACGGTACATAATGTAATTCCGATTTTATGACAATAACAGCTGGTCATCCATGAAAAACGATACGAAGATCCTCATTGACGTTTTGAGTTACACTGCGGAATGACTCCGTTCTTCAGTTCATCGGTCGCTCGTATACCGCGAAATGTAACCAAAATCGTCAATACAAACGATTATCGTTTTTTCATGGTGGTGTGAAGATGTCTCTACTTATTACTGAGCCTCGTTTAGGGTGGAGTACGGCTGTCGTTTTTTACATCGTGTATTTATAGACGCGAGCTCTCAGCCTTTTACGGCGTGATGAAAGACGTGATGGCAGTTGTTTGGTGATTATTTCCGGAAAATCTACCAGTGAGATAAGGAGGTAAAAACTGAGCCACTATTTTGTATTTTAATTTTAGATAGAGATCTGGCTATGGAATTAGGAGAGTGATGAGTATGAATGTAGATAGATATGTGGGTAGAGGTAGACTAAATTTGTGTATGAACGGTGAAAGATGACATGGATAAGAAAGAAGTGAATGCAGAGATGACGGCAGAATGGAAGAGTAGAACATGTTGAGCCGACCCCACATAAAGTGGGATAAGGGCAGGAAGAATAAGATCTGGTAAATGCCTGGTTCCTTGTGTGTGGTTAAAAATGAAATGAAATAATTTATTTGCTTGAAGCATGGTACATTTCAGATCTTAAATATAGGCAAATACAGATTCATACACTTCGCCAGAAAAACCCAGAATGCAAACACGATAAAGAAAACAGGCAAGTAGGCACATTGTTACTAAATGCAGTAAAATGTTTGATGGTGATGGTGGCTCTTTAGATTCCAAACTTTAGAAGGTAAACATTGGCCATTCAATCAGTTCGTGTCTACTACGACATTGTTTCCGAATCTTCTATGGTACATCAGCCAAGGCCAAGTAACTATCAAGAAATTAGTTCTTTAGCAACTCCTTACATGTCTCAACAGTCTAAGTTAAAAGAAAACTGTCTGATAAGTACAAAGGCTGCTGAGTAACTTCCTGACAAACATGAAAGAGCATGAAAATGTTCGCGTGGATCGATCAATTAGCACGCGAAGGTACGACTCGCAATTTGCCAATGGAACTGAGTGGTACAGTCTGCACCATGATTGTTACAGCATCATATTCAGCCTCACAGCTCATACCTGCAGCGCTGGTAGATCACCACAGATGAAACAAACAAGACGTTTGTTTTGTTAAATTCTTTCTTTATATTGTTCGTCTCTAAAAATTCACAATTGATGCCATAATATGTAAATTTTCTCTATAAGGATGTTTTTCTCATATTTTTTTACTATCGCAGTGATAAACGATGCCACATTTTGATAGGCAAGATAAATTATCTCTTACTGGTTATACTTTGGCTGTCGACTGTACCTCTGTCATTTCCTGGTCATCAATCTCCTGGCTCCGATTAATCTCTCTGATATTCCGGTTTGTTTGCGGATGATGCTGATTCCTTGAAGCGGCCTTGGGTATTGACAAGAACGGATCTAAGTGTCATTTATTTTCATCTTTGGTTTAATTTGCTTCAGCCCATTTAATCTTGAGCTTGGCAATTGGGCTTCTCGAAATCCCTCCAACCGTCTTTATCCATTACCTTTTCCCACAAACTCTCGAAAGCGTCGAGGTCGTCCGTCCAAATGCTTCTTGTGGCATTAATATTTTCTTATTTTTAACCCCTGACCGTAAAGATGAGTGTTATAAGTTTTAGACGTTAGTGTGTTTTGTTTTCCTGCTTATCTGCCTGTTGTCTTGTAGCTTCGAAACGAATGCTCCGATTTAAATGCGGATTTTGTTAATCAATCAAAAAGCCGTATATTTCCTCAATGCAAGTCGTAGTTTGTTGCCTGTTCTTCTAGGTTCACCTAGACGTTTCAAAGTGAACTTTGTGATACCATTGAAAAAATAAATATTTGATTATAATTATGTATCTAAGTAAATAATTACAAAATAATATGTGTATTATTATGTTACGCAGGTGAGTTTTCTTATAATTAGCCTAATCTATTTTGATTTGCGATGTGGCAGATGTCATGAAGACTCTTTGGATAAAAGCCTCCTACAACTTCTTTTATGCGTCTTTAATTCTCCCCAGATTCATCCAGTCTTCTCCAGCGATTTGGGTTATGTCGTTGACTCCTGTCTCATCGGCTGGTCCTAGTTTCTCTTTCTTCCTGGTCCTTTCCGTTTTGTCGTCTTTATATTACATCTATAGTCAGTGTAACGGGAACCTACCAGTACTCGTAGTCGATACCTAGTTCTGTGATGGTTCTTAGCTATGTTTGGTAGAAATCCATGCAGCTGTTTCCATGATCTGAAAATAGTCATCAAGCCGGTTAGGTATTTTAAATATGTAATTGTAAAATTAACATTATTGCAAATCGGACCACGAACTCGTCAGACAAAATACGCTTGATTCGCTAAACATTGCCCTAGTTTTACACCTTATCTGTGCAATTGTAATGCTAATAACCTTCACCACAACAACGTTATGTCCTTTTGCCTTCCCGCATCGTATGTAACTTCCTATCTAATTTTACGACATTGGCAGCCTTTATAGACTCTTTGTCGCCCGACGTAATCTTTTCGTCGCAATACTCGGTTTAGAAGTCGGGGAACGGCCCGTTACTATCTGAATAAATATCATAATCATCTCGACTTCACCCATTGCTGGGCCTCCCTTAGTTTTTGCCAAGCACCATGTGGTACCATTCTGTGATAGACAATCTTTTCTTCTCCCTGCCCATATTTCATTTGTGGGGTTGGCACAACATGCCTCTTCTTCCACTCTACTCTATCAGCCGCCATCTCTAGCTGATTTTATAATAACACTTTGCTGACGGAATAACCACCATGACATCATCTCCTTAACCTACAATGCCGACCAAGCCCAGTCAAAGCCGCAATCTTATTTGCCGCGTCTTAAATTGGCAACCCTCAGAGACTTTTCGTCGCCACGCTCGCCTTCGATAAGTCAACAAGCGCCGTGTCATTCACTGTAAACACTCGCTTTTACTACTCTGTTTTGTAGTAAATATAAACGGAGTGTCTTGAAATGAGGGCGTCCTTTTACTCTAATTTGATGCACTTGCATTTTCTCGCTGAACCCGTGAGAGTGCTCGCTTTAATTAAATAAGCATTTGTGTTTTGTCTTTTGTCTTATTTGTGACGGGTTGAAATGAATAACTTTTACTTCCAATAGTTTTTACACACGGACTGAGCATCATAGACTGACTCATAGAGCTTCACAGCTCAGTTAATAATGTATCTTCTGCGCTGTAGGTCTCCAACCAAACCATCCATCTGCCCTAACCAAAGACAGCATTCGTTTATTGAACGAATTTACCATTAAAAGCTTTTAATGGGAATACACCTGACTAGTTACTTCTGCCTATAACAACTATTCCGAAACAAATTAAGTTTTGGCTCAGGTTGTAATTGAATGGCGTTCCTTTACATTCATCTTTATTTCTGGTATAACGTGTTTCAGAGTACAATAATTTATATAGAAAATTTATTCCTTTCTATACGTGGGATTTTATTCAGGCACTTAAATAAAATGTGTCCTGTAAATTCAAAACGTATGGTAATCCTAGTCATGGCATGTGTGCAATTCTGTTCGTTCAAAAACTAAGCAAAACCGATTTCAAAGCATCCAAACCTAAAGCTATAAATTCTACAAACGGCAACAACATAGCCAAATCAATTTCGAATACATCAAAAGATATTCGATGTAAATCTATGTACATGCTCAGTACAACGCCCGGAGCAGAATACATTCTCGCTTCGCTTGTATATTGCCAAATTAAATTATATTCAACAAATATATTATATCTTGAGTTTTTAGGGTTCCGTAGCCAAATGGCAAAAACGGAACCCTTATAGATTCGTCATGTCTGTCTGTCTGTCTGTCTGTCTGTCTGTCTGTCTGTCTGTCTGTCTGTCTGTCTGTCTGTCTGTCCGGCCGTGTCACAGCCATTTTTCTCCGAAACCATAAAAGCTAGACTGATGAAACTTGGTGAGTAGATGTATTCTGTGAACCGCATTAAGGCTTTTACACAAAAATAGAAAAAAAACTATAAATTTTGGGGGTCCCCATACTTGAAACCGAAACTCAAAAAATTTTTTTTCATCGAACCCATACGTGTGGGGTATCTATGGATAGGTCTTCAAAAATTATGTTGAGGTTTCTAATATCGTTTTTTTCTAAAACTATAAATTTGGGGGTCCCCATACTTGAAACTGAAACTCAAAATTTTTTTTTTCATCAAACCCATACGTGTGGGGTATCTATGGATAGGTCTTCAAAAATGATGTTGAGGTTTCTAATATCGTTTTTTTCTAAACTTAATAGTTTGCGCGAGAGACACTTCCAAAGTAGAAAAAAGTTGGTCCCCCCCCCTCTAACTTCTAAAATAAGAGAATGATAAATCCAAAAAAAATATATGTTGTACATTACTATGTAAACTTCCAACGATATTTGGTTTGAACGAGATCTAGTCAGTAGTTTTTCTTTTATACGTCATAAATCTAAACCGCAATTTACCTTTCGACGAACTACAAAAACCTTTATATTATGTTAATTGATGCTACGGAACCCTTCATGGGCGAGTCCGACTCACACTTGGCTGCTTTTTTTATATTCTAGAAAGATTGATAAAGGTAAAGGTCGCTTGTAATAAAGGTATAGGAATGAGATTAATAATAATAAATAAATATTAGCGGACATTTTATCTAGTCTCAAACTACCCACATCTCTGGAAATGTGACCTCCGGTGCTATCTTTCCAATCTTAGTAATGCGCGATTGCGCGAATGCAATATGCACAGTAACTCTAGTATAGTAGCGACTTCGTACAATATGCAAATCTCATCAATATTTGCAGTGTGGCTCGGCTTTTACATTCGAAAATATTAATATTTTAGCTGTATTTGTTTACTCACTACTGGCGGAGGAATAAAATATTGCAATGTTGGGTACGAACGAGTTGAAACAAAATGGTTCTCTTTCGTCTACGTTTGATAACATTTTCTTGCTGACATTTGTAAGCAATTTGTTCAATAATGCATCCTTGTCTTGGCTTGAAACTTTGACTAATATGCAAAACATAACACAAACATTGGGGGTTGACCTTGGATTTAAACGTTTCGCTGTGCATACAATTTTGATACCTAAGACCGAGTTAAATAGAACTGAAATCGCTTAGAATAATAAAAAACAATCTCTTCCAAAATTAATTTCACTAGTGTCTATATCCATAGTATTTTTGGCAGTAAATAATGTTGCTTCATCAAGTCATTATCGACGCTCTACGATTTAACTTTTAGCGACCTTCTATTGCCTGACCTTAAAGACGGGTTTATTCAGAGCTTTCACGCACATACAATTCACCATGTGTTCAGTTTTGTCAATACTTTTCGATCATCTTTCGCATATTCGCGTGCGGCCTGTCAATGTCACGCATGCGTCACCTATCGTATACGTCAAATCGTTCATGCATCGTCATTCGAGACGGTAAAATTTAAACTCAGAGTCGTCGATTCATTGCCTGCGTGTCGGTCACACAAAGTCTCTAATCAAATTTTATTTTTCGTATCGTTTTTTTGTATCAGAAACTGCAGTTTATTCGCGAGTTTCCTTATAATATTCACGCCCGTCACAAATTCCCAACTTGGTGGTTCCTGGAGTCCCTTTGCAGCCCCCCCTGGATGCACAGCCGCACAGCAAGTACCTGACGGAGGGCGACGATAATCTGGCCAGAAGACTCGGCTGCCACCTGAACCTTGTCTGTGCACTGGCAGGAGTGCCGTGCACACTATCCGGGACCTGGAGGTAAGTGAATAGGGTCTCCGTAACCACCTAGCGTCAATTTGTGACTTTTCCTGTCTTCTTGTTGTCTCGCCCATTTTTTTTAATTAATTTCGTAATACAGTCCGCTTAATCGTACATTTTGGTCCGTCTAGCCGGATATTCGCGATAAAGCTACCTATGGACATTTCGGTCCGTCGAGTCATTATCGTAATATCTACTGACATTTTATTATATCAAGCCTGTTAAAGTTTCTTACGGCACATTATTTGTTCTTTGTGATAGGTTATAGTGACTTTGTGATAGTTTATAGTGACATACGGCACATTTGCAGCATTCGTGGCACGTTTAACTTGATTTTAGTGACTTGAGTAGTGAAGAATACTTTGTTCGTGTCGTACCTATTATTGCATTTCAATTTTGTCGTTTTCGTATCGGAAATATAATAATAGCGTAGGGTATTCTGTTATTTCTTTGGTCATAGTCAAATCAGCTAAACTTGTGTTTTTTTTTATTGTCGTTGATTTGATTTTTAGGTTTGGTAGCTGTCAGTCAAAATTTTCGTTGTGTCAAAGTCAATTCGTGACGTTTGATAGTTTGTCGGTTGACTTGACATTACCAAATCTACTACCGGTCAAATCATTATTTTCGTTCATTCGTTAAAAATAGCCAGACAGTTATTTCTTGTTCCAAGGTAAATTTTAGTCTGTGTTATATTTTGTGTTCGGTCGTGAAAATAGTATCTTCGTTTCGTATTGTTTTGTTTACGTACTGTTTAACTTTTTCGCAACTTTTCAACAACTTTTAACTTTGTTTTGCGTTGGAAATGTCGATGCAAACCGATGCTGATGGTGCGGAGGTGTTTCTAGGTGATGCAGACAGAATCGCGCGCGACTATGCTAAGATGAGAATAGAACTTTTGCACACTTCAGACTTGGTCGGAGTCTGTGAACAAGATATTTCGTCAATAATTTCAGAGTTTCACGCTGCGCAAAAGCGGATTCTAGTCAAGAGCTCTAAGGCTGATCAACGCACAGAGTGTTCACATACTATTGATTTCGATCTCAAAGTACGCAATATTATGAGCCGGTTGCGACAGCCTGACGTAAAACAAAATAAGTCTAGCAGTAGTGGTAGTAGTGGTTTAGCAAAGCTTCCTAAAATTTGCCTAAAGCCATTTGATGGTAAATTGGAGAACTGGGTGTCTTTTAAGGATTTGTATGATTCGCTTATACACAAAAGAGATCTACCTGATGTAGAGAAGCTCCATTATTTGCTGTCAAGTGTGCAGGGTTTGGCTTATGATCTTGTAAAAAGTTACCCCTTAACTGGCGAGAGTTATACATTAGCATATCATGCCTTGCATAAATATTTTGATCGGAAGAGAAACATTGCAGTCAATTATTATGATAAGTTGCTAAATTGTGAAGCAGTGAAAAATAAGAGCAGTTCAGAGTTAGAAAGGATTCATCGGACATTCACTGAGAACTTGGCTATTTTGGCTAAGTACACATTACCAAACCAAGATTTTATGTTATTCCAACTGATCTGGTCTAAATTGGATGTTGTATCACGGGAAGCGTTTGAATTGCAATTAAGCTCCGATGTAGACATACCTGAATTTGAAGACTTACTGTCATTTATTGAAAAACGTTATCATGCGTTAGAAAATTGCCATAAACAGCCGGAACAGAAGTCTGCTCCCTTTAAGAAAAATAAATCCTCGCTCGTGGTGGCTCCAGAACAGGGATGTGCCATTTGTGCAGCAGTGGGCCACCAAATTGATTCTTGTTCTAGTTTCCTAAAGCAATCAGCTCATGATAGGTTTAAAGTGGCGAAGGAAAAGAGATTGTGCATCTTGTGCTTGCGTCCCTCACACACAGTAAAGAGGTGTACATCAAAAATAAAATGTGACAAATGCAACCACAACCATCATGCCTTGCTGCACTTCACGGAGGCTGCTCCGGAGACGGTGCTGGCCACTCAACCTACGACATCCCAGGCTCCGGTTTCTTTGGCTGCTTACATTCAACACACTGAGGCGTTGTTTTCTACTGCTGTTGTCCTAATAAAAAATAAATTCCATAAACTTATCAGAGTGCGCATCCTTCTTGATAGTGCAAGTGCTTGTAATTTTATAACAAAGGCCTGTGCACAACGGTTAGGGTTGAAAATTAATTCCTGTGCCCAGTCAGTGAATGGAATCGGTCAAGTATCAACTGATACACTCGGCTCAGTCAATGTTGACATTATCCCAACAAGTGGAGACTACTCAAGCAAAATATCTTTAGAGGCTTCAGTGTTGCCTACAATTTGCTCGGAGATGCCAGCCGGGAAAATTGATTTCGTTTCGTGGCATCATATTGATGGTTTGGACCTTGCCGATCCAGAGTTTTACAAGCCGGGACCGGTCGATATGCTGGTAAGCGTCAATGTGCTCGCCTCTGCATTGAAACCTGGTTTGATTAAGGGTGATCATGGTCAACCCATTGCTATCCCCACTATTTTCGGGTGGGTACTGATGGGGGAATGTACGGTGGTCGCTGATCCTTCCCGCTTGCGAAGCAATTTCGGGAATCGACAGCCAAATTGTTTCTTTGTGTCAAATTTGACTTTAGATAATTCGATCAAGAGGTTTTGGGAATTGGAAAGTGTCGACCCTCCCAAACCTGTAGTTCTGTCCAATGAGGAGTTGGCCTGTGCTAATCACATGGAGTCATCTTGTCGTCGTACTCCTCAGGGTAGGCTCATGGTACCTCTGACTTTCGTTGAACCTGAAAACAAGCCTTTGTTCTCTAATTCGAGAGATATAGCTTTGAAACGGTTCTTAAATTTAGAAAAGAAGTTCAGCGTGAATCCTCCATTTAAGGCTGCTTACGTTGACTTCATGGCAGACTACTTGAAGAGTGGTCACATGGAAGAGGTCATTCCGCCCTCTTCAAATGTCGGCCATTTCTATTATATCCCACACCATGGGATCTTGCGACCTGGTTCAGCTACTACGCCGCTTCGAACAGTATTTGATGCTAGTGCGACGGATGCAGAAGGCAGGTCCTTGAATGACGTCCTGCTGCCAGGCCCCAAGCTACAGAAGAGTATTTTCGACCTTCTGGTTCGATTTCGTTGGCATGCGGTTGTCTTCACTGGGGATATAAAGCAGATGTACCGCCAATTTCTCGTGTCGCCTGCGGACGCTGATTATCAACGTATCCTCTGGAGAACATCGCCTGACCTGCCAATGCAGGATTTTCGATTGCTGACAGTGACGTATGGCGTGTCTTGCGCTCCCTATCAGGCGCTGTGGTGTATAGCCCGATTGGCGAAAGAATTTGAGACGCGCGCTCCAACTGGCGCAGCCGTGCTAGAAAGGGATACGTACGTGGATGACGTCGTATCCGGAGCAGATACCGTGCAAGAGGCTGTTCGAATTCGTCGCGAATTGCTTGAAATTCTGTCGTCAGCGGGTCTTCATCTCCGCAAGTGGGCCTCGAATCGCGAGGAGTTCTTTGACGGGCTAGAATCATCAGACTTATACGTTGAACAGTTCCATAACTTCGAAGACATTCAAGATGTGTCCCTAAAAATTCTCGGCATGTTGTGGTTGCCCAAAGAAGACCAGCTCACGTTCAAAACTGTCGCAGTGCACAATCGGTGTACAAAGCGATCAATTTTGTCGGATATAGCTCGGATTTTCGATCCTTTAGGGCTGTTATCACCTGTCGTCTTTCTCGCAAAATATATTATGCAGCTGTTGTGGTTATCTGGTGTAGATTGGGATGAGGAAACGCCGTCGGAAGTGGCGAACGAGTGTAGCAAATTCAAAACTCAACTGTCGTTGTTGAGCTCGATTTCACTTCCTCGTAGAATTGTTCCATCGTTCACGGCTCTCCAATTCCATGGTTTTTGTGATGCCTCGGAACGCGGATACTGCGCTGTTATATACTGTCGTGCCAGTTGTGATGATTCAACGGTCGTAGTGCGCTTGTGTTGTGCAAAATCAAAAGTGGCGCCTCTCCGGAAGCGATCGATTCCGCGGTTAGAGTTAATGGCAGCGGTTCTTCTGTCGGAACTCATGTTGTCGGTTGCTGATTCGTTGAAGGGGATCCAGACGGTCGATCATATTGTCGCATGGTCGGACTCCAGTGTCGCTCTGACCTGGATTAAGTCATGTCCGTCACGCTGGAAAACCTTCGTTGCTAATCGCGTGACTGAGATTCAGGACGCCATACCCCCTGATTGCTGGCACCATGTCTCCACGACTGACAATCCTGCGGATCACGGCTCTCGCGGGCTGCTACCCGCTGATTTGGTGACGTGTGAAGCATGGTGGTCGGGTCCAACATGGTTGTTGCTCCCCCAAGAAAACTGGCCACAGTCATCCCTCCTTAGTGATGGTTCTGCCTTACAGGAGCAGAAGATGCTAAGCCTTCTTACTATTAACAACGCCGCTTTTGTCGACGACCTTCTAAACCGCTTCTCGTCCTATAAGCGGATTGTAAATATTGTGGCATATTGCTTTCGATATATGCACAATTTGAGAAATCCGATGAGTCGCCTATTCGGTCCTTTATCTTGTGCGGAAATGCACAAGTCCACGAACTTTCTGCTGAAACATGTGCAGGAAGGCGCATTTGCATCTGAAATCCGAGGACTCGTTAATGCCACTCCTAGTTTGCTTCCAAAAGCAATTCGAAAGTTGTGTCCTTTCTTGGATGAAGGAGGTCTTCTGAGGGTGGGCGGTCGTCTGTCTCATAGTCAACTCGGCTATGATCAAAAGCATCCCTTGTTGCTTCCTCGAACCCATCGACTTACTTCGCTAATAATCGACGAATACCATCGGAGATTTTTGCACCCGGGATTGCAAACATTACAAAATTTACTTGCCCAGGAGTTTTGGATTCTTTCACCCAAACGCGCAATTCGGGCTGTGATCTCGTCGTGCATGAAATGCTTCCGGGTAAACCCACGGTTAGTTGCCCCTCCTCGAATGGGGGAACTTCCTGCTTATCGTATAAGTCAGCTGAAGCCGTTCTCGTCTGCTTCGGTCGACTACGCCGGCCCATTCGACATTTCGCTTGGACGTGGCCGAGGTACTCGGACGTACAAGGGGTACGTTTGCGTGTTTGTGTGTACCACCACAAAAGCAGTGCACCTTGAACTCGCTTCTGAACTCACAACAGAGGCCTATTTGGCCTGCCTTAGAAGATTCATGGCCCGGAGAGGTCGTTGCTCTCGGCTAGTCTCCGATCAAGGCAGGAATTTCGTTGGGGCCAGCAGCCAGTTGAAAGATTTGATGTCCCAGGCTACACAGGCTGAACAAGTGGAGTTCGTTTTCAACCCCCCAGGCAGCCCCCATTTCTCGGGCTTAGCTGAGGCTGGTGTGAAGTCCATGAAGACTCACCTTGCTCGTGTGGTTGGTTCACAGCGCCTGACGTATGAAGAGTTCAACACTCTGCTGGCACAGATCGAGGCTCTGCTAAACTCGCGGCCGCTATCCCCGTTGAGTTCGGACCCTAACGACCTGTTAGTCTTGACCCCAGGTCATTTCTTAACGTTGGAGCCATTGACTATACTGCCGGAAGTATCAATGGTCAACACCAACATTAGCGTGCTCCATCGCTGGAAGCTAATCCAGAAAATGCACCAAGATTTTTGGCGGAAATGGCATCTGGAATACATTCACACGCTCCAACAGCGGCATAAATGGTTTGAGGATCAACCTAACATTGCCATCGGGACTCTCGTCCTAATCGTGAATGAGCAATGCAGTCCCATGAAATGGAAACTTGGGCGTGTGACTCAGCTTCATATGGGTGCTGACAAAATCTGTCGAGTTGTCAGTGTTGTCACCCTCCGCACTGCTACAGGAGAATGTAAGCGACCCATCGTCAAACTCTGCATTCTTCCGATGCTCCCAGTGCCCCAGATCGCAGATCCTGAGTGTCAAGCCAGTTCATCTGATTGTTAACTGCCTTGCTTCGTATTTTAAGTTTTTGTGTCGTGTATTTTTTTTTTGTTTTATTTTAATGTGTAATAATAATTTTATCGTTTTACAATTTTCCTGTTTAATTGCTACCATAATTCGTTTATAAGTGCCCATGACTTTATCGTTATCGTTGGGTTTTTTAGCAACTTGGTTAAAATACTGTGTATTTTGGTGGTCGGAATGTTCAGTTTTGTCAATACTTTTCGATCATCTTTCGCATATTCGCGTGCGGCCTGTCAATGTCACGCATGCGTCACCTATCGTATACGTCAAATCGTTCATGCATCGTCATTCGAGACGGTAAAATTTAAACTCAGAGTCGTCGATTCATTGCCTGCGTGTCGGTCACACAAAGTCTCTAATCAAATTTTATTTTTCGTATCGTTTTTTTGTATCAGAAACTGCAGTTTATTCGCGAGTTTCCTTATAATATTCACGCCCGTCACAAATTCCCAACTTGGTGGTTCCTGGAGTCCCTTTGCAGCCCCCCCTGGATGCACAGCCGCACAGCAAGTACCTGACGGAGGGCGACGATAATCTGGCCAGAAGACTCGGCTGCCACCTGAACCTTGTCTGTGCACTGGCAGGAGTGCCGTGCACACTATCCGGGACCTGGAGGTAAGTGAATAGGGTCTCCGTAACCACCTAGCGTCAATTTGTGACTTTTCCTGTCTTCTTGTTGTCTCGCCCATTTTTTTTAATTAATTTCGTAATACAGTCCGCTTAATCGTACACCATGTTTTTCTATTCCCATCAATCATAAGGCTCGTTATTCAGGGTTTTCAAGGCTACCATAATTTCTTGGTCACTGACCCTATCTAGGATGACAGAAAAAAAACTAGTGTCAAAATTGGAACCGTTGGATAAGTGAAGTACGATATCTTTTGAAACGCGAGGTCGTTAGGCTAAGAGGTTATAAAACACGGTCCAGAGATCCTCAAGATCAAATTGCCGCAATCAGTAAAGTGTGACTTGAGACTGGTATGTGACGTAACTTGATTTGAGGTTCAAGACCGAATTGCAAATCTTATGAACGGTAGGATAGGAACTCTTAAATTCCCATAAAACGTACTCTACCCGTTAAAAAAATAAACAAATCAAATCAAATAATGTATTTATTCAGTAGTATCACAAGGATCACTTTGAAACGTATTAAAGCTAGGTGAGTCTATGTGCCAGTTCCACGCGACCATGCCCAGAAGAACAGTGATACTCCGGTAAATGCCGACAGAAGTTAAAAAGTTACGTTCTTTTTTTATGCAACTAGCTGATGGAACAAGCATATGGCCCACCTGATAATAAGTGGTAGCCATCGCTTATAACAAATCATTGCCTAGTAGGTCACGCACGCTAGGAACCTGCCCTAGGATGCACTGCCCTGCGTCCATCAACTTGAGGCATTCAGATATTAAGCCTCACGTGCCAGTAATTTCACCGGCACCCACACCCTTTCAAACCGTAACACAGCAATGCTGCTTCATGTCGTTCTCCGACGAAGTATGTGGTACTAACATTATTATTAATATGAATATTTTCAATATTGAACATATTTCAAGCGAATTAGATAAATTTCGAACACATTTCAAATTTTTCAAATTTTCATTTTTACAGCAGAGTTTTTTTATTGCAACCAAAGTTCAAAGTAATGTCAAAACATGGGGCATTATATCGACCAAACGGTGATGCTGTTGAGCGCTAATAAATTTATTTATAGTACTTAATATTCATAGGACATTATCCTAAATGTCAGCTGGTAACCAGTCGATGGTTTATGACAACATAAACACTTAACGACACCCATATTCTATTTTACATGACTAGTCCAGTTAAATAAAAGGTAAGTAGAGGTAAAAATAAAGGTAAAAGGGTAAAAGTAAGAGCATGAGTAGAAACCAGTTGCTCCTGCCTGACGTTATACAAATCATCTACAATAGATGCAAAGGACTGTTTTTTTTGCTTATAAAATAGTATGATATTGTCGTCCATTTCATGCGTAAACTGAAACCAATTAATTAATTAATATATTTTCATAACATTGCATGCATAGACATAAGCAAAATACTTTGGTCATTACCTATTATAATTAAACATATTTTCGACATGTATTTCAAGCAATAAATATACTTTGACTTTGAATAAATCTCTTAACTTAGAAAATTGCCGTAAGATTGGTCTAAAAGCGTTTGGTATAAAAAACTAGGCAAAGCGTGTGAGAACAAGAGACTGATGGATATATTACTAACTACTTCTAAGGTCTGGAAACCTCTCTCCTTTCGTCCGTTGAAACCTCGAGACTCGAAATTCCATCCTTTGACTCCCAAATACGATAACAGATTAAATTAACGTGCTGATGATTCACTCCAAAGCAGACAAAGTTTGACAAGCTATTTGAGACATTAAAGTCAGCTGGTGTCAGCTCAATTTACATCACTTGCTGTTATAGGGTCACATGCCTGGTGTCGCCCAGACAATCGTTTTTCTGTGTAACTTCCCGACCGATGATAATAAAACCGTTTAAAGGTCAATTGGAGCGACGAACGAGATCTTGAGATTTAGCTTTTAGTGGCTAATAGGGGATTCGAGTGGTCCGAAATGATAAACCCAACTTGAAATGGGAATTTTACTTCTCGAATATTGGACGATATTCTATATTATTAGGCCCGTTCTCATAAACTGAGGAACAATTTTCCAGCATTTTCGTTCCATTTGTGTTAAAGTGGCTTGCCGAATCGCGTGGGCGGTCGCTATTTTCCATAACTTTGGTTTTACCATATTGAACACGATCTTAACATCGTATTTCGTTTAGGAAAATATCGCTATTTCTATTCAGCCCGCATTTGCTTTGGATCCCCTATTGCGTATTCTGCATTTTATGAGACAGGGTTAAGTTGTTTTGTTCGCCATGGTCGCGGTCTGGAACAGTCAAAACTACGCGTATAATAACTTTACCACTCTGTGGTGATAGAAGAGACAAGTTACTTGTATCTTCGGTGATAGGCAGCGACAGAAAAGAGACAGAGCTCATAGTCAATTAAACGATATAAGCGTCTGATGAGCCTATGTCCATATTAACTGATTCGACTAGAGTAAACGTAACCTTGTGTAAACGTCCAGACAAACAAATAACTCCAGGGCACAAGGATTTCTTTAAAACAACATGAAAAAAATCCTACAACCTTGTATCATCATAAAAATAAAATACATCCAGCAATGTTAAAACAAACTCCTTTGAAAGCGACAGCACAGCCAGCACCAAGTCAATAAAACTTTAGGTAAATTCAGAAACGAAGTTTGCAAACATTTTGGTACAAGTTACAAGTCCAAAGACTTATTTTCTTATTCCTACTTGAGTTTTGAGATACTTTATTCAATTTGACATCGAAACAAACTTAATTAGACTTCGTGAATGATCTCAACACCATTGAAGTAAACCACGTATCTAAGATGCCACTCTTACCGGTTTGCCGTCTTTTGTATCCAGTCTTGATTGTACAGCAACGTGCTATCCACGCACGTGTTGGTCTCTTGTGGTAACTATCCTTACATAATCTACCACATGCTATGGCCTTAACAGAATGTCATGCTCTGCTCCACTTGACTTTCGTAGTAAAGTTCGTAAATTCTCTGCATTTTGTAGACTCGTTTCGGGACAAGGTCTCAATCAATCATAACCACCATACTTTTGTCTCTACCTAAATTAGCTTAATACTTTGCAATCAATTTCATGTTGCACATGATGATCTTTTGGATTGTTATTGTATACAGTAATGATGATTCATGATAAAGACAGATGAAACATGGCGTCATCGAGATCGAGATTCTACTATCTATCGGCGGCGCCAAGATGTCCGCTCCTATCCGATTCCTTGGACACAAACTCCTTACGCACGAATCGCGCCTTGAATAACTATGCGATGTAGATAAATCGATTCGCGACTTCTGTTTATTTTTCTTGAACATTATTGTGTGTACCTTTACGTTACCTTCTAGTTCTCGAACGTTTGCGAACACGAATTGTAAGTGTTTATCTTTTGTGAAGATTCAAACTTGCAAAGTAACGACATGCTTTCTCATCGGTGTACTATTAGCACTGGATAAGAGGTGTATGCTTCTTCAAATGTCCTAGTCATTAGTCCTATCCCAGCTCTTAGTCCACGTCTATATCCATATGGCACTACGAAAATATTACATTTTTAGGTATACTGAAGACTTGTATGCCTACAAATATTTTTTGTACAATGATCAATATACAGCAATCGAACCGGTTCCAACAAGACTGTCGTCACTAGATTAAGTGATCATGATCTATTTGGTGTTGGTTTAAATACTAAACCAGTCCATAGCCACGCTTGTCATTACAAACTAGGCTGGTGTCGCTGGCGCCATGTAGTTTATTTCCCCTCCGAGACCTCGATGCCCTGACTAGTAATTGTTTGAGTAGTTAAACCGGTCGTTTGTGTAATGCCATCGATATTCTTGACGTCATTGTCAGGTATGTCGTTTAAATTACTGTATTATCTAATTTCTGTATTGTTTTTCCTTTCGTCTGGTTCACGAATGGCGACATCGGATCAAGTTTCCTGTACCTAATGCATTTTATAGTGCCAGTCTTGGTGTTATACTTGGAAGTTCGTCACTGTTATGGGCCGTAATGGCGTATGATGTCATCTTCTAAGCTTAATGGGGACACTTTGTAACGATTACAGTGCAGACAGCCCGGCCATGTGGAGAGGTTAGCGTTATGTTATTGCTCGGGTCGATAATAGTTGGCTTCGTTTACTTACCTACTGATTGAAAACGTAGTTTAGTTCTTTTAAAACTTGATAATTTTTAAAGTACGAAACGTATTGAGTTGAGAGTTTTTGACAAACCTTAAGAATATATTGGCAGTACATAAGTGTGCCGCACTGATATCAAAATAAAATCCTTTAATTCCGAAACTCGTCTTCGCAAAAGTACAAAGGCTGTCTGTCAATGTCAAGGTAATTTGGGCTTGTATCATTTCACTGCGTCTTATTAAATGTCTATTTTTACACTTTTGAAGTCGCATCTTCCCTCTTGAAACGCGTAATTTATGGGCCACGTCACACGTGTTTATTTTAATAAAAGTGTTATAAGCTGCCTGATATTAGGAAAGTGTATTTTAGTAAGGGATTTTGTTACCATCTATAGATTTTATCATAATTTCCTTCAGTTGATTATTGAAGGAAAGCGAGGAAGAAGAAGGCCAAAATTAAGCACATGAGCCAGATAAAGAGAAGGCCGCTGTCATGTTGCATAAGTAAATAAATAATATAAATAAATATTCTGGACAATTCACACAACACTACCCAGCCCCAAACTAAGCAGAGCTTGTAATATGGGAACCAGATAGCTGATATAATACTTGAATACATTTTTTTTTTTTTTTTTTTTTTGTAAATACATACTTAGAATACAATATAACACCCAGACAGAGAACAAACATTTATGTTCACCACACAAATATTTGTTCTCGGTGGGGATCGAACCCACGACCTACGGCGCAGAAGGCAGAGCTACTGCCAACTGAGCTAGACGCCAGTCGTGCACGAAATGAGCCTCGTTGAGGTGCACTTAAAATCCTTTCACCACGCTTGGTTCGAAAGAATCAGTGACACGATAAGAAGATGAAGATGTTGCATAAGGAAGTCAAGAAGGCCGCATTCGAAAGACTTAATTGGAGAAACCAGCATCAGAACCCCGACAAGAGCTGAACTTTTAAATTTTAGAAGAGGGATGATAGATTTTACCGTCAGATAAAATAAATCCATCTCTTTTTAGGCCTGTTACAAAACGAAGGCTGACATTTTCTATTCCACGAATAGCGTTACTCCGTGGTTAGAAATCTGCAATCACAACGTCACAATCGGAATTCCAAAAAATATTTTTTCTTATGCGTGTAGGTGTATAAGTACAGTACTAACTGACAGACAAACTATATGTAATTGTTTTTTTTTTATGAAGTAGTTATGGGACTGTCCCAAAAGAACCTGTTTTCATGGTCACCCTACTTTTAACTAAATATTCCGCAAACCGAAGTACCTAACCTGCCTTGGAATATTATTAATTTTGTGGTGTAATCATCGAGTACAATGTACAATGTAGGCAAGGGTTAAGTAGGTAACTCGGTACAACTTCTCAGAAGTTGGGCGGAGTTCGAAGAGTTTCCTTGGGATCCCTCTTTACAAAAGTTGTGTCTAATTATGTGGGCTTAAGGTCTTACTCGTATTATAATAGAAAACGTATCAAAGACCATTTCATCCATTCCAGTTCATTTGGAGCGATCGAAGGTCTAATCCAGTCTTACACTATATTGGTCGAATACTTAGTCTGCAATGCTCTCGAACGCGCTTTTTTTATGAATTTTATACTTCTGAGATGTTTCTTAGCCATGTTTGGTAGAATCTATGCATCTGTTTTCATGTTCTGGGGATATTCATCCCATCGGACAGGGGTTTTGATAGATTTACTTGCATGATGAAGTATTAATAATTTATTATAATAACAATAATTAAATCCTTTATTCAAACAACTATGAGGTCCATGGTGTTAGTAACAAAAACAGAAAAGTAGGTTAGTAGTCGTTTATAAGTATAAATAGTAACGATTTAGTCCTCTGGACGAGTTTCCATACTAGAGGACAATTTTGGTCTTCCGCAATCGCCTTTAGGATGCTGTTGCCACTCCCGCGCAGTCTACATAGCAGGGACGCGGTTTTTACGATCTTCTGGTTCTGTACGACAACACACATTTCTGAAGTGTCTGAATAAGTTATTCCTATTAGCTTGCAATGCCTCGTAGCAATTCAAATTCGAGCAAATATTTGTTCCAAAGTCAAGCCCAAAACTTTTGAAGAGTTCTCTCGAACGCTCGCATAAAGTTTTGATGGAAATGCCTTGGGCTCTCGGTGGGGTAGGTAATTTAGGCAATTATTGGAGGACGTCACATAATCTTTATTTCTATCAATAAAGCTTTATAAGACCTCTATTAGACCACTAGTAATACCAGCCGAAGAACCAATAAAATAAGATAAACGACAAAGAAAACTCTTTTACGAAAGTTCAGTTCGAACTAAGTTCTAGTTCGCCAATTAGGCTGAGGTTGTTCTAGCTAATTTTGCCATGGTTGTACGTTGACCAAAACCAAAACTGTCTTTATGACTCGCAAATCACGTAAAAAGCGTATCCAACGATAAACAGATCTATCAACTTGAGGCATGCGGGTTTTCGTTCACTGTTTGTAACCACCGACTTAAATACTTACTAAGGATTACTTTGAAACGTTTTTTGAATCAGGTGAATCTACGCGACTGTTCCATGCGTGCAACCAACACTCACAACACAACACTCTTCTTCTTCCTGCCTTTATCCTACTTTATGTGGGGTCGGCACAACATGCTCTCCTTTTCCATTCTCCTCCATCAGTCGTCATCTCTGTATTAATATAATAATAATAATATCGTTTATTTCAGACAACATAAAATGCACACATTACAAAAATGAAACATCTTAGGTCCATAGTTAATAAATACCTTAGAGACTAACATACATAAAATAAAATAAAATTACTAATTAAAATCAAATTATAGGGGCTTTTTTTGTTAGCGCACCCCTAAAGCGACGATAGACGATTCCTGGCGGCCAGAAATCCGAATTGAGAAACATGTCCCCATGCTTCGCAGGCACTTGGAGCACGTACGATTTGAAGGCCGTGTCTCTCACTCCGGATGGCTCTAGCCGCTGCAGATGTAGCTGTATTGGTGGCGGGTCCTTAATCCAAAAACGGATCCTCTCCTTTACGTAGCGAAAGACCTCATCACCTGAAGTATTCGGGTCCAATCTTGAGAGGTAAAGGAGTATGGTCGGGTCCACAGCACGCAGGGTGGCTTCGGATGCTATGACGCTCGCGGTACCACGTTTATTTCGTGACGGTTTCGCTTTTTTCTCCACCAGGGTGAAACCATCTTTATCGACTTTCTTTGATGTATCTACGGGGATCTTCGTTTCTGCCTTCTGCCTCAAAACAGCGCAAGGCACTGGAGATGGTTGAGGCTGGCCGGACGCTTGCGCATAACTTTTCTTCTTCTTATTCTTATATTCTTATATTCTTATTCTTTTTTTTTTGTATTGCTTCTTTCTTATCCATTTTATCTTTCACACTGGTCATCCATGTTTTCTTTGGCCTACCTCTACCCAAACCAACCGACCAACACCTGATGACGTGATATTCAGTCTAACCGTAGGTACTTGATGTCTTAAATATCATTCACCCCTTGCAGTCAGGCGCGGCTAGCGTGACTGAACTGTCCTGGGAAGACCCAACACAGCGCAATTGATACCAATTAGAAATTAATTATGATATGCTAATTTCAAGCCGTAGGGTTTTTTGCTGTCGATATCGACTTATCGATCACTAGAAACCGCCTTCGGTTTGACCACGTGGTGACCGGGTTATTAGTAGCCATTACTTTTCCAGTATACGTAAAATTTCATATTTTGTCCAAATCAGTTCAGCGGATCTTCTTGGGTATCATACTTCATACAGTTTGTCACTAACATAGGTCGTCACTAAACTGTTCTTTTGAGCAAGCACTTTTGTAAGGCACTTGTCCCACCAGACTATCAGTCGCTTGCACGGTTAGGCATCAGGAAAATTAAGAGGGTAAAACTTTGTGCCGACCTCAGTTACTCAACTAAGTCTAACAAACTCTGAATCCAATATACCAAGGAAATCTATGGAAGATGCTTAGGTTATGTACACTAGAAGACCTCTTCAGGCTATTTAGGTATGTCTTTTATCTTGAAGGCTCCTGTATCCGCATTTAACTTAAAGCGGTAGGTACATTAGCGTGAAAGGGGATCTGGATAAACTTCTTCTCTCATAGTACAGAAGCTTCCTGGGCGCTTCTCAGGCTTGGATTTCCATAGATTTCTTATCGTTTGTTAAGTTGCTACGCTCCCAGCCTCATTCCTCCCAAAAGCACATACTCCTGTGCTTTTGGGAGGAATGAGGCTGGAAGCGCTCCTGGGTGCTCCTCAAGCTTGGAGGAGTGACCTGAGGTTACGCAGGTTTTCTTGCCGTTTGTTGAGTCGCTACGCTCTCTCACATCAGGGTATCTTCTATTTATAAAGCAACTGCTTTAAGTAGGTAGGTAGGTATAGTTAGGTAGGTATAGTTAGGTAGGCTATAATCATTCGTCGGCCGTGTTAGTGGTGGTTATTATTTACCTTCAATTCCATTGTTTTACGTCATAAACGAGTGGAACATTTGTTATTTTCCTTGTAGAAAAATGTTGATTAATTTGGGCCAGAATTAGAATTCAATTTGAGAGGTTATTTGATTGTTTTCAAATAGGGATAATAGAGCACTTCCATAGAGAAGCTATGAATGGTTTAGTCAACTTTAGTCATAAAGCTGTATACCTAACCACAAACCAAAGTCGGTAAAGCGAAAGAGTTACAGTGTGTGAAATAAATTTATCAATACAATATCCTGCTTTGTTATTATCGTCAGTAATATAGAAAAAAAAAATCGGCTACGTGACAAGTGACGTGACAGTGTCTTGACACTGACTTTTGTCGAAGTTTGTCGATCTTTCCCAAAGAGGTGTCGGTTACGTGATAGTTTTGTGAGTTCATTGGTTTTTTCCCACCTCAAATGCTCAAGCCCGCCTTACGAAGTTTTCATTTCAAAAAGTCATAATTTGAATCTCTTAAGATTAAATACCTACCTATTCAACCTACGTATCTTCAAAGTTGGTGCCACATTAGTCCATGAATTAAAACTTTTTTGATAAATAATCGATATCGATAAATTAGTAGCCTCTCCCATCACTACTAGTCTTATTGAGTTGTCCTAGATTACCATAGGAATGACATTATATCAATTACTAATGTCCCATGCCACCATAACGATACGTAAATATAGGTAACCAATTATCTACCGGTTACTCACATTTTGTTCTATGGGAGTGTGACGTCATAGTTACAGGTAACTATTGTTGTTACATTGTTACTATGGTATTTTATTATTCCACGATTATTCACTAGATTTAGTTTTTTTTTGTGTCTACCTAAGTGTTATGTTTGCCAATGTAGTCGTTCTGTGTATGTTATGTTTGAATAAATATACACCACTATTTTGCAACTACCAAAAAAAAATAGGGTAATGTAGTAGGGGGTAGAACATTATGAATGTGCACACAGAATTTTTAGTTTCGATAAAATGACAAAGTTATTAAATGTTAAAATTTTCAGAAATCCTGCTTATCATTATGGACACATTAGTAACGTAGCACTAGAGAGAAAAAAAAATACGCGGTTCGGCTCCGCTTGGTATTTAGCGTTTCTGAATGAAATGATTTTTGCTTGTTGAATCATTTCTCAATATTTGACTAAAAATGTTGGTTATTTAAAAATATTTTTTTTATGTCTCAAAAAATTTTTATTGTGTTCAGTATCAGCAGTCAATATCGGCGTTTTTTTTTGGTAATTACAAAATAGTGGTGTATTTTCTTTCTTTCTTCTTTCTATTCATCAAAATTATTTGTCCTGGAAATGTTTGGGGAGGCCTAAGGCGATATGGGAAGGTATATTAACTTGCCCTAATCCAACGAAATGATTAAGTAACTATGTAAGTTGTATGTCGTGGTAGTCCCAGCGGCAACGTTGAAGGAAAACATCGTGAGGAAACCCAAGGCTTAGTCAGTTCTGCACGTATATTGACCATGTCTTTCCTGTGGATTAGGCCGACTTAGCTGTCAGGATGGTATAGGTGATGGGCAGCCTATTCCATCTAAAATTCTGTCCCAGGCACTATAGCGTCTTGCGAGTAGGGCTTGTGTAATCCCTACTTGCTCCTGACGCTATGAATCATCTACAATAGAATATGCAAATGCCTGTTTACTTAGTACCGGCAAAGAATAGGACCTCTCTATCACCACTGAAAATAGTCTTGAACAACCCGCCATGAAGCGTTTCCAGTTTAAAGGTCGAAAGTATTTATCCAGCAGTGGACTTATTCAAGTTGATAATGCAAATTATATTGTATTTATTTATTTGGGATTACTTTGTTGATAATGATAACCGAGTCGCCCACATGCATCCGTTGGCTTTTTCTCTACACTTGAATTAACCTTGGAAACACAATGATAAAGATATTGTTTAAAAAAAATATCCAACGGATTAAATTCTACATAGTCATCATCAGTCCGAACAAGTTCACTGGTGGACATAAGCTTCCTTCACAACCACAAAATGCCACCACCGGCATATTTCTTGTAGTTTTCATACATTTTATGCCGCCTTCCTACGGTGCGTGGTTCTGCAGATCATCACGCACCGCGCACGACGACGCACGGCAACGCACACAGAAAGAGCTCCTGTGCTACCGCGCACCTCGGCGCACGAGACCGTTCCCATGGTGTGTTGTGCGAGCTGGTGCGAGCTGGTGCGCGATATCACACACCGGTGGGAAGGGGCTATTATACGGACTCGCCGCACACGGCTGACGCCCCCTTTTTGCTTAGCCGTAGTCGGGTAATGACACCAGAATCTGTCAAGCTAGTGGAATTTTCATTCGATTTTGTCTTTTCCCTGGCGTGTGATGACTGACACTTGACATCTGTCAGATGGATCTTGCCCCCAAGAAATGCTGCTACTCATACCTTAGGTCTAGTAACATCCACTGGAGAAAATGATGGACGTTTAAATACCTGAATTTGTTTTATCTATCCGATAAAAGATACATTATGATATTAATCTACCGTATCAGTGAGTCAGGAGCGTATCGATTTTATCAGCTCCTTATCGTTACTTAAGGTTAGTCCAGGCTATGCCAGTAGTTTAGTCGAGTAGCGAGTAAACTGGACCACTATTGTATGCCCCTAGCTTTTATAAGGGTAGCCAGAGGATCTATAGCTACTATACGCTCGTGGATTTGAGCGCTAGGCGTGTTTGAGACATCGTTCACGTTCACAAACGTATGCTTCGTTCATTGATTTTAACAGCTAGTCATAGTATTACTACTGCATCGTCATCTGAATCGCGACAAACACGCTTTGCAATCTGCTGCAAATGCAATGTCTAACAGTTTTTACTGTTTAGCGTTTACTACACCAACGATAGTGTCCTTTGCTGAACGTGAAGAAGAGACTGGGCAACTTGACTAAAATACTAGCACTGTCAGAACTACCCCTTAGCAAAAGTAGAGTAGCCTGATCTATTCATAACTATGCTCTTCACTTTATAGGTTAGTTAGGTACTTTAATCATCACTTATCGATAGGCGCACTGGTGGTCCAGTATTAACGGCTCCGCTTTCTGATCCTAAGGTCGTGGCTTCAAATCTAGCCGTGTACCAATGACCAGAAGTTTATGTGCACTATGCCAGTACTCTCAAACGGTAAAGGAAAACATCGTGAGAAAATCTCGTAGAACCTAAAAAACTCGAAAAACTTTATGTCAAGTGCACGCAACGAGCCTCTTTGAGGTGCACTTAAAATCCTTCCACCACACTGATTCAAAAGAACCAGTGACAGAATAAGAAAATGATCGGAAAGCTGGAGAAGCGGATTAGTTGCCTCGATGTCCTAAGCCATAGTTTTAACCAAATTCCGACTAAGTTACTTTAGATTTAGGAAAAGCAAAATAGCTCTAAATCTTGGCTTTATCAAACCACAGCATTGATATAGTAAACATAAAACCCAGTAGCGCAAACCTACTTTATTTCCTTGGAGAATACTGAAACGAGTTCAGTATTATTTTATTAAGTAATCTGACGCTCTTTACGGTTACGTCCTTCAATACGAGCATTATTGCTTGGGGACAGAAATAGGATGCTGTTATGGGTATACCTCACAGATTAATAAATATTAGGAGATAAATGTAGCAGGCGAGGCGTGCGATAAAGTCCAATTTAATTAAATCACATTTTACGCAAAAGCTGGGTGAATTTAGATGCAAGCGACTAATAGGTTTCTAAAAACATCAATATAAAAACTCCAAGGGTTATCTCTAAAATCTGTCTGACAGTCTATGCATGACCGAAACTAGAGGTACAAGAAGCCGTATCCCGTGGGTTCGATCCCAAACAATTATTTGTGTGGTAAACGTAGTTGTTTGTTCTCTGTCTGGGTGTTATATTGTACTCGAAGTACATATTTACAAATTAATTTATTATCTAACCTACCTAAATCAAGTATTATATCAGTTATCTGGTTCCCATAGTACAAGCTTTGCTTAGTTTGGGGCTATATAGTGTTGGGTGGATTGTCCACAATATTTATTTCCTTTATTTGTACGCGTTCTTTACTGTGTTGCCAGGAATAAATGAATAATAAAATAAATTGTTGCTCAAACGGCTTATCCCCTTACTTATTTGATCTGTGAGATGTACGAACCCCTTTATTCATAAATATCAGATTAAGCGTTCGCATACCTTATAGCGCATAAATATGTTATTTGTCTCGTTACATCCGTTGACAAAAGACGTGATGTAATTCAATTTCTTACACACTAGCTTCAATCCGCGGCTTCGCTCGGTCTTTCCGCAAAGAAAGAAGAAAGAAAAGAAAGAAAGAAAAGCATTTTATTGACCTACTCATATACACAGGAATACCTACCTACTTAAAAAATAAAAAATAAAATCACAAAGAGAAAGTGATCTGCTTTAAACTCCCACATTTGGTAGACCTATAATTCCTTTTTGTGTCTCGTCTACTACGCGTGGTACTTAAAAGCAAAGCTGAAGTATGATAATTATAAGTTTAAAAAACTTGAGAAACCGACTTCATTGCCAAACGGCTAAACCGATTTTAATGAAATTTGTTTGGGACAGTCTGGACGTAAAAATAACCTTCCAAATAAAAAAATAATTTTCTAAATCGGTTCATAAATGACGAAGGCATGCAGTTACAAACATTAAAAAAATAATTTAAAAAAAAATGGCAACACCGATTTTAATAAAATTAAAATGGGACCAATCTGGAAGCAGTACCTTTCAGATAAAAAAATAATTTTTCAAATCGGCTCACAAATGACGAAGTTATGCGGTAACAAACATTAAAAAAATAATAATAACCTCTTCAGACCCTCGGTACACATACGTGACCCTCAGAAAAATGGTCATCTGGAGTACTAGTGACATCTATTAGTCACTTTTGGCGTTATTTTTTGTTGAAATAAACATAATAGTACCAAATTGATCCGTTTATTTTACGTACGGACCGCGCAAAGTGAAGAAAAATTATATTTGAATTCAAAAGTGCATCGTTTTTTTTCACTTCAACGGCGCGGAATCTTGGCGAGCCAGGTAACATTATTTAATTATGATATTTGATTGTCATTTTTGTGTTATTTGATAGAAAAATAGTATGATTCTAGTATTCTAGCAAAATATTTTGTGGAAAACGTATTTTATGTTGAAAAATCGAGTCGTGTTTTTAAAGTTCACTTGCGTGTACCTCAGGTCTCAATAGTAGAATTTTCAGTTGTATGAGAAAGTTGCACCTAGGTATTTTGCTTTCCAGGTCATGGATGATAGAGCAATCTTGGATGCACTTGATGCTAGTGATGGGAGACTTTTCTGGCGATGATGATGAGCCAGAGTATTTGCCTCCAGAAGACAACGAACCTTCCTCATCGGAGTCGGAAGAAGAACCATCCCAAGTTCAAGTAACCAATGAAGAAGTCACTTCGTGGCAATTCTGGCTGATTAAAGAAATGATTTCTCGTGGTCCTGACATTACTGATGATGTACTCCTCAATCAGGGTAGTTCTAAGACCAACTGCCTCTATGATTTTTTTGAGTATTTGTATCTTGAATTCTGGAAACTTGTAGCTGATCAAAATACCTTGTATTCTGTGCAGAGGCGTGACTTGAGATGAGTTAGTACCAATCACATAGAAATAATACAATTTACTGGAACACAAACACTCATGGGGACTCTAAAATATCCTCAATCACGGCTCTGGTGGAGCCGGGAACTTAGTGTACCCCTGATCAAAGATACGATGACTGGCAACAGGTTTTTTGAGCTTCCGAATCATCTGTAGGTACTTTGCAGATAATACTGCGACTCGTAATGATGGCGATAAGATGTGGAAGACCTATACTGAGAAACTTACTTCAAAAATACCACAGCTTGCCTAAATCAAGGCACAATTATCAGTGGATGAGCAAATGGTGGCATTTTCTTGGAGGTGCGACTACCGGCAATACATGCCTTCAAAGCTGAACCCATTGGGACTTAAGACCTTTGTCTTAGCTGAAAAAGATAGTCTTGTCCTTGATATTCACATTTATGTTGGTTCAAACACAATACCTCAGGAGGATATGGCTGAACTTGGACTCGGAGCAGACATTGTAAAACTGCCTGCTCCGCCGTTCAGTTGAAGAAAACTGTGGCCTGTGTGAGCTTTCAGCCACTTTTTGGATTAGCATAGTGAATTGCTGGATCATGTACATACGCTGCTGCAGCTATGAGGGCATAGCACCTAAGGATAAGCTAGGGTTACTGCAATACAGGCTAATCATAGCCACTGCAATGGTCAGATTTGGTGGCGGTAGGGTTGACTCCGAATTTTCATCCAGGCCAAGCACTATCAAGGAAGAAGTGGATCAGCCAACTGGAAGGAACGAAGGAGAACCTAAAAAGAAAGTACCGTGCGGTGGTACTCTTTCGAACCCTGAGGTACGACTGGATGATGTTGGACACCTACCGCGGTTCATGAATGAAGTTTCCATCTAAATGCAGGTACCCACAATGCTCGTCACGTTGCCGTACCATCTGTACGAAGTACAAAATATACCTTTTCGTGATAAAAAAACAATTGTTTTGATCTTTTCCACAAATATAAATGAATGTGAATCTAAGGGGCTAATTTACTAATTTACTTGGTTGAGTCCTGAGGTTCACTTACGTACACCAATATTATCACGAAAACAAAAAAAAATATAAAAAAAAATGTTGGCAATATGTTTTATTTGAACCATAAGGATCACTAAAATAACATAAAATAAATTAAACTTAACCTGTATACGATTCAGGTCTGAAGAGGATAATAATAATAATAATAATTAAAAAAAAAAACATACAACCGAATTGAGAACCTCCTCCTTTTTGATTGGAAGTCGGTTGAAAAGTATATTGTAGATGATTTATATAGCGTCAGAGGCAACTGGTGATGAGTCAAGGCCTGCTCACGGGACGCTATAGTGCCTGAGACAGGATTTTAGATAGAATAGGCTTGCTCAGAACTTATACCATCTTGACAGCTTATTCGGCCTAATAGTAGTCGCTGAACAAAACAATCTAGTAAGATACGCACAGGATTACTAAGATTGGCATAAAGAAGGCCAAATATTTACCCAGCCGTGGGTGATATCGCTAATGCACGCTAAGGTACACAGCTGGCAAAGACCTATTTACCCAGCAGTGGGCGATATTACGTTAAGATCGCTTCGCTAAAACCTTGGTCACAGCATTTCGTCAGACGTGGCCTCTAGCTTATACAATCTTGCGTACAGATGAAATAACACATTGTAAATTGGAACAATTACATCAAGACGTACGTAATACGTATCCCACTTTGTAATTTAAATTTGAATGGAATACCAAAGAGGGGTGTCTCTGTCCTCGTCGGTCTGACGCATTTCGTATGTAACCTCCAACTGTTCTTTATGACTTTGCGAAGCTACGGCTGATGACTAAGGAATTCTTAAGTTCTTTGGCCGTTTATTTTAGATCTAGATTTATATATACCCTATTGAACTACCTTAAAAGTACAATTCTATTTGATTGATGACTAAGGAATCCCTTAGTTCTTTGGCCGTTTATCTTGCTTCTTCTATGGATTTATATTATTTAACCTATCGAAATACAGCCAGATCTTTTATCCTGTTTTTGCTGTCAACTTGAGTTCAGCAGAATTTAGCAGAATACGGGATCAAAAAACACATTCTTTCGGGTTAATCCCACTCTCTAGACCCGACATAAGGTCCTGTAGTTAATAAAAACACAGCTGGCCATCAACCTCTTAGCCTTTATTCAAATTCAACCCACAATTCTGGCTCCGCCTGGTTTAAGTTATGACCTAGAACTTGCAACATAAACTTGGCATAATAGCGCCCCAAAGTCAAGTGCCACTCAAAAGTTTCGGTATGAATTACGCTTACCGAACTCTATAATGCCCTGGCCTAAAAACTACTTTACTATTGATTTCTCGCAGAGTTGAAGATTTATTACTCGGAAATGATTTGTAGATTTATGATAAAGGCTCTTTTTTGCGAGAAGTTTCGTGCGCCCTACTTAATTCAGACTAAGATGGGTACATTCATCTTGCGAGATGAATACGTAATGGAAACAATTTGGTAGTGGACGTGGAGAGCAGAAAGTTAGAAAAAAACAAAAAAGAGGTCACTGAAAAACTCTGTTCATCTATTCTAATCAACATCATACTTAAGTTGTACGCTGCTGGAAATAGGGCTCAAAATCATTCTTCCTGGAAATGACCGTATAATGGTCATTTCCAGGAAGAATGATATTGAGCCCTTCATCCACTGACTTCCCGCGATATTTACAATGTCGCCGTATCTAGAAACTACCTACCATTGATATAACTAATTTGAAACATTGTCACTATACTCTAGCTACTCTGTTTTGCTTTGAATAATCTAAAAGCAATCCCTACAAGCACTTAACACCAAATTGAGATAAAATCTTGCCCAGAATTTCCTACTCGAGAGTAACGTAATAAATAATAATGAGCTGTTGATAAGGTGTCTCCAGCTATAAATATTGTAATTTCGCCGCCAGAAAAAGTTGTTTTCGTTCAAGTCAAAGGCATTAGCAGTTCAATGTTTGCCCCGAGTTCAATAGAAAATCGGTCAGTAGTTTCGGCCGCGGAATACAAATAAACGTACTGACGTTCGCGAAGTGTTATTTTATATCCGTCGTCGTATTGCCGGTATTTCTGCTCCCCTCGTCGCGGGAGCAGGGCTACCAGCTATCAAGGGCTCCGTTACTTTAGAAGATAAAATAAAAAAGCCCTCACGAATTCAAGGCATGCTTTAGAAATCCCGTGAGATCTCTTAGCACGCAAGATCCTTTGGGGATTACTTAGGTATAGTCAAAGGTACGCTTAAATATTAGACCCAAAGTTTGCCGTATTCCATACATGAGACGTTGCAAGCCTATTGCTGCTGCTAGGATACTAACTGGCTTCCTCACGATGTTTTCCTTCACCGTTTGAGAGCACTGGCTTTGCTTGTGAAACTGGTGCCGTGATCCAATCCAACTAGTCTATAATGACGTTTTCATTACTCATACTCTGAAAGTAGGTCTGAAGTTGCCTGAGGGGCCTAATTGAAAGTAAAACTTTCAGCCCTAGGGAGAATCGCTTTCTACTGACAGCTGTCAAATTATAAAAAAAAAACAAGTTCTATTTTATTCAACCATGTTCCAACTTTCTAAAGTCTTTCTAACTGCAAGGAGGTTGTTCAACCAAATTCCAACTTTTTATTCAGCAAGTAGGTTGGAAACCCATTACAACGGTAAGAAGTTTAAACAGTCTAATTAGAGCGCAATGTAATATTTAAAAAATAACATAAAGATAGTATTAAATAAATAATATATCTTCTAAATTACTTGATTAGTGTATAGCTTCAACTATTTATTTAAAATAACATAGATTTAAATTATGAAAATGAAAATAATGGCTGAATAATGCTGGCGAGCCGAAGCCGAAGGCCCGCCAGAGAAAAAGAAAAAAAAAACCGGGAAGGCGGCAATTCAATCTTCATTTTCACTAATTTTTCTTTCATGTTTTTATTTTTACTTTCCTCGTATTCGTAATGAAAAGCACGTGTTTACCTCGGGTGAAAGTCTTTTGAGTCCCTCAAGCTCCATTGGCGCCCTCGCTAACGCTCTGGCGCCGAACCCGTCTCGGGACTCAAAAAACGTGACTTTCAACACTCAGGTAACAATGTACTATTAAAATGAATTTCGGATAGGATTTTACTCAATAACATTAATTTGACTACACGAATACCACTTAATTTACCAGGTGGATCTTAATTTACTTGTTCGCTAGAAAAAAACAATAATTTCTTAGAACCTACATGCCACTAGAAGTTTTAATGGAACTACGCGAGTAATAATTGGCTAAGTAGTCCTACGTAAACACTATCAAGGAAAGTAAACTAATTCGTAAAACAGTCGAAGGGTCACGCGGTTCATGCGCGCAATCTTCATTAGAAATGACTGGCATATGCTAATCATAGGGGTTTTCCAATGAAAGAGTTGTCTGTCAGTCATCATGGACAGGTTTTGCTTCAAAAGGCAACACAATGTCTTTGTCTTTGCTTCGTCACTGTCACTTCGTATTTTCCGGCATCACACTCTTTGTTTTCTTGAGCGTGTTCTGTCTGTTCAGCTTTGTGCATGGTAGTGGGTTTTGCCTCCAGGTTTAATTCGTTTGTTAGTTATTCTTGAAATAACAATGCAAAGAGCGTCATAATCTTCGCTGTGCAATATATCCACTTATATCTTAGTCATTCACCTCATACATTGAAGCCGAGAAGCAAGCATACGGCCATACTACCTTTTGATAGCTGGTGTTTACCAACCGCTTGCAATATCGGAGTTATCATTTGTCCGTTTTCGACCTAGAGACAGACATTTATTTGCTTAAACGCATTGTGTATACGTACAAAATACAAAAGGAAACAAAATAGGTTTGAGTATTATTTTGAAAAATTGCTGTACTGGCCAAATACGTGCGAGCAGCAGCCCGAGCGGCAAAGTTGTATAAAACCCAATGAAAACGCGTTTAGCGGCCAGATTTATATTGCATATTAAACTCATATAATCTGTATTGTAATTTAAAAATGGAACGATCTTTTACTCCGAAGCATTGCATCCAAGGAGGTCACTTATCAAAGGTTTTATTTAAATTTCGAACTGGATTGCAAGATTAAACGCTGTTTATTGAATTAAAAACAAATGAATAAACTCATTATGATCGGTGTAATTTAATTAAGGAACGATCTTTTACTCCGAAGCATTGCATCCAAGGAGGTCACTTATCAGGTTTTATTTAAATTTCGAACTAGTTTGCAAAATGAAAAACATAATGAACACTTCAAAGCGAGAAGAAACAGTGTTGTTCGTTGTTTGTCGTATGTTTTCCAAAAACATAGCAGCAGCCCTGTGAGTTAAAGCTGCAATCAATCGTTGCTCGCTGATGGCCCGACAAACAGACATCACGTCAGATAGACACAGCGCTGTATCATTGCGAGTCTGCGAGTGTACTACGGTGTACGATTACGTGGGCGGGTACCGAACGGGAGTTTGATTACGTTGTATAATAAAGGTTGAAGGACTTTATATTTTTGTTAGAAAACTGATAATTCTGAGACGGTTTCTTGGTAGAAATCCATATGCAGATGTTTACATGTTTTGAGATATTCATCATCTTGGTTGTAGGTTTTTTATTTTTGACTGGCCTCTCAGCTCAGTTGGTAGTAGCTCTGCCTTCTGCACCGTAGGTAGTGGGTTCGATCCCCACGTTATATTGTATGTATTCTATGTATTTACAATAAAAAGTATTTCCCATCGTACAGGCTCTGCTTAGTTTGGGGCTAGATAGTAATGTGTGGGTTGTCCCGAATATTTATTTATTTATTTAGCCGGTCTACCTGTCTTACTGAAGGGCAAAAGACCCTTTTTCCAGCTTTCACGGTAATTATATTTATTTTTTTGATAAATTAACTTCTTACTTCTTTCTTACCAAGTCATATCGCTTTGGATAATTTGTCACGTCTTAGTCAGCTCTGAAAACCTTGAGAAAGCGATCATATAAAGCCAGCCAATTCTGAGCTATCTCTCCTAATCTAACTGCCCCTAAAGGGGATCAAGAAGGCTGATCGAGCTCCTATCTACTATTTTATCCAATTCTTATCCGTCTTATGCAAGTTTTCTATTGTGGGGTCAATGGCATTGGCAGTGTTGCTTACATCAAGTAGCGCAAGTTATTTTTGGGACTCCGTACCCAAAGGGTACTCCGCTGTCCGTCCGTCCGTCCGTCTGTCTCTCTGTCTAACTGTCTATATGTACAACAGGCTGTGTGTATGTGATAGACAGATTAAATTTTCATCTGTATACCTCAAGTTGATGGCGCGTTCCTGATGTGCGTGACCTACCAGGCAATGCTTCGTATAGGCGATGGTTATCATTAACATCAGTACCAGAAGTCGGAGTTTTGCTATCACATTTCGTCTACCATTATGTTGTTTACGTGTGAGCACGTGTCTCTCTCTTTTGTATGGAGAATTGATTTCATGTTGATTGGAACGTTTTAGTTAGACAGAGACAGCAAAAATACGTTACGTAGAAGCGATCGCAACGAGTTGTTGTCTCATCAATTTTCCATACAGAAGAGAGAGACACGTGCTCACACAAAAACAACATTTGGTAGACGAAATGTTGTAAATGCAATGGGGCTTGTCCTTCAGGTAGGTCAAGAGCTTGCTCCATGAGCTAGTTGTATAGTATAAAAACAAAAAGCTCACGGCATGGGGCGCCTCTACTAATACACCAAAACTGTGTTCTAAACAAATCAACGTTGCGCTACTGCGTACAGTGCTATGGTATTGTCGTAGTTCGATACAAGCGTTTGATTGTGAAATGGGGTCCTTCCGCGTGATTTGAGTTCTGTTAGAGACGCCCCCCTACCAGCATTGTGTGTAATGACACGGATTGTATCGACAAGTTGGGAAAGAATGGAAGACTATATAAAACTGAGACGTTACTGACTGGTAGCTGTAAAAGTGGAAGTCTGAATATATATTTACTGTTACTACTTGCTCGCTAGTGTTCCACTGTTGGGCAAAGGCCTCCCCTCATTTTCACCAGTCACTATGATCTTCTGCTTTGAGGGAATACTCGAGACGAGGAAAGGGCCGGCCGCACTAAAAGAACACTGGTGGTCTAGTGGTAGCGGTCCCACCTTCTGATCCGAAGGTCGTGGGTTCAAATCCAGTCCACCAATGACCAATGAGTTTTTCTGTCGAAAAATTTATGTGCACTATGCCAGTACTCTCAAACGGTGAACGAAAACATCGTGAGGAAACCGACGTGTCGTAGAACCTAAAAAAGTTCTAGCAACACGTGTCAAGGGTCACGCAAAAAGGGCCCGCCAGCGGCCTACTTGCGGGAAAACCAGCCCGCACATCAAGTGCGGATGATAAAAAATTGCCGAAATTGCCGAAGGGCCGGCCGAGAAGACGTTGTTGACGAGATGATCTTGACTGTCAGGGGAAAGATTGGTGGGAGACCGAGGACCGAGAGGCGAGTGGAAGGTTTTGGGGGAAACCTTTGCCCACTAGTGCGACAATGTAACTAAAAAAACCTAATATTCTGCTTCCACTCAAGCATACATTATTTGACAGTTCTCCATTGAAAAAAATCTATGCTTGAGAGGCTTGACTCAAACTCAAGCACTGTTTCTAAATACGGGCCTAAGTCGTAAACTAAGTAGGTACCTAAGTACCTATACCTCTACCTATGTGGCTTATAAAAATTAAAGTTTTGGAGGAAAGGGGAATTAGCAAGAGAAACCGTATGCGTTCGCTAGCACTGCTATATTGAGCGGAAGTACGGTAGTCGTCAGCCGAACTTGGCAATATTGTCGAATTCTTCCTACATTGGCCAAACTACCGAGTTTCGTCTATCTATCCGGTAAACTTTGAATCGGTGCTATGAAACCGGAGCTTTGTAGATTAGCCACAACTTTCTGCCCGAAGCTCAGCGGATATTCTTTCAATCCGGGTATGTTAGAGCTGGTGGTCGTCTTCTTGTCAAGGGATAATAGCTGAAAATCAATGCTTTATGTGCTCTTTAGCAGTACCTTTTTGTCTGGCTGCAACATACACCACCTTTATTTGGTTGGTGCTTTAAATTTTGCACTATTACATTATTTTACTTTAAAAATTTTGTGTGTTTTTTGTTTAGGCTATTTGCGATTTTAAGTCTAGGTGTCGGATTTTTCATCGTTAGTGTCCTTTACGACATAATTCAAATTCAAAATTTTATTTATTCAGTGGTACCACCAGGATCGCTTTGAAACGTCTTAAAGCTAGGTGAATCTAGGTGCCAGTTCCAAGCGACCAAGCCTAGAAGAACAGGCAACAAACTACGGCTTGGTTCCTACCGATTTTTGAATGATCCTTTTACAAATCTATAATAATGATTATTATAGCAGTGAAGTTCCAGTGTGGTGCCACTTCACTTATTGAGAAATAGGCAATAATTAAAAGGCTCAAGAGGCAAGCCGTAAGTTTGTTGCTTGTTCTGGGCATGGTCGCATAGGACTGGCGTGGCGCCTAGATCCACCCAGCTTCAACGTTACAAAGTGACCCTTGTGATTTAATTGAATAAATGCCATAATTTAATAACCAGTTACTCAATTGACCTTAGCAAGGAACACGTCACGAACACTAAGCATTAAGGGGAAGACCGCCGTCGTCGTTGACCTTATTTATTTATCGAACTTATTTTAGAAAACGGGAGCAATTGTCTAAAAATAAAAATAAAATCTTTACACTTTTTCCTTAAAATTAAAATTAATAAACCAATAACAATTATAATTAAATCATAAATAAACATATACTATTTATATAATTAAATTATGCATATTATTTATGACTTCTCAAGTACGGAAGGTTCCTATAAGTACGGAAACCAGATAGGTAAGCTTTTTAGTAGGAAAACGGTTTAGGATCAAAAATATTGTTTTGCTAAACTGTGTTCAATTTGATTGCAATTGCAATGCAAATTGTGTTCAATTTCAGAAATGATCCTTCAAATGTCAAAGTGCGAAAAGTAGTTTCACGGCCTTCCTCGTCTTTATAAGAACGGTTATTTTCGTAGTTTTCTTCCGATAAACTAGTACTATTATGTAAACCTTCTTGATCTATTGACACACTCTGCGGCTACAAGCCGATATTCAATATCATCGGTAAATACAAATATACGGTATACGGGTACACACAACGACAGAACGTAGTAGAAGGGCCATGTGGCGTATCTATGTATTTTATTCTACCTACCTTCATCTACCTAGCACCATTCTTCCTTCACCATACATGTGGGTATGAAAAAAACCGAATTAGAAAGAAAGAAAATACAAGGCAGGGAGAAATGTGACCTAATTAGACAATACCAACGGGTCCGGTTAATGTTCGTCCAGTTATTGTACAGCATGTTATTGTACACCCAGTAAAAACGAAATAATAACCATAGCAATTATTGAATTGCTATAGTGTGCACGAGGCTTAACTGGCATCGTAATAACGGGGCGTACAATAACAATACGTGACGACCTGACGACATTGTACAGCATGTTATTTTGCGACCTTTTATTGTACGCTCCGTTAATCCAAAACCTGGCATCGTCATAACGGTGTGTACATTAACCTGCTGTACATTATCCTGCTGTGCATTAACGGGTCGTACATTATTGCCTCCCATACCAACAACAAAAGCTCTAAGAAACTGGGTCCCAGTCCCAGTCCCGTCCCGTGCTGTCAAAAAGCCTATGACTATAGCTAAATTGACGCGACGCATATATGTCTAAGATGAAGTATAGTTCTATCTTTCCTGACTCTGTTCCATCGAGTTCAAAAGCACTTAGGAGATAGGTCGCAGTTAAGATAAAATATCGCTAGGAAATTCAAGTAGTTTGTCTATCTCCAAGCAGTATATCTCTTGCGAGTTTTACAAGGATACTTTCGTCTCCATAATCATTCTTTTGTGATTATTGTATGATTTATGTTGGCTTTCAAACTGATTGATGGATAAATCCGGGGGAATTTGATAACTTTTATTCCTTACCGTGTAAATGTTACATACTGTGAAGCAGCATTGCTGTGTTTCGGTTTGAAAGGTGTGGGTGCCGGTGTAATAATACTGGCACGTGAGGCTGAACATCTGTAAGACCCAAGGTGATGGACGCAGGGAAATTTAAAAAATAGGAGGTGCAAAATGTGATGTCACTGCCTCTGATTTTTTCTGCCCGTGCGAAGCCGAATCGAGTCGAAGTCAAATATTTATTTATTCACTAGCTGTGCCCGCGACTTCGTCCGCGTGGTATAGTGTCTATGGGTAGCATTTTTAATTTGCAGCGGAAGAAAACAGTAATTAAATAACAACGTCATATTCGCGTGCACGTGGCACAGTCGTCTGCCCTCTTACTAAACTTAGACATATGGCGTCGTACTACGCCACACTTTCATCCCCCCCGCATTCCTCTCCAAACTTCCCCCACTCTCCTCAACACCCCCCACATTCCCTCCGCACTCCCCCAGACCCCTCCACAATCCTCCTGTACTCCCCCCGCACCTCCCCTCCACACTCCCCCCTGTACTCCCCTCCACACTCCCCCCGCACCTCCCCTCCACACTCCCCCCTGTACTCCCCTCCACACTCCCCCCGCAACTCCCCTCCACACTCCCCTCTGTACTCCCCTCCACACTCCCCCCTGTACTCCCCTCCACACTCCCCCCTGTACTCCCCTCCACACTCCCCCCTGTACTCCCTCCACACTCCCCCCGCACCTCCCCTCCACACTCCACCCTGTACTCCCCTCCACACTCCCCCCTGTACTCCCCTCCACACTCCCCCCGCACCTCCCCTCCACACTCCCCCCTGTACTCCCCTCCACACACAAGGAATATTAATTGTATCCCAAGGATCACTTTGAAACATCATAAAGCTAGGTGAGCCTAGGTGCCAGTTCCACGCGACCAAGCCTAGAAGAACAGGCAACAAACTACGACTTGGTTCCTACCGATTTTTGAATGATCCTTTTACAAATCTATAATAATACACCAATATTACCTCATCATTTTAGCTTATAACGTTCGAAATCCTTAAGCCTTGCGCACTTCTAAGCGTTTTGCGGTGCTGATCAGTGAAACGCTGTCAAATATAGCTGTCATCATTTCACTGATCGCGACCGCAGAACGCTTAGATGCCGCAAGGCTTTAGTTTACGGGCCACCGCATAAAGTTTATTTTGATTAAAAATCTGACAGTGAACAATCTGTTGGCACAACCTTGTCGGAGCTTATTACGTTTGCTTTCGTTGCGTCCTAAGACAACGATCTTAAACATTGGGGTTGCTCTGACGCTGTTCCAATTACATAGGCTCATCATGAGCTTCATCACCCTAGAGAAGACTATTGCTGGATGTGGGCTCCTGTTATATTTGGGGTAGGGTTTGCCATAGTAGTAAAGCTCTTTGTATGTGCTCGTCCAGGGAAGTACTACCACCATGTCTATTTCTGCCGCTAAACAGCGTTGCTGTGTTTCGGTTTGAAAGGTGTTGGTTAAATTACAGTGTGCCTAAAGTCGGATGCGGGGTAGTCCATTATCGAGCACGTTCAGAGCCACGCTTGGAAAAAGAGGATAACGTATCCTTCTTCTTCTTATCCTGACACTGGTTCTTTCGAACCATATGTGGTGAAAGGATTTAAGTGTGCCTCAAAGAGGCTCCTTTCGTGCACTTGATACGTTTTCGTACTTTTAGATTCTACATGCCGGTTTCCTCACGATGTTTGCGTTCACCGTTTGCGAGTACTGGCATAGTGCACATACATTTTTGGCCAGAAAACTTTGTACACGACTAGATTGGAAGGAGGGCCGCTACCATTAGGCCACCAATGCTCTCATATCCCTGAAAAATAACATCTCCTTGTCTCACAGCATTTTCTTATTGTTCCAGATGTAGACTACAACTACGTGGTAGACCAGCAGCCGATCGGCAAGCTGCTTTTCAGACAGTTCTGCGAGAAGACCAAGCCTGACTATCATAAGTACAACACCTTTCTAGATGCAGTAAGTATTTAATGGATATTTCACCACTTGTTTACTTTCGCATTGAAACATCGCCGACAATCGGCAGTAGAGAGAGACTTCCGTCAGAAACCTTAGCTCAGTTGGTAGTAGCTCTACCTTCTGCGCCGTAGGTCGTGGGCTCGATCCCCACCGAGATCAAATATTTGTGTGGTGAACGCAGACGTTTTTTCTCTGTCTGGGTGTCGTATTGTATTCTAAGTAAGCATTTACAAAATAAATAAGATTTTTTGCATCCAGAGTGAAGTGAAGGATTCTAGAGTAGGATCCCGAGTGAAACGAGGGGTCCTAGAGTAGAATCCTGAACGTAACGAAGGATTCAAAGTACGTCGCTCAAGGTTAAATAATTTTGGTACCGTGTGGCACACTCTGCTTTTCATCCCCCTCTATGAGAAAATTAAATAAGAGAAGACTTTAGTAGAGAATCATTTATATTTACATAACTAAATTACAAATTTATATTAATACTAGCTGTGCCCGCGACTTCGTCCGCGTGGTATAGTGTCTATGGGTAGCATTTTTAATTTGCAGCGGAAGAAAACAGTAATTAAATAACAACGTCATATTCGCGTGCACGTGGCACAGTCGTCTGCCCTCTTACTAAACTTAGACATATGGCGTCGTACTACGCCACACTTTCATCCCCCCCGCATTCCTCTCCAAACTTCCCCCACTCTCCTCAACACCCCCCACATTCCCTCCGCACTCCCCCCAGACCCCTCCACAATCCCCCTGTACTCCCCCCGCACCTCCCCTCCACACTCCCCCCTGTACTCCCCTCCACACTCCCCCCGCACCTCCCCTCCACACTCCCCCCTGTACTCCCCTCCACACTCCCCCCGCAACTCCCCTCCACACTCCCCTCTGTACTCCCCTCCACACTCCCCCCGCACCTCCCCTCCACACTCCCCCCGCACCTCCCCTCCACACTCCCCCCTGTACTCCCCTCCACACTCCCCCCTGTACTCCCTCCACACTCCCCCCGCACCTCCCCTCCACACTCCACCCTGTACTCCCCTCCACACTCCCCCCTGTACTCCCCTCCACACTCCCCCCGCACCTCCCCTCCACACTCCACCCTGTACTCCCCTCCACACTCCCCCCTGTACTCCCCTCCACACTCCCCCCTGTACTCCCTCCACACTCCCCCCGCACCTCCCCTCCACACTCCACCCTGTACTCCCCTCCACACTCCCCCCTGTACTCCCCTCCACACTCCCCCCGCACCTCCCCTCCACACTCCCCCCGCGCAACAGACTACAAAATAAGTTTCAAGTTTCTAGCTCTAAGAATTACGATACTTCCATACAACTTTCAACCCCTATTTTCAAGGGTTGTAAGGACAACCCTTTTTTCGCAATAAAAAGCCTATGTCCTTCCTCAGGCCCTCAACTATCTGTGTACCAAATTTCGTTTCAATCGGTTCAGTAGTTTTGGCGTGAAAGCCACACAGACAGACAGAGTTACAAACGCATTTATAATATTAATAAGGATTAGATACATTTCCGCAATTTTTGAAGTTTATTGTAACTGTTTTGTTGGGAACAGAAAATGTAGTTGACTTAATTTATCACTTGGGTATTCGTAATAACTTCAGACTCTAGTTGATGGTTTTGTAATATATCACTTTCACTGCTAGAACTCATATTTAATTGTTTTTTTGTGTATTATATTTAAATTGCTTGTAGTAGTTTGTTAGAAAGTAATAAAAATACAGTAAGAAGTTCCCGCGTATTTTTTTTTTTATTAACCAATACCGCGGCTACAGGCTTGCTTTTTCATACTACCACTGCCAGCCAGTATTTTATCGTAGCGAATTGCGTTCAAACTTTTCAATTTAATAGTATTCCAAATTTAAAAGTCATTATGTCACTGCGCACTATTTAGGGAACCAATCGCCTCTTTTTGAATAGATGGGATGAAAAATATGTTATTATAATTAACTTTTATTACTTTCCAAAAGGCCACATAATTATTGTGTGCCCAAGGGCCCCAGCCTAGTTTAAGACGGCCTTGATGTAGTGAATGAACCTCTGGTCCTACCCCACAATGCCTACAACTGTTTCAGGCGGAAAGGTACGAGGTGGAAGTGGATGAGACGCGGGCGACGCACGCGGCGGAGATGTTCGGCCGGTACCTGAAGACGGACGACTGCGAGTCTGTCACTGACGTCATCACCAAGCAGGTCATCGATGATACCAGCGAACAGTTGCATGGTAAGCACTTTGCACTCTTCAATCTTGTCTGAGCGGTCGTGATCGTTATGAGTTTTAGCTGAGTGGAAAGTCCTACTAAATTATAAGAAGTGGTGGCAGATATTGACTGGCCTCTCAGCTCTGTTGGTAGTAAGTAGCTTGAGTCTGAGTCGAGCCTCAAGCATAGATTTTGGACGCTTTTTAATAGAAAACTGTCAGAAAATCTCTGCTTGAGGCTCGACAGACTCAAGCATAGTTTCTACATACGGGCCTGAGATAAGAATCAAAAAAATCAAAAATAAAAATATTTATTGGGGAAACAAGTAACACAGGGGAGTTTAAACAGAAGGGTACGATGATAGCCACAATAGTTATAAAAACTTTGACGCAGCTATCAACGCCCACCTCATAGACCTGAATGTTGTTTCTCATAAACAATTAGGTATTTAACATTTAGATAAAAACATAAAACTAAGAAGTTAACATAATAGAAAAAATAAAACTACAGAGGAGCCATTACATATAGGTACCTAATGGGATTTAGAGTAACGGGGAGCTAAGAAAAAATAAATATGTCAAGATGGTATTATAGGTTTATATCCCTCGTTTTTAATAATGTCCATCTACTGGTAAAGAATAGATAATTCGCCAGATTTGGCTTATAAATTAGGCAAATTTTGGGGAAAAGTATTTCAAGATGGACTCATTGACGTCATCAGACATACTGATACAGACGTCATCGGCAAGCAGGTTGTTGATGATACCAGTAGATACATTCCAATTGATTCATTATAATAAACGATTAAATCACTGATGTCAGTAGATTCATAGAAACGATGGCTCAGATAAGGAAAGGGGCATTCAAAAAACTGGGGGTTGGTACCTCTCTGAAAGTTTTAGTGCCTCTACGTAATTGGGTTTAGTAACCAGCTACGTAGCTGCTACGTAACCGGGTTACGAAGCAAGACTAGAATCACGTGTAACATGACTGTCTTCATTCACCACTATTTACGAGCAAGGAAACTCATGTTATGAAAGCAAATAAGTTATCTATCACAAATGTGAAGACTGTAAGTTACTGGATCAATTTCATGCCTATTACTGCCATGAAGTAATATTGCTGTGCTTCGGTTTGAAGGGTGTGGGTACCAGTGAAGTAGAGAGATACCCTCTTACATTCCCAAATCATCTCATTTTACAGTAAGGTTACTGAAGACGAGGGTAGAAATATGGCCCACATAATGTAGACATCGCCTATAACAAAGCACTGCCTCGTAAGTCACGCACATCAGGAACGTGTTCTACGATGCCCTGCCCTGCGTCCATCAACTTGAGGCATACAGATGTTCAGCCACACGTGCCAGTAATTTCACCGGCGTTTCTGCTTCACGGCAGAAATAGGCCATGGTGGTAGTATTTCCCCGGACGAGCCCTTCACAAAGAGCTCTACTATAATACTACTATTTCCTCCTCCACGTGTCGTGCTCCTCACTGCTGAGGGTCGTGACCTACTCCATGAATCAATTTATCATTGACAATGTTTTACCACCTAGATCTGTTACTACTATTTCAAGTAACGATTATTAATTATGAGCCTAGTTTACAGTGGCAGATAAGAATTTGGAAAATCTTCTGATCCGTGTAGCTAATTAGCTTCTCGGTAAAATGATTAAACAGCTTGATCATTAGACAAATAAGATGCTTGGAATTTGTGTTAAGGCGGAAGAATGTCTCTGACGTCATTAGCAAACAGGTTATTGATGATACTAGCGACGCATTCGTAAGCAAAGCAATTAATTATAAAGGAATTATTATATTCCTCGTCACGAAATAGCAAAAACAGAAACCGCGTCGTGTTTTTGATACCCAGCCGGTAGATATCCCTACAAACCTCTTAGGCCCGTATTCTTAAACAGTGCTTGAGTCTGAGTCTAGCCTCAAGCACAGATTTATGTCATTTTTCAATGGAGACGAGTCTTCTTCTTCTCGTGTCACTTGTTTTTTCAACCCAGTGTGGTGAAATGATTTTAAGTGCGCCTCATAGAGGTTCTTTCGTGCACTTTTCTCGTTTCCTCACGATGTTTTCCTTTGCCGTTTGAGAGTGGCAGAGTGCTCATAATTTTGTTAGTTGGAAACACTCATTGATAGACGACTGGATTGAGCCCACGACCTTAAGGTCGGAAGTCGGTCTAACAAATATTATAAGCCGTAGTCGGAGGGCTCCTGATTGACCGATAGGAATTTGACGTACCTAAATTGTTCTTCCTATAGATTAAAAGCGGGAGGCAGATAGATGATGATGCCGATGATACGACGAGGTACTATGCATCTGCCAGTGTTTTTCGGGTTTACTTGATCTGAAGTATTTAAGGATTTCCACCGTCTACGAACGTTAAACTGCTTTTCAAATTAGATGTTTGGGAAACACGAGTCTTTGCAATTGTGATCTTCTCAGGCTGATGATGATGCCGATGTTAAAACGAGGAACTACGCATCTGTTTTTACGGGTTTTTTCAGGTTTTCTTGATCTGAAGTATTTAAGGATTTCCACACAAAAATGTTTGGGAAATACCTCTTACGTCATCAGCAAACAATGGTAGCACTATTCCTTCCACACGTTGACCATTGATCTTTCGTTAAGCCAACCTGCTGTTTAATGGTTTATTTGTTCTAACAAACTGGCGAACAGTCATACGACCCAGCTGTTCGTTAAGGTCACCTTAAATCCAGTCGTGTACCAATGAGTTTTTCTGTCGAAAAATGTATGTGCACTATGCCAGTACTCTCAAACGGCGAAGGAAAACATCGTGAGGAAACCGACGTGTCAACACCTGTCAAGGGTCACGCCAAAAGGGCCCGCCCCAGCGCCCTACTTGCGGAAAAACCAGCCGGCACATCAATTGCGGATGGTGAAAAATTGCCGAAAGGTCACCTTAGCTTTGAACGCTTAGAATGCTCATTGCATCTATTGAAGATGATTTATATAACGTCAGCGGCAATTGGTGTTTTATGCCCCTGCTAACGGGACGCTATAGTGCCTGGGACAGGGTTTTTTTGGATGGAATAAGCTTGCCCAGCACTTATACCATCCGGACAGCTAAGTCGGCCTAATCCACAGGAAAGACATGGTCCTTCACCGTTTGAGAGCACTAGCATTGTGTGTACATGACTGGATTCGAATCCGCGACCTTAATATAAAAAACTTGAGAAACCGACTTCATGGCCATAAAAAGACCTTTATGGCAGAAAAAGTCATGGTGGTAGTAATTCCCCGGACGAGCCTTTCACAAGAGCTCTACTGCTAAACAAAATCATGTCTCAAAGTACTACAGTGTCCCGTGAATAGCGGCATGGGTTTTACCCCGAGGCATGTTTTATAGAAGGAAGACGGAGCTAAATAAAAATTTTATAGTTCATTCATTTCTCAAATCGTTTCCTGTAATTTTTATTTTATCGATATAGTAATCATAATGCAATGATTCATGTTCATGGCGTAATATAATTTTTATACCTTTACATTAAACAACGCGTTTATGGGTAAGTAGAGACCGTGGATTTCCACTTGCTACGATCCTGACATACTTACCTATTTCGCTTCGTTCGCTCTCATAAAATTCTACATGCTCGCCGGTTTAGGGTACTCTTGACCCTGGCCTTTCTCTAAAACGCCAGGTACCTGATGGAGATACGTGCGTCGTGGTCTTCCCTTTCAAGCAGTTCCAATCACATTCGCCTGATGCTGTTTTGTTAATCTCCTATCATCCATTCTTTCTACATGCCCAAACCATCTTAGTCCACCTTTCTCTACTCTCATCACTACGTCGTCTTTCACTCCACATTTCTCTCTTACCACATTGTTCCTCACTCTATCACCCTCATATCATTTTTCATGCATGCTTGTTAGTTAGGGTACTCTGTACTCTTGTCCAGGCCTTTCTTTAAAGCTATAATCCTCCTTGCGTCGATATCCTCATTGATGTGACCTTTGTGCAGGGCCTTTGTAGAACTATGCTAGTTACTGGATGTAATTTGTTTTTTCCCTTCCAGGTAGCTCCAAAGACATATTCACGGAATGCGTCCGATGCGTGAAGAGCTTCCTCGCGGGAACTCCGTTCTTGGAGTTCGAGCACTCGATGTACTTCCACCGATACCTGCAGTGGAAGTGGCTGGAGGCGCAGCCGGTGACGCAGCATACCTTCAGGATGTATCGGGTGCTGGGGAAGGGAGGGTTTGGGGAGGTCTGCGCTTGTCAGGTTAGTAATTAGTAGAGATATTATCCAAAATCTTTAACCGACCCGAGGCGAAGACCGCTCTATCTTCTGTCACACTTTATACGGGACAATAAAAACAAGACTAGTCAGTGGCCTCCTATTGCCCACAGCACACTACTATTACTAATTTCAAATTAGTTAATGTAGGCGTGCTATTTAGTTTGTTATGACAGAATGGGACGTTGCGTTGGCGAACAGGTGGCGAGAAAAACCTAATTACTAACTGCTGCCTTAACTAACTCGGCTCGAATTGTAGAGAAATCAAATTCTAGTGCGATTAACTGCTGTTGCTTGACGCATTCAGCAATCCGGTTTGCTGGTTTTCTTTCCCCCAAAAATAATAATATCAACTAGTTCTGTAACGCTGCATAAATTTAAAGTGTACGCTATAATCATTCTTTTTATAATTCCAGGTCCGAGCAACAGGCAAAATGTACGCGTGTAAGAAGCTAGAAAAGAAGCGCATAAAGAAGCGGAAAGGCGAAGCGATGGTGCTCATAGAGAAGCAGATATTACAGCGGATCAACTCGCGATTCGTCGTCAATCTGGCGTATGCCTACGAGACCAAGGACGCTCTGTGTCTTGTACTCACCATTATGAACGGTAAGAACTTTTTGAACTATGATTTGTCAGAGGTCAGAGCCAGATAATTTGCCAGATCAAATCAAAAGTGTATTTATTCAGAAGGATCACTTTGAAACGTCTTAAAGCAGAGGGCGTAGCATTCTCGGCTTTAAGCCCATAAACCGAGTGCGGAACACCATGCTGCGTTCATTGACAGGCATGAGAGATCTGAAAAACAAGGCTGCCTGTCTTAAATGGGCGGGGCACGTTAGCCGGATGGCCTCCAATAGGTGGGTGACCATCATCACTCCATGGGTGCCTGAAGGACGATGATCTCATGGTCGGACTTTGGTGGGTCGATCTGGACGCCTACGAAATGAGATGGTGGAAGGAGGATGAGAATAGAGGATACTGAAATGAAATGAAATGAAATGAAATGAAAAAAGTTTATTGAATGAACACAAATACAAAGAACAAACTAGAACTTAAATACAAACAAGGTATAGGTACTGGAAGTCTTTGCGACATTCTGTATGTGAAAAGATAGGGACAGACTCTGTGCTCATTTATATATGGGTGTATGTAAACGATTGGCTTCTAACGCGCTGCGACACGCGAAGCAAGCATGTTTGAGCTTAGGACGCGTTGACAAGCAATGTGGTCTACGATGTCCACGTGGGCGCAACAAGCTTAAACCTTCTTAAAGTATACTTACGTGCCGTTCTATATTGTAGTACTAGCTGCGGTCATCCTTTTAATAAATAATCACTATTAGACTTTGTGGATTGGCGCAGCTTAGATTAGAAATTGGCGCAGCCGGTTGGATTGATAATTTTATTTGATTTATTTGCCAGGTGGTGATCTAAAGTTCCACATCTACAACATGTGCGGCGCGGACACAGGACTCGGCATGGACAGGTCTAGGTTCTATGCGGCGCAGGTCGCCTGTGGACTAGAGCATTTACACAGAATGGGCATCGTATACAGGTCAGTATAACTTGCTTTAGCTGCATAGGATTGGTTAAGTACTCCATAGATGTAGCAAATCATTGAGTCAATTTTAGGTACGTCTTCAAACAGTGTGGTATCGTTTTTACGTGTTGCTCTAAGATTTGCTAATTAATAAGCATGTTTAGGACGCGTAGACAAGCCATGGGGTCTACCATGTCCACGTGGGTGCAACAAGCTTACCTTACATAAGCAACTTCGTGTAAAAGTATACTTACGTGCCGTTCTGTTTTTAATATGCGTGTGTCGTGTCTAGCAAAAAGGAAATATGAAAGATGCTAGCAGCACGGCTTTATAGGATCCGTTCTGTTTTTAATGTGCGTGGCGTGTTTAGCTAAAGGGAAATATAAAAAATGCTGCAGCACGGCTATAAAAGAAAAATGAGACAGAGATGCTATGCCTATTTTAACTTTGCTCTCACAACAAATATCGAAAAAAATAATTTGCTGGGTATGGTGGGGTATCTAAGGATTGAAAGACGCGAAGAGTATTCTAAGAGGATATGTGCATGCCTCCGTCATTTATGAACCGATTTAGAAAATTATTTTTTTATCTGGAAGCAAGGGCGTTGCTAAAGGGGAGCAGTGAGAGGCAGCTGCCATCAAAATCGATTCAGCAGATTGGTCATGAAGTCGGTTTCTCAAGTTTTTTAAACTTAAAATTATTTATTCCAGAGACTGCAAACCCGAGAACATCCTGCTAGACGACGAAGGTCACGTGCGTATCTCCGACCTCGGCCTAGCGGTGGACGTGCCGGAAGGCGGCAGCGTGCGCGGCCGGGTCGGCACCGTCGGATACATGGCGCCAGAGGTACCTACGTTACGGGCTATCAGCCTCATTTCATTTGGCTACGGAACCCTAAAAAACTTGTACCATTGTTACCCAATCATGATACATCCTCGCATTTAATAAATACATATTATGGACAATCCATACAACACCATCAAGCCCCAAACTAAGCAGAGCTTTTACTATGGGAAATACAATAAGACAGAGAACAAACATTTACGTTTGTTTACGTTTAAGTCCCAGTGCATTTACAACATTTCGTTACCAAATGTTGTTTTCGTTTCGCCTACGTGTCTCTCTCTTTTGCATGGAAAAATGATGAGACAACAACTCTAACCATGTAACGTATTTTTGCTGTCTCATCTTTTCTCCATACAAAAGACAGAGGCACGTAGGCGAACCGAAAACAACATTTGGTAACGAAATGTGGTAGCAAAACTCGGACTTCGGGTACTGTTCTCGGTGGGGATCGAACCCACGACCTACGGCGCAGAAGGTAGAGAAGGGAGACCAACTGAGCCGTGACCTATTAATTTAATAATGTTTTATCCGCAGGTGATAGACAACGAGCGTTACACATTCAGTCCGGACTGGTTCTCGTTCGGATGCCTCGTGTACGAGATGATAGAGGGCCGGGCGCCGTTCCGCGCCAGGAAAGAAAAGGTTAAGCGAGAAGAAGTGGATCGTAGAGTCAAGGTTAGGGTATATACACAACCAACCAATCAACTCAGTCACTCCTCGACTAAACCGATATTCTTAGGTTACTAAGGTTTTTATAATGTCCCAAAAGTTAGCCGGGATTTGAACCCGCGACCTTCTTATGGCTGCGCTAACCGCTGCACCATCGGATCCTTATCACAAGCGACAAATATTATCTGTACTACTACTACTTACGCTTACTTTTTTTGTATACTTGTATTAATTTTGTAACTCGAGTACCTATTTTTTTAGCTTTAATAAATTTACAATGATTACTGGCGCAGCCGGATTGGATCATCCATCCTACTAACCGAACAATTCTGTGTATGTCAAATGATAACATTCTCCTTCTTTATTTTTAACGTGACAACGTCTTATAATTCGATGGAGCCGGCTGCACGCATGAAAAAACATGACTCATGCGGCGCTACCTCGCTCTGAGGCGTTCCATTTAAAGCTTGAAGCGCAAGCGAGAGCGCGGTACGAGCGACAAAGAGGCACGCACGGCCTCCGCGTTCGGCAGCGTTCGACATCTGTCTCTCTCCTACTTGAGTGAGCGATGCGTCCGCGTGGACAGCTGTATGACGTTGTCACGTTCAACTATCGTCAGTTAACCGACTTTACAGACAACCGATTTTTAAACAAACTTATTGTTCCAGCACGAACAAGAGAAGTACTCGAGCAAGTTCTCTGAATGCGGTCGTTCGCTGTGCACCGCGCTGCTGTGCAAGAGCGTGTCGGCGCGGCTGGGATGCGGCGGCGGCGGCGGGGGGGGAGGGGGAGCGTGCGGGCGGAGGGGCGCGGCGCAGGTGAAGGCGCATCGCTTCTTCAACCAACTGAACTGGGCGCGGTTCGAGGCGGGCATGGTGCCCGCGCCTTTTGTGCCCGATGTGAGTACCGACAGGCGTACGCGACAGATAAATATCACAAGAACTGTCAGTTTCTTTAGTGAATTTGACAGTTCTTGTAATATATAACTACCGTAACAAAAAAGTCACTGGCCTAGAATTGAGCCCCAGTTTATTTTTGACGTGACAACGTCTTATAATTCGATAAAGCCGGCTGCACGCACGAAAAAACATGACGTCATGCGGCGTTACCTCGTTCTGAGGCGTTCCATTTAAGGCTGGAAGTGCAAGCGATTTTTTTAAACACAAACTCAAAATTATCTTTATTCAGTTAAATTGCAAGAATCACTTTGACACATCTTAAAGCTAGGTGAGTCTAGGTGCCAGTTCCACGCGACCAAGCCTAGAAGAACAGGCAACAAACTACGGCTTGGTTCCTACCTTTTTTTACACACACAAATGTTTGTCCTTGGTGGGGATCGAACCCTCATTCAGTCAGATAATTTATTTTTCATATTTTTATACAACAAGTAACTGATCAAAGACATTTATTCTCTGTGATATATTCTTCTAGTTTATTGTAGAAGTCAGTCAATAATTATTTTTAACAAAAAATAACTATATTTTCCAGCCGCACGCAGTGTACGCTAAAGATGTTCTAGACATAGAACAGTTCAGTACAGTGAAGGGCGTGAACTTGGACGCCGGAGACGATACGTTCTACGGCAAGTTCAACACGGGCAGCGTCAGCATCCCCTGGCAGAGCGAGATGGTGGAGACGGGCTGTTACACCGAGCTCAATGTCTTCTCTAGAGGTATATCTTATCTTATACCTTTGAACGAGATAATCTTGTATATATAATCAGAACTTGGAAACGGCTCCAACGATTTTCATGAAATTTTGTATATATTTATCGATTTATTGATCTAGCTAGGATTCATTTTCAGAAAAGACTTAGAGGAAAAGTTATTTTATCAATCAAAAATTTTAGCGCCATCTGTTGCTGAGTATTCGAACTCACGAGTTAGTGTCACGGAGAACGCCATCTATTGAACTTCTACGTAAACACTCGAGACAAAAGTTCCGGATATAAAAGATTTTCATAAAATTTAGTATACAGAAGGTTTTGGGGGCGATAAATTGATTTAAAAATAATAACTCTTTTAACTCTTTATTGCTCAAAACTTAAAATTAATGTAATGCTATAAGCATTTTCTACCTGCCAAACTTAGGCGTAGAGAATGGCGTTGGCGTGCTCACATAAAATTCTATGTCCATCCTGCTCTATCACATAATAATTTTTCTAAACATTCTCGATTTTGATAAAAATATAATGCTATTTTTATGAAACGACGGGATATTTACCATGATTAAATTTTTCTGGAACCCGGTGGTACGAATGTGCAAACCACCAAATAGTGGGGCACCCACGACGCGTCCTGATACCGTCAGTGTTGTGTGTCGTAATCGACAAAAAAGTGAGAATGGAACCAATAGTAGTATCGAAACCAATAAAAGAGTGCGAAAGAGGGTAGATCGATTTATCTGCCAATAACATTTCTTTTACTCGTGGACTTCAGTTCATCCGTGATCATGGTGCATGCAACTGTGCCGAAATATCGGAAGTCAACTCAGAAAAATTTAATCATGGTAAATATCCCGTCGTTTCATAAAAATAGTGTTAAAAACCATGATAGTTTCAAAAGTTATAAAAATATAATGCTTCTAAACGTTCTAGAATGTTCTTCAACATTTTGAAATGCCCGGGCATCCCTGCTAATAACTTATAACAATACGATCTTATAAGTTGTATTGCTTATTATTGTCTGGGATCTTGGTTCTTGGTGTTCAAGTTACTGTTTTCCAGGCGACGATAGCCGAGAGGCGCCGACTAACGATCTGCAGCTGACGCCGATACCACATCCAGAGGAAGAGGAGAAAGGATGCTTCATGTTCGCCAGAAGAGTAAGTTACTTATTACTATAGAGGTAGATAAACCAGTCTAAAAATGCACGCCCCTCCACCACGTTTTCTTGACGTTGGCTCACAGCAAGGTACTTCAAAATGATCTTTGTGATGTAGGTAATAAAGAACAATTTACTTTGACTGACTGAAGTAGTGGGGCGTGCAGTTTAGGATTGAATGATCCCTACTTAGCTATTTATTACTTGCTGTGCCCGCGACTTCGTCCGCGTGGAATAGTGTCTTTGGGACCTTTTTGTGCCATCTTCGTATTTTGCGAGTTAAAAGTTACGGGACCGCACGTACGTCCTAGGGCACGAACTACCCACTTCTCACTAAATTCTGTCGTCTTGTAATATGCTTACCAAATAAATGATTATTGATTATTATTGGGTAGCATTTTAAATTAGTTTAGTGCCGATTTGTGACTAAAAGAGCTGCTTTCGTAGAGCTTTTCACCCCCTTAACAGTCCACATTTGTTCCAGGTACTATGTCCTCAGAAGAAGGTCCCTCCGCGCCTGCGCCCCATCCCCGTGCCGGAGCACCTGCTGCCCCCCTCGCCCTCGCCCCCTTGCCCCTCCCCCGCCACCGCCCCCGACGCGGCGCCCCCTCCGCACAGCTGACCTGCGTCACTCTAACTGGAACACGCGTCACTCTAAGGCTGCACTCACTTTGGATACGTTTTCGTACGAATTCCATTCGTGCAGAAACGTACGAACACGCACGAACATTCCCGACCTTCTGAGAACTATAAAAGCGCTCACACTGCGCGCGAGTTAGTCGTACTTATACGTACGTGCAAGTCCGACGTTCGAAATCAATCCGAACTTGTTGGGATTTTATTACACGTTCGTGCGTTCATCATCAATAACGTATGCGCTAACACCGGTACTCCTATTTGACAACGAAAAACGTATTCAGTGTGCGCATTCAATTCGTACGAACAGTGTTCATACGTTTACGTACGATGTCATTCGTATCCAAAGTGAGCGTAGACAGGAACACGCGTCACTCTATCGTAGTGTCACACTCACTTGCCTAGGACTGAGTTGGTCGTATTATAATCTTTTGTGTAGGTTTAATGTAACTATGTAGCCACCTTTACGGGCTCGCTTTAAGGCTCGGACAATTTAGCCTATTGAAAGATAAAAACTCGCTGAACTCATAAAAAATCACGTGAAATCCGATTGCACACAGTTTAGCAATCTTTTTTTATACAACTAGCTGATGGAAAAAGTGTATGGCCCACCTGATGTTAAGTGGTAACCATCGCCTTAAACAAAGTATTGCTTCGTAGGTCACACGCGTCAGGAACGTGCCCTACGATGCACATCTCTGCGTCCATCAACTCATCATCATGCAAAACATTCAAACGAATCATTTTGATTCCAAATTAAAAGTTTGTTAGTTTAAAATATGTTTGAAAAAAAAATGTCTAGACATTTGTTTTGGTACCGTAACGGTAGAGTGAAGTTTAGGTGGCTATTGATACTCTTGCTATCTCTGTCACACTATGCCACTTGTCATACATTAGAGAGAGACGAAGATAGTTATAGACAACGTTGGTTTTGTGAAATTCCGGATACAATAGTAATTTATAAAATCGCTGAATTAATTTTCAACAAACATGGAATCATACTATTTTTGTGAAGCAAAATATAACATTTTGTATACCCCACCTGATGCTAAGTGGTAACTAACTGTAACAATGGATTGCCTCGCAGGACACGCAAAACATGCAACTAATTGCAATAAATATTATATACCATCTAGCCCCAAACTAAGCAGCGCTTGCACGATGCAATACATCAAACTTTGTTAAATCTACCGCCATTTGAACCATAGACATGTAGAAATACGATTTCTTGTTGGATAGTGTTAGTGTTTATGTGTTGGAATTGTTGAAAATATTTGTAGATTTGCTTGTAAATGTTGATAACTTATTAAGTTTGCAAAACAAGGTTTATAGCTATAATTCTCAGGGTTAATCAATACTTAATTTTAACCCTGTAAGTGTTGTAATACAGTAGAAGCGGAACGATATTAATAATCATTCAGTTTGTAAGCAGGTTAATATGTTTATGTTTATTTATTTAATCTTAGACTCAGACAGTTACAATATTGTTTATCTATTCGATGTATTTTATACATTAACTAGCAGCCCGTCCCGGCTTCGCACGGGGTAGACAATATTGTTGTACATTATTTTGTTCTATCGCTTATAGTTTCGGCAGCGCATTCGACGAAAGACATTTTAAGACTCATTTTTCTACACCTTCGGTTACATTGTTCAAATTTTACCAAGGATCCCTAATTTTTTTCAAAATGAAATGTAGCCTATGTCAAATTGGAAGAATGTAGCATTCTATTGGTGAAATAATTTTTTAAATCGGCCCAATACTTTTTGAGCCTATTCATTACAAACATACAAAAAAAGGTACAAATCTTTCCTCTTTATAATATTAGTACATTAATATAAAATGTTAACAAAGGTTATGGGAACATAATCATACAGATTGTGAGCAGGTAAAGATAACAAAGGTTATACAACATTTACAAGCAAATTGAAATTAAATAAATACGTAAGATGTAGAAGATGGCTGTAATAAGAACAATTATAAAGTAATATGTTAAATGCACATTGACATTGCTTGTTTATGCATAATGCTGTCCATACAACAAAAAAAAATTTTTTTTTTCAATGTTTATATCAAAAATTTGTTTATTTCCAGTAATACTTATACAAAAAGTTCTATAAGTACTATTCTTATGGTGAATTTATTTTCTTCCCTTCCTTAATTTTTAATTCAACCCCTAAAGGGGTAAAATATGGTAAAAAATGTGTTGAAGCAATGGAACCTTATGCATAAAGTAGGCTACTCGTTGCGACAGACATTATTTTCTAACTATTGCATTTAGCTCCAAACTTCACCTGCAAGTATTGAATAATCGAACAAATAGTATGTATTTTTATACAAATTCATTTGTTGTTTTTTTATTTAAAGAATCTGATGGCATTTATGCAAAGTCTTTAGAGTTCTAAAGAATTTGCATTTGATGTATTTTTGTTATTACAGTGTCATAGTATGGATATGACATTTCAACAAATCATGTTTTTGTAAGATTATTCGCTTCATTTGACATAATGTATTATATTATCGATGCAATACGTAAGTCTCTAATTTATGATTTCTAAAAAGTAATAGATACATGTTAAAAATAGTATATTTTTTTAACGAAAGAATATTTTTCTGCACCACAATATAATCACGATTTTGAATAGTAGGATTTTGTTAGACTATCTAAATAATCGAGCAATAATTATGAAACGAATTCTATATAATCTATGTTACCTATTATTTGTCTGTGGTGAGTGAATGAATGAAATGAACGACTAGAATTAACCGCCAACATTTAGGTATTTATTTAAGTGTAATGTGATGTTGATTCTTTGTAGCAATAAAAGCTACACTTGATTTGGCTGCAGTAAAGTTGAGAGCACTGGTGGTCTAGTGGTAGTGGCCCCGCCTTCCGATCCGTAGGTCGTGGGTTCAAATCCACTCGTGTACCAATGAGTTTTTCTGTCAAAAAAATCGGTTGTTTGTAAAGTCGGTTTACTGACGATAGTTGAACGTGATAACGTCATAAGAAAATACTCGCGGACTCGCGGACTCGCGGACTCGCGGACTCGGACTCGGACTCGGACTCGGACTCGGACTCGGACTCGGACTCGAACTCTCAGACCCGGACCCGGAACCCGACCGAACCCTTACCCTTACCCTCATTTACCCTTACCCATTACCCGACCCGGGCTCGGGCTCAGGTAAATGGAACGACGAAACGACGTAACGACGCATGAGTCATGTTTTTTCGTGCGTGCAGCCGGCTCCATCGATTTATAAGACGTTATCACGTCAAAAATGTATGTGCACTATGCCAGTACTCTCAAAACGGTGAAGGAAAACATCGTGAGGAAACCGGCGTGTTGTAGAACCTAAAAAAGTTCGAGCAACACGTGTCAAGGGTCACGCAAAAAGGGCCCACCAGCGGCCTACTTGCGGAAAAACCTGCCCGCACTTCAAGTGCGCATGATAAACTTGCCGAACTTGCTGCAGTAAATATAGTATTGTTGCACTATCAAATTTGGTTCAGCTTTGCTGCTTCTCTGAATTAACTCAGTTTCTAGCTAAAGTGATTAGGAAACTTCACTATGTCCTTGTGATAGGAACCATTTTACAAAAAAAAAGCACAAACTAATACGTTGATAAGCGTCCTATTAATGTCCCAACATTCACACATGCTTAGCGAATAGTTATTACAACACGGGTTAAAATTTGCTCATATAATGTATTCTTTTTGAACGGATATAATTTTCATAGCGTGTTGTTTAAGTTGGGCATTGAATAGGCCATTTTGTACATTGCCAGAAATACTTCCATACAAAATTATTAGATGTAAGTATTACATTTTGATGTGTATGTACCTTTTACTGTATTTTTAATATTTCAAGCCTAAAACGTCATGTTGTTAGCGTCGCCGTGTTTTTTAGACGTCGGGATTTAGAGTTTTGATGTTTTTGTATCTGTTTTTCGATTGTGATAACAGTTTTTAGTCCACGGAATTTAGAAGGAATACTTTTTATCTTAATAACATGTTTTTTAAATAGACAAAAGTAATTATTGCAGAAACAGTTGTGTGTCGCAAAAAAAAACCCTACTGTATTCAATATTCTGTTCATTCAATCATTCGTTCCGAACATGTCCATTCCAAATTGTTTTAATGATCCATTGCAAAATCATCATCATCATCGCATTTTGAAATAGTTCATACTAGCGAGTGAATGAATGAACGAGACTAAACCTAGTTTTTGTATCGCATTTGATATTCATTATTGCTTCTGTAAAACCAAGGAAAGGATATCTAACGCATAGAATGAGTTTTAATTTTAGCGTACAAAAGCATTATTATGTAGTAAAGCTCAAATGTACAGACATGAAGTTAATATTGAAGGGTGTCTCAATTGCAAATATGCTGCTAACTTCAAAGACGCGTCATAGAAAAACAAGATGCTTCGAGATAATGTACATCATTCATTCCAGAATGAACTAATATAGTGTATAGTCTACGTATAGAAGGGACACTGCAGCTGGAAGTTCAGACTTATTTTGGAAATTCAGACTATTTCCCTGAATTAAAAAACCCCGATCGAATGAACAGTCTTGGTTTGTGGTGTTTTTTTTCAATTGAGACATACCTATTTGAGCATTTAACAAACATTGTGTCACTGAATTTTGTATGAATTTATCATATTTATTAATGTTATTACCTGTATCATACTCATTTGATGCATTTTTGACTGTGGGTGTGAGTGGGCGAGTCATATAATATTTAAAGTCCGAACAAGAATATTCTAGAGAAAAAATATACTATGTCCATTCTACCTATCTTGTTTTTTTATGTTCTACTGCTTTAGTAAACACTTGTACAGTCCACCTGATGGAAAGCGGTTATCTCAGTTTTAGGTGTCTCAGCCAAATGTAATGTGTAATATGAAATCTGTAATTATAAAGTTTTTCTAAATATTTGATTGCAATTTGTATGGCTCGTTTACTCATGCTTAGTTTTGAAGATATTATTTTGGATTAAATTGTGTATTGGAGCTAAACTATCACTCGAAATCAGCAAGCGGTTATGGATACTAGGTAGAAAGGAATAAGGTTTGGAATTGCTTGTATGATTTGAAGTTATAGTGTAGCTATGTTGTAAGGTGCACGTGAAACATTTTCTTTTAGAAAAAGTTAGCTTCAAATAAAAAAAATCGTCGGTAAAATCTAACAAATGTTTGTTAGATTTTACGCGAGGTCCTTAGAATAATATATCTTGTACCTAATCTATTTGAAATAACATATTTATTGAAGAATAATTTAGTAAAATATTAAATACCATTTTGATGAACCTTAAAAAAATTATTTCAATGTCGAAAGTAATTTGACTTTTAGATAAATTGTTTTTTTATTTATCTAGGCGATTGAACAATCATAATGGCCCAACAACAAAAACAAATGGCGTCAAAGTTAGTCTCTTCGAGTAAAAATATCTAAATGGTCTGTTTTATCGCTAAAAGCAAGTGTTTCATGTGCACAGCGGTGGTTACCGCAGTGCGCGCTGTATTTAGCTTCTAATTAGTAATAGCTTGGATACTGTTAGTCGTTTACAGTATTTTGATGCAAATATTATTATTTCTAAGCGTAAATAAATTGACTCTGATATAGAACTTTGTGTTTTTTTAAATCTCTTTTTAAGATTTTCAAATAGTTTCAAGAGACCCTTACCCCGTATGTCTTTTTATCGCTTAAATATAGAAGAGGCATCTGTGTTTTCTCAAACACACAAGATAAATCGAATTTGGCCGAGCAGCGGCAAAAGTTTTATGAAAATCCATTGCTTTCGTGTTTAGCGGCCAGAAAACCCTTAGAAAACCAGATAACTCATTTCAGTCGTGCAATTTAAAATGGAATAGCTATTTGTTATACAAGAGTGCAAAGCAGCTTTTTAACCGCGTGCTCAATTTTGATGACCGAGCAAGCGAAGGATTATAAAATTTAATCACGTAGCGAGTGGTGTAAAAGTTAGAATCCTAAGCGTTGGCGAAGGAATCAAAAGAGCACAAGATAAAAAATCTTTGCACTAGAGTGCACAGAGTACTTTAATACATACGGAAACTCGAGTGCAACACGTAACTTTTCATCCCACCTCAGCGATGAAATGACAAAAGTAACACACCAAGAAGGTTCAGAGTATGAGTTTTTAACAAATTAAAAAGGTTGTATGCTAAATCCGGCACCATGCAGGTAGAAGTTTAATTCACAAATACACCAAGAAGGTTACGAGTGCGAGTTTTTAAAAAAGGTTGTATGATACATTTGGCACCGTGGCGTGGATGTTTAATTCACAAATACACCAAGAAGGTTACGAGTGCGAGTTTTTAACAAATTAAAAAAGGTTGTATGATACATTTGGCACCGTGGCGTGGATGTAGATTAGGAAGAGATTAGGTTATATAATTATTCACAAACTTGCTTTATCGTCTAGCGACATTGATGGTCTTACTTATTTTGGCCACGGCCCATATTTACACATACTTATAGGAAGTTAGTCTTACTGAAGGATAGAAATAAAATAAAGTTTCTTAGCACCATACATTTTTATTCGAAATGTGATTTGTAATTATTTTAAAATCAGTCCTTTAATTTTAAACTTCTTCCCCCTGTTCTATTTACAAATGCAACTAAAAATAATCTCACGTCATAAAACTCTATCGAGGATATCCAACTAGAGGTAGACAGAGGCAAGACCAAACTTTAATAACAACTTAGACTAAGGTAGGATGATTTACGTCAAATATTTCATTTTCTTTAAATTTTATCTAGGATATATAAAAAAACAATTCATATAATTATACAATTCAATAAGATTCAATGAGGAGTTACCACGTGTTTATAAAATAATATTATGGCAACACTAACTGGAAAAAACTATCTACAACATGGCAACACTTAAAACTACGCACTGACTTTCTTCTTCTCAACTTTTTTACTTTTCTGAGCATCACTCTTATCTTTAACTTTAACAATCTTTTGAACATCTACTTTATCTTTATAAATCCTTTGAAAAAGCACAAACTTTCCACTTTGTATATTCTTTGTTTCGTATATACTGCCCTCCATTTTCCAAGATGGCGTCTCAGAATGTTGCCATAACCTGCAATCTTTATTTATCTGTAGTTTATCAAGAAGTTTCTCGCACAGATCGGGAATTATAGGCTGTAAGATAATGGCAGTAATTCTTAATGTTTCCATAGTTATGTGGAGTATAACGTCTAGTTCCTTTTGGCATTCTGGTTTCTTCCTGAGCTCCCAAGGCTTGTTGCTTTCGAAGTAGAGGTTAGCGAGATGTAAGGTTGATATGACGGCGTCGACGACTCTGTAGAATTGGTAGTTGCTGTAGTGTTTGTGGCAAAGTCCTGGAAATAGAAAAATAGTCTATCTTCATACGTTTATTATTAATTGAAGAACACAAATCTAATAAAACCTGAAAAACCGACATAATCAAAGAACTGAATCGATTTTGATGAAAATTATATGAGATCGTTCTGGAAGTGCAATCTTTCAGACAAAAACATATAAAATCGTTCTATAAATGCAAACATACACAAAAATACCTTTTTTAAGTCTTTAAAAACGATTGGTACCTATTTTGAAAAATTTTCTATTGTGAGTAGCGCACTATTTTAAAACCGCTTCAGTTTATAAATAGTGCGCTATTCGAACGAAGGAAAATAAAACAAAGAATAATGAATCTAGGTGCCAGTTCCACGCGACCAAGCCTAGAAGAACATGCGACAAACTACGGCTCGGTTCTTACCGTGTCTTCCGTCCCTACCTACAGATCTTCTTATCGTGTCACTGATTCTTTCGAACCAAGTGTGGTGAAAGGATTTAGGTGCGCCTCAAAGAGGCTTCTTTCGTGCACTTGACACTTATTTTCGAATTTACACATTTTCGACTTGACACATTTTTTGGGTTCTACAATAAGCCGGTTTCCTCACGATGTTTTCCTTCACCGTTTGAGTGCACTGGCATAGTGTACATATTTTTTTGGGAAGAAAAACTCATTGGTACTTTACAGGATTTGAACCCACGACCTTAGAATCAGAAGGCGAGGCCGCTACCACTAGGCCACCAGAGCTCTCATCATCTACGGGTAGGTACCTGGCAGTAGTTCGACTCGCGGCAGTAAGGCGGCCGCGGGCCCCGCACTGGCTCCCCGGCTCAGCTCCCGCGGATGCAGCGCGGGGAACTCCCCGCGCGGGTTCAAAGCGACGCCGCAACATCTGCTAGCCAGGTTGCCGAGAGTGTCCGCTAGCTCGGCGTTCACCGTGTTTATTAACTTGCTCTCACTGAAATCTGTCAAATTACTAATTAGAAATAAAAAATTGGAAACAATCCACACAACACCATCTAACCCCAAACTAAGCAGGAGCTTGTACTATCGGAACCAGATAGCTGATATAATACTTAAATAAATCTTTTATTTGAAATATATACTTAGAATACAATACAGACAGAGAACAAACATCTGTTTTCTTGTTCTTCTTAAATTTAAGAGCTTAGCTCTTGTCGGGGTTTTGATGCATTTTTCTCCAATGATGTCTTTTGAATTCGAATCTGTTTTCACCACACAAATATTTGTTCTCGGTGGGGATCGAACCCACGACCTACGGCGCATAAGGCCGAGCTACCAACTGAGCTGAGAGGCAAGAGTAAAGTCAATATTATTTTCAGTTGAATCACAAGGATTACTATGAAACGTCTTAAAGCTAGGTGAGTCTAGGTGCCAGTTCCACGCGACCAAGTCTAGAAGGACAGGCAAGGTGGGACGATGATCTGCGAAATGTAGCTGGCAAGTACTGGAGAAGAGCCGAAGACCAAGCGCATCTTGGGAAAGAGCTACGTCCAGCAGTGGACTGATAGGTTGATGATGATACTAACTATGGTTATAAAGAGAGACCAGTTACTTTACTACGGCGCAAGCGGCTGCACTAGAATGTTTAAGAACCTTAATTGACTTAATAAACTGACTTCGCCAAAGCTTTTGATGTAGTCGACCATTATATTGTCACCGAGAAGCTTGGAAACACAAGAAAATGCGGCTTATTGTTGAGTTAATTTAAAATAAAAACTGTTCAGAAACCTAGATAAATACTATACAAATACAGTTATTTCAATAATATAGTGAAAATCTACATAAACTAATAATAATTTTGATATTACATTTGTATGAAAATTCGCCCTCCAGCGGCCTCTTAAGTCTCTAGCCAAAACAGCGTCCTCTAGCGTATCACAAGGTTCGCCTCTCGGACCTTTGTTATTTCTTATGTATATAAACGACTTTTGAACGATAGTGTCTCGCGACGTCTACTGTTCGTAGAACTACCTAGTTATTATCTGTAAGGGGTAGTCTGAAACACTTACTAGCATCAGCATGCATAGTTCCTTCCCTCAGCAGCAGATATCTAAGAGCACTAGCCGGGACCGGCGTGTCCCGAGGACTGACGACGTTGCCCAGGGATTTGGACATCTTAGCTCCGTCCACCGTCCAATGCGAATGGCAGACGAGGCGGCGCGGCGGTGGCCAGCGGATTGCCATCAGGAATGCTGGCCAGTAGATGCCGTGGAATCTGGGAGATTCGAACTTCATTATCACTAAATACAAGGTTGCAGAATTGTGTAATTGTGTTTTTTTGGTTTATCAAATTTCATTATAGCTGAATAGGTGCAAACTTTTACTAAAGAGAACAAAAAAAACCGCTGTTCGGTTCCGCTTGGTGTTTAGCGTTTATGAATGTAATGATTTTGGCTTGTTGAATCATTTCTCAACATTTGACTAAAAATTGTGGTTATTTAAATATATTTATGTCTCAAAAAAAATGTTTTTTTCGTTGATATGTTCAGTATCAGCAGCTAATATCGACATTTTTTTTTAGGTAATTACAAAATAGTGGTGTATAATAAGAAATATAATAATAATAATAAGGTTAGAACTAGTAACACGTACTTGAGTATATCCTTCCCCACGACATGTACATCCGCCGGCCAGGCGCGGCCTCGCTGTATGATGGCGTCTTCATCCGGATACCCCACCACGGTCAGGTAGTTGATGAGAGCGTCTAACCACACGTATATGCTTTGTTCTTCGTCTCCTGGCACCTATAAAACAGTTAGAGTCTGTTCAGGAAGAGAGCCGTCGGCAAAATTGTGAACTAACGTTTCGATTTTTATATGGCAGCTCATCCCTTTCTTTCTGTCAGCATTTTGCATCATAAAGATTAAATAAAGGAATAGTACACTAGTTGTAATACTAGTTCACAAAAATAATTCAAGACAAAAATTAGCCAAATCGGTCCAGCCGTTCTCGAGGTTTAGCGAGACCAAAGTACTGACAGACGTGCTCAAAAAAAGCATGCTAATAAGCTTGCTTAAAATTAGCATACTCTGCAAACTGTTCACATTTGCCAGAAATAAGCATGCTTGTTTACAGCATACTTCTAAATAGGCAAACATAATACTAGACAAACATGTTCAGACGTGCTCGAATCACGCCCCCCCTACCCGCGCCTCAGGTAGCACGCTCGAAAATCAAACGTCGTTTGATTTTTGAGCATGCTCTAAATAAGCATGCTCATTACATTACACACGTGCTACTAATGAGAACTTGCTCAATAAAAGCATGCTTTTGTGCTAGTAATGAGCACGTCTGTCCGTACCTTAACGAACAGCAATTCATTTTTATATACATATGCATAAGATTTTGAAGTATTTTGTATTTCTGAAGTTCACGGGAACGAAATGGCGCAAACTTGCGGTATGTTGAAAATTACAGCCGAGGCGTTATTGCAAGCCCGAGCCGTAGGCGAGGGCTACAAGAAAGCAGAGGCTGTAATTATCAAAGCGCACGTATGTCATACGACGTTTTATAACACAAACATACCCTGATAGCCCAGTGCACCCTGGCGGCGGGTCTGCTGACGGATATGTCCGGGAAGTATGCCTCCTGCTCCAGCATGGCTTGCAGCTGCTTCTGGAACTTGCCAGGAGTTATCACACCGTCTGAAATATGCATCGATCTTTCATTATCGAAAGTATCTTATTTTTAACCGACTTCCAATCAAAAAAAAGGAGGTTCTCAATTCGGTTGTATATATTTTTTTAATGTTTGTTACCGCATAACTTCGTCATTTGTGAGCCGATTTGAAAAATTATTTTTGAATCCGAAAGGCACTGCTTCCAGATTAGTCCCATTTTAATTTTATTAAAATCGGTGTTGCCTTTTTTTTTAAATATTTTAGCCTACGCAGATCGGGACGGCATGATAATGGGGAGTAAAGGCGACCACGAAACAAACCGGAAGACGAAACGTAGGCTACCCACCCACCAGACGGACCGACGATATTGTTAAGATCGCGGGAAGTCGGTGGATGGAAAAGGCTCAAAAATCTTCCTGGAAATCTGTAGGGGAGGCCTATGTTCAGCAGTGGACTTCAGGCTGTTGATGACGATGGGTAAATACTATAAAACCAACAAAAATGTACCAGTTTTTACCAGTTTTCAGCCACTCTTGGAGATGCATTTTGAAAGCGCTCAGTCTGAACATGTAGTTTGTCTCTTCCGTCCATTCCAAACGGTGACCTGACTCCAAAGACAGCCTGACCTAAAACATAAAAAAAAAAATAGAAAATAGTTTTACAATGACACCTTGAACACCATCTAGCCCCAAACTAAGCAGAGCTTGTACTATGGGAACCAGATAGCTGATACAATACTTATTTTTTTGTAAATATTAGAATACAATATTCGTGTTCACCACACAAAATAATATTTGTTCTCGGTGGGGATCGAACCCACGGCCTACGGCGCAGAAGGCAGAGCTACTACCAACTGAGCTGAGAGGCAAAATGCATAAACCCACATTGCTTGTGGGTTTGCATTTTGTAAAATTAACTTCTTCATAACATTTACCTTTTCTCCATCTACAATATCTTCCTTGGTCTGCGCTTCAGGCACGAAGGATTCATCATTGACGCTGTACCAGCCTGAATAGTTCGCTTTGTAAATGTAGTCTTCCTTCACCAATTTATTCTGGAAATAAATTTATATTTCACTAGTGGCCGCCCGCGGCTTCGCTCGCCCGTTCCCGTAACGCCCCGTTCCCGTTGCTTTTTCGGGATAAAAAGTATCCTATGTCCTTCTCCCGGTTCTAAGCTACCTCCCACTAATTTTCTGCCAAATCGGTTTAGCCGTTCTTGAGTTATAAATAGTGTAACTAACACGACTTTCTTTTATAAATATAGATTTTACAGAAAGAAATAACGTCATGATTTTGTTCCCAGGCGCCAGGGGTTCAATTCTAGACCAGTGACTTTATTGTCACGGTAGATATATATCACAAGAACAGTCAGTTTCTTTAGTGAATTTGACAGTTATTGTGATATACATATATCTACCGTGACAAAGCCCCAGATATCGGACAGCAAAAATTCGGCAAATTCATCATCCGCACTTGGTGTGCGGATTGGTTTCCACAAGTAGGCCGCTGGCGGGCCCTTTTTCCGTGATGTTGTCGCGTGTTGCTCGAACTTTTTTAGGTTCTACGACACATCGGTTTTCTTACGATGTTTTCCTTCACCATATTGAGATTACTGGCATAGTGCACATAAATAATGCGACAGAAAAACTTACTGGATTTGAACCCACGACCTTAAGACGGGGTCGCGATCACTGGACCACCAGTGCTACCTCCCAATGGCACTGCACCTCCCAATGGCGTATCATCATTATCAAGATTTTAAAACTAACTGTAATTAACTTACCCAAAAATGTGTGACAGCTTTCTTATGTCGATCTTCAGTGGTGCGTATGAAGTCTGTGTAATCAACATTGAACTCTTTGAACAGAGTCCGGTACTCATTGGACATGTCCGTGCAGTATTGTGGAAGGGAGAGGTTAGCTTTGGTTGCCGCCTGCTGTATCTTAGTGCCATGCTCATCTGTGCCTGGAAGAGAGCCTTGGATTTAATATTATAATAATAATATAATAACTTGGTTTGCAACTAAATCTATATTTATAAAAGAAAGTCGTGTTAGTTACACTATTTATAACTCAAGAACGGCTGAACCGATTTGGCAGAAAATTAGTGGGGAGGTAGCTTTAGAACCGGGAGAAGGACATAGGACTTTTTATCCCGAAAAAGCAACGGGAACGGGGTGTTACGGGAACGGGCGAGCAAAGCCGTGGGCGGCCACTAGTATTATAATAATAATATAATAACTTGGTTTGCAGCTAAAAAATAGATAAATATTGTGGCCAATCTAAACACTATCTAGCCCCAAATTAAGCAGAGTATAAACTTAACTTATACTATGGCTTGTACATATTTTTTGTGAATACATACTTAGTATACCATAATAACACCCAGACAGAGAACAAGCATCTGTGTTCACTACAAAACAGGGGGGGTCAAATCCACAACCTTCGGCGCAGATGCGCCGAAGGTTGTGGATTTGACCCGCTTTAATAATAAAATATAAATAAATATTATAGACAATTCACACAATACTATCTAGCCCCAAACTAAGCAGAGCTTGTACTATGGGAACCAGATAGCTGATATAATACTTATAGTTTTTTTTGTAAATACATACTTAGAATACAATATAACACCCAGACAGAGAACAAATATGTATCTGTGTTCACCACACAAATATTTGTTCTCGGTGGGGATCAAACCCACAACCTACAGCTCAGAACGAAGAGTTACTACCAACCAAGCTGAGTCAAAAATAAAATCAAAGTCAGCTAATATAGGTTAGTATGTGGTATTTGGGGCTGGGTTATCAAGTTTTTACTCTAGTCTAGAGCGCTAGTTGGCCGCTTTCCGATCCAGTCGTGTACCAATGAGTTTTTCTGCCCAAAAATTTATATACACTATGCTAGTGCTCTCAAAAGGTGAAGGAAAACATCGTGAGGAAACCAGCATGTCGTAGAAACTAAAAAGTTCGCATACATGTGTCAAGTGCACTGTTAAATCCTTTCACCACACTTGGTTAGAAAGAGCCAGTGACATGATAAGAAGAACTCTAGGCAGCCTTATCCACAAAAAGACATTGGTACATACAGAGAAGAGTAGGGTACATACAGAGAGAGAAAGGTTGTCTGGAAGAGATCGCTCTTAGCGATAAGGCCGCCCATTGTAATAGTTTCTGTATGTATTTATTTCCTTGTGTACAATAAAGAGTTAATCTATCTATCATCTACAGAGTTGTAGATATACCTGTGCTGAAAATTATCTTGCAGTCTGGGTTGGTAAGCTTCTCAAACCTCTGGATAGCATCAGCTACCACGGCGGTGTACAGGTGGCCTAAGTGTGGAGCTGAAAACAGGAATAATACTTTGAGAAGAATGTCCAACTAAGGAGAAGAGAAGTAGAAGTAGAGCTCTGTGTGTGGCTCGTCCAGGGGAGTACTACCACCATTGAGAGCACTAGTGGTAGCGGCCCCGCCTTCCGATCCTAAGGTTGTGGGTTCAAATCCACTTGTGTACCAATGAGTTTATCTATCGAAAAATGTATGTTCACTATGCTAGTACTCTCAAAACGGTGAAGGAAACCGGCGTGTTGTAGAATCTAATAAAGTTCGAGCAACGCGTGTCAAGGGTCACGCAAAAAGGGTCCACCAGCGGCCTACTTGCGGAAAAACCTGCCCGCACATCAAGTGTGCATGATAAACTTGTTGAACTTACTACCAGCATGCCTATTTCTGCCATAAAGCAGCATTACTGTGTTTCGGTTAAAAGGGTGCGAGTGCCGATGAAATTACTGGCATGTGAGGCTGAACATCGGTCTGCCTCAAGTTGATGGGTGCAGGGCAGTGGCTCAGGGCATGTTCCTGACGTGTGTGGCCTACAAGTCAATGCTTTGTTAAAGGCGATGGTTACCACTTAACATCGGGTGGGCCATATGCTTGTTCCATGAGCCAGTTGTATAAAAAAAGAGAATATTTTCTTTGCAAGATACTTAAAGACCGATTGCACTTGAAATAAGAGCAAACAAACTTATCTTCTTACTTCCTATGTTTATGATTGTGAAGAGAATTCCATATCTAGACTATGTACTACCTACCTAAGTTGTTATCTAGGTAATACATAGCCTAGGTAATTTTAATTAGTTATGTACACAGTTCATAACCTTTGTTTACTATCTGATAAACTCACGCGCGTTGACGTAGAAAATCGGCGTAGTTATGTAAAAGGGTCGCCGCTGCACAACAGAGGACAACAGACGTATTGTTAGCCTCATCTTGAGGAACTACCATCGAACCGGGTTCTCTGGACTTCTAAAAAGTTCAAATATATTAAATTCTGGGTTTGGATATGTCACCAGTCACCACTAGTGCTGTCTAAATAGCTAATTTATTACCGGAAGCCGACAGTGAAAACAGGAAGAATATCTAGCAAAGCACTAACGACGTGCAAGGAAAATATTGAATAGAAATCACAAACCAAAAAGAAAAACAAGAAAGTGACTTGAATGGAATGGAAACTTGACTTGAAAAAATCAGCTGCGTGCGTCCGTGCCCCGGCTGTGTGATTTTGACATTAACAGTTGAGTTCTGTCAAGACTGACATTGACTTTTTTGAAAGATTGACAGTGACAGTGAACAGTGATTTGAAAATCACATCAAAAAAATTGAATTAACATCTGTCTCTGTTTTTCTCTAACGGAATTGTATCTTTTACCTTTTTCTTATGCTTTTTTTGTTGCACAAATACAGCCCTTGGAACTGCGGTGACTAACCAACCATTTAAAGATGTCATGTAAACAAATCTAAATCCAGCAAAATCAAGAAGAGTTTTAATTAGTTGCGTTTCTTCGCTGCGATCGATGAAAATGTTGCTGTTTGTTGTGATGTAAAATAATACAAAATACGCAAAAAATTCAAGGAAGTTTGCACAAACGGAGCAAGAATGTCGCAGGGGAAGATCGTGTTGATGGCTTGCGGCAGTTTCAGCCCGCCAACATACATGCATCTGCGAATGTTCGGTGAGTGCCCTTGGCCTTCGAAACTCCTGTACTTCTATGCTTTTTCAGGAATTTTTCAGTAGTTCTCATCAATAGTACGGGATCTCTTGTACTTTTCAACTTTGCATTTCTTTCTTATTTCCTCTCAAAATAGTACGAGTATGTATTATTTTTCCAGAAATTGCAAGAGACTATATCAACTCCCTCGGGCTTGGCAATGTGGTTGGAGGCATCATGTCTCCGGTGCACGACGCCTATGGTAAAAAGGATCTAGTGGCTGCCCCCCACAGGTAAGCAAAATTCAGCGAAGTCAGTAGTACTCCTATTTCTTCTCAAAGACATAAGTTAACACCTACAGTTACGTTATAGTTTATTATATCATTATAATATAGATGATTGCAGTGTAGCTGCATGCCGCAGCTACTACCAGATTACCACATTACCATAGAGAAAAGCCAATACCTTGTTAGATTTCGAGGTTTTGATGCTGTCCACATTTTTATACTGTTTATATAAACGTCATATATAATTATGTCAAGATTTAGTTAAAAAAAAGATTATTCCATTTCAAGAGCTCACGCAAGTTGTTTCATTTATTTCTGACTATACAGAGTATCTTTACAGCAGATTACAAAAATATGGTAGTTTTATGAGGCTGCTCACAGACTTCCCATGCAATACTCATAGCATACACAAGCTCTGCTTAATAAGCCGATGATGGGCCTAGATAGTGATGTGTGGAATGTCTACAGTATGTGTATCAATGATTTTTTTTCTCTCATTATATAATTTTAGAGTTTTTCAAAGTTATTACTCGGTGTGTTTAGGATACAAATATTATAATTATGACAGTACAAATTGGACATTTCATGATTCAAACAGCTGGGTGATTCTATAACTCTGTTAGTACACTACTGGATTTGAACCCACGCACTTAGGACCGGAAGGCCGGGCCACTACCACTAGACCACCAAGTGCTTCATGGTATGTCTATAGTAAAAACCAAATGATAGGTAAGGGGGCGTCCATAAATTATGTGTTTTTTTTTTTTTAATTTTCTGTATCTCCTTCCCCCCTGGTGAGATGTCGTGAGATTTTATTCAACCCCCTCCCCCAATCTCACGTGAGATTTTTCAAACTGTGGGTTTCATGTAAATGCATTGGGAGTGTTTTTGTAAAAAGAAAAATAAATTGCTTCATGCTCTTATTTACGACTAGAGTTAAGACTAGTAATCAATATTGCTGAGCGTTATAAGTGTAATCAAAATTTAAGAATAGAATACCTACTTAAAACGAGACCAAAATAGTACCTAAGTATATTATTTTTTTGTTTCAATCAGAAAAAAAATTGCGTGATATTTGCCGAGAGAGGGGCGGGGGGGGGCGGGTCTCTCCAACGTAAGATTAGATGAGATTTAACTCGAACCCCTCCCCCCTTAAACATCTCACGTAATATAAGGACACCCTGTACAGTAAAAAACTCAAAATACACGCTCTTATCTCAAATGATGCAACAGTTTCTATCACAGCCTATTCTGTCTTTACCATAAGGGCACACGGGGCCCGTGCCGAGGGCCTCCATTCTCAGGGGGCCCCGAAAGACCGACAATTTCTGCACATTCATTCTCAAAACATTTTTGTCGGGCACATTACATTTTTTTCACAACACTACGCCATTATAGCCTACTGTATTTGATTACCTATAATAAATGGTTATGCTTAGTAAAAAAATGTTATTATAATTAGCTTTTATTACTTTCCAAAAGGGCCCCAAATTCTTGTGTGCCCAAGGGCCCCAGCCTAGTTTAAGACGGCCTTGATCACAGCTGATGTAATTAAATTACTGTTGTTTAAATTGAAACGATAACCATGACATTACAATGGATAACAAATAATATTTATCAGTATGATAATATTTATAGGCACTACAGCTCAGTTTTCTCTGCCTTCTGTGCTCTAGACTATATTTGTGTGGTGAACACAGATGTTATGTGTTTTCTGTCTGGGTGTTATAAATAGAACCTAGAAGTCTGACCGACTTCAAATAAAAATGGAGGAGGCTCTCAATTCGGTTGTTATTTTTTTAATGATTGTTATAGCATAACTTCGTCATTTATGAATTGATTTAGTAAATTCATTTTTTTTTCTGAAAAGTAATACTTCCAGATTAGTCCAATTTTAATTTAATTAAAATCGGTAGAATAGTTTTGCCGTGAAGTCGGGTTCTCAACTTTATTTAAACTTATATTACTCCAAACCACCTTAACAGCCGAAACGTCGGGAATTAATAAAGGTAATCGCGATCAAAAACCTGTTTGTTTCCATATAATTAAACCACCTTAAGTTCGTAATACTGCTGTTTTCCTGCAGCAGAGTTAAGAACTAAAGGTCTGCGCACATGTAGGCGATGGCGATGGCTATCAGTGAAACGCTGTCAAATATCGCTGTCATATTTGACAGTGTTTCACTGATCGCCATCGCAGATCGCTTAGATGTGCGCAAGCCATAATACAGGAAACAGTGAAGTTATCTTCTAAATATATAAAACTCTTACGTTACTGACTGACTGACTGACAATCAATGCACAGCCTAAACCGTAAGTCCTAGAAGCATGAAACTTAGAGGGTGTGTTCGTTTTATAGCATAAGGGTGCACTAAGAAAGGAAATTGGAAAATTATTTCCCTAAGCGGAGAAAAAGAAGAAAAACTTTTATAAGAGAAATCAACGGGGCGTAACGGCTACGGGGCGAGCGAAGCCGTGGGCGGCCGCTAGTTTTTGTATATTAGTTTGTATTGAAAATAAGAGTGCTTTCAAAGAGACCTTGAGCTTCTGCTATGGTGCATTGTAGAAATCAATACTAAGTACTGACTAAACTTTGATTCAAGTTTGAATTATTTACATAAACAAGGTTAGTCTCGAGACATCGAATGTATTTAAATGCTACCTAAAGTAGTATGGCTCGTCCGAGTGTGTACTACCACCATGCCTATTTCTACCGTGAAGCAGCATCGCTGTGTTTCGGTTTGAAGGGTGTGGGTGCCGGGAAAATTACTGGCACGTGAGGCTGAACATCTGTATGCCTCAAGTTGATCGACGCAGGGCAGTGCATCGTAGGGCGCATTCTTGACGTGACCTACGAGGCAATGCTTTGTTTTAGGCTATACGGTTACCACTTAACATCAGGTGGGCCATATACTTGTTCCATCAGCTAGTTGTATAAAAGAAAACGAATGGTGGTTCTTATAGTACTTTGCTTAGTTTGGGGCTAGATTGGGCTAGTGGTGTGTTGTCCAGTTCACAATAATGGGTACAGCCAAAGATTTGGAATTCGTTGCCGGCGTCTGTTTGTCCGAATACCTATATTTTGAATGTTTCTCTTCAGATTTATTGTATAGTGGCGGAATGAAAATGTTCGTCGATTTTCAACTTGATTTGTTCAACATACTACCTTTTGAAACTGAATAGACAAAATTAATACACCGATAAGTTAATGTCACAAATTATGTCAAAATGTGTTCTTTTATGGGGAACACTGTACGCTTCTACAATAAACTTCCGGAAAATGCAACTAAGCTTCCTATTCGGAAGTTTAAAGCCTATGTTAAGAGTAATTTAATAAAGAAAGCGTACTATACTCTAGATAGCTATATGAATGATAAAACTGCGTGGCCCGATGTCCCGGTCACTCTACCCATAGGAAGCTAGCATGTCAATTTGCAATGTCTGTACCTACTATTTCGTATCTTATTTTTATATCTGTGTAGATACTTTATTATAACTTTGAAGCGTAGCGTGTGCTGCCTTTGAAACTTTTGCTTTTGTATTTTTTTGTATTGCATTGCATACGTCTGACTAAGTGAAGTGGCACCACACTGGAACTTCACTGCTATTATTTTAGACTACTTTTGATTTGTAAAAGGATCATAATATAAAAAAACGGTAGGAACCGAGCCGTAGTTTGTTGCCTGTTCTTCTAGGCTTGGTCGCGTGGAACTGGCACCTAGACTCACCTAGCTTTAAGACGTTTCAAAGTGATTCTTGTATCGTATTGAATAAACGCTTATTGAATCTTGAATCTTGTTCATGATCAAGGCACTGGTGCAAGCGAAAACCGACTCTAAGGTGACGATCATTTTCATTCCGCGACTGTACTATAGGTTTTTATTGTAATTATGAATTATGTCTTGCTTTGTCATGATATCATGCCTGTTATTTCAGGATTTCAATGCTGAAGTACGCGCTCCGCTCGTCGGGCTGGATCAAGGTATCAGAGTGGGAGACGCAGCAAGCTGGCTGGACGAGGACCAGGATATCTATGCAGTACCATCAGGTACCTCTATCATCATCATCAAATTATATGCTCCATTGTACATTTGTATCTTTAAATTATTGTTAGGTACTTGTTTTACCATTGTTAGTTTTAAGGTGTGCAATAAAGAATTTTCTATTCTATTCTATCAAATAAAATAAATATTGTGGACTATATACGCAACATTAATCTAACTAAAACGAGACTCCACATGATCACATGTGGAACTCATACGTGATCACATGAGGCTCATTCATGACCACATATGAGACTCACACATGTGGAGTCTCATATGTGATATCCTTGCATATGTGGTATTGTGTGAGTCTCATATGTGGTCAAGTGTGAGTTTTGTATGCGATTATGTGTCAGTCTCATAATTGGTCATGAGTGGGTCTCGAATGTGGTTATGTGGAGTTTCATATGTGGTCATGTGCAAGTCTTATATGTGGTCATGTGTGTGTCTTGTATGAAATTATGTGTGAGTCTCATATGTGGTCATGTGCGAGTCGTGTGTAGGTTTGTAACAAACATCCATCCAACATCCACATCTATAATATAAGTGGTATTTATTTGTTTAAACTATAAAACTTAAAGTAGACTTTAATTCCCAGGATGCTATAAACGGGCACCATTCTTCCGTCAACACATACGACGCTGACCCTCCATCATGGATCCCGGACGATATCCTGAACGTGAACAACATAGATGATGTACAGGACAATGTCAACGGGAACCAAGATACTGGAGTCACAGTCAAGTTGCTGTGTGGAGCTGATCTCTTGGAGTCCTTCGCTACACCCGGACTGTGGTCTGATGAAGATGTAAGTCTAATAAAAATGTAATTTATTTTTCATTGCTCATACTCGGAAAGTAGGTCTGAAGTTGCCTGAGGGGCCTAAATTGAAAGTAATACTTTCAGCCCTAGGGAGAATCGCTTTCTACTGACAGCTGTCAAATTATAAAAAAAACAAGTTCTATTTTCACATTTTTATTCAACCATATTCCAACTTTCTAAACAGCAAGGAGGTTATTGAACAAAATTCCAACTTTTTATAGGCCACCAGTGCACAATTCTTGCAAAGATGGCACTCAAAGCTTAAATCTGTTTGTATATTTTTCAGTTGGAGACAATAGTTGGCAGACATGGCCTAGTGGTGGTCTCGCGGGCCGGCAGTGATCCGGGCCGGTTCATATATGAATCCGACATGCTATACAAGCATAGGGTAAGTTTATTAAAAAAACTGGCTTCAGAACTCAGTTGCTTTGGATGTAGGTTGTGGGTGATTCCCAGTCAAAGTGAGCATGTTGTGTTTATTTTACAAAAATATACTTTTTACGAAACATGGCTAAGAACCATCTTAGAACTATCGAGTTGAATTATAAAATACGCCACAAACAAACAGTCACACACCAAAGCTTCAATATAAAACACATCAGCCAAGGAATGGAATTCCTTGCCGGCGTCTGTCTTTCCGAGCACCTACAAATTGGATGTTTTCAAGACAAGAGTGAATAGGTATCTTCTAGGTAAGCGTGCTACATCGTCGACCGCATCATCACTTAACAGCAGGTGAGATACCGGTCAAACGCAAACCTATAAATTGTAAAAAAAAAAAAAAAAAAACATTTCGGGGTTTAAAAGGTTTTTATGTTTTTATTTCATCATCTAGTATGTATTTACAGTATTTTTATTATTATTTTAACGAGTTGATTTTAGGAATTAATTGGTTATTACTATTATTGTATTTATCTTTTTAATATAGTATTTAATAGTACATTATTGCAAAGGCAGCGAAATAGGCAATTGCAGGTCGAGTATGAGTTTGAAGGCCGAGCCGCAGGCGAGGACTTCAATGATACGAGACAGGCAATTGCCATTTCGGCCGAGGCATACATATATAGTGCTTTTCTTAAAAAAATGCAAGGAAATAAAAAAATGACTTTTACATAATAAATACAATTTTTAGTAACCAAACAACGAACTCCGCTTTACCGCCAATTTTTTATTTTATTTTACAGTTTTGCCGAAAGGTAAACGTTTCTGTGGCTATACAGCCACGAGAACGCAATGTGTACGATAGATGAAAGAGTTCTAAATTCAAACAGCACACCGTTTCATACAACATTGCCGGAGCGAGAACGCGCCGGGAAGTGATTTTGGTTTTTCAGTCTACGTAAATATGATACTTCGCGTGTTCCATATTCAAAAGTAATGACAATATTTCCGCGCATGTTTAAGAAAAAACTTTTTTCATTACTCATACTCTGAAAGTAGGCCTGAAGTTGCCTGAGGGGCCTAATTGAAAGTAAAACTTTCAGCCCTAGGGAGAATCGCTTTCTACTGACAGCTGTCAAATTATAAAAAAAAACAAGTTCTATTTTATTCAACCATGTTCCAACTTTCTAAAGTCTTTCTAACTGCAAGGAGGTTGTTCAACCAAATTCCAACTTTTTATTCAGCAAGTAGGTTGGAAACCCATTACAACGGTAAGAAGTTTAAAAAGTCTAATTAGAGCGCAATGTAATATTTAAATTTAAATAACATAAAGATAGTATTAAATAAATAATATATCTTCTAAATTACTTGATTAGTGTATAGCTTCAACTATTTATTTAAAATAACATAGATTTAAATTATGAGAATGAAAATAATGGCTGAATAATGCTGACGAGCCGAAGCCGAAGGCCCGCCAGAGAAAAAGAAAAAAAAAAACCGGGAAGGCGGCAATTCAATCTTCATTTTCACTAATTTTTATTTCATGTTTTTATTTTTACTTTCCTTGTATTCGTAATGAAAAGCACAGTGTTTACCTCGGGTGAAAGTCTTTTGAGTCCCTCAAGCTCCATTGGCGCCCTCGCTAACGCTCTGGCGCCAAACCCGTCTCGGGACTCAAAAAACGTGACTTTCAACACTCAGTGGGGCGATCATGTAACTTTTGTTGCAATGGTTTCAATGGATATCCTATTGAAACTGTCAAATTTGCGATCACGTAGTAGCTTCGATTACAATCAAACGCGCATTGCAATTGAAACCATCTTTGACAATGAACGATTGCAACATGAGCGTAATGTTTCTATAGATATCATGAAACAGCGATCACGTAAGGCTGTTTCAATGGAAATGACAGCTTACGATTACTATCATATCAATCGCGAATAGAAACAAGTAAGGTGCTGTTGCGATGGATAGAAATTGAATAAAGTAAGTTATTTACAGTAAGTTTTTAGTGTTTTGACAATGATAAACAACGTTATTATTGCATTCCTAATCAAATAAAATCTAGTGCGTACCTATTACAAATCCGTTTCAACTAAGTATTTAAATTCATTTCAGTTTATCATATCAAGAGGATTCCTACTTGGGCTAGAGAAGGAACAGTGCCAAAAAAATACGCATTCTTGATAGAAGATTGATGCAGGATGCCAGCAATCCGTTCTAAATCCCTCAGAGAGAGTTTATTTCGAACTTTCGCCTGACGAAGGAAGCGTTTGATATCCTGTGCTGGGATATCATCCTCATTCTACCATAGCCATGTGTAGAATCAGTCAAAACCTCCACACGCAGGGGGAAATAGCTGGCTCCTGCCTATGTTACATTACATACTTCCAATATTTCATTATCAATTATGTACTTATGACTAGAATAGGATAGAAGCTGTTTCAAATTAAAATACAAAATGCTATAATTAGTCTGATTTATAAGCAGTAGGTGCCTTATCTATGTATTGTGGTAAAGAAATAAGGCGAGTTAAGAAATAATGTATTTTATTTAACTGTTTTATTTAATGGTGGTGGATGCTGTTGAACTTAAAGCAGCAGCAACTCCACACATGGCTCTTGTGTCGCCATTTCATTAAACGATCTGCTTATAGCAGCGACAGAATCCACCATTCCCTCTCTTCACGTTCCCTCTTCGACCACAAGGTGCCTTTTCTCTAGACTGTACACCCAGCGGAGCACATTGTCATCGTGATCTAAAAACAAAAAAAATTAACATCTACAAAAGTAGGTAGGTAAGCTAAATAAAACCTGTGAGTGTGAGTGGATGCAGCGTATAGGGTCCACCCCCAGTGCCCCCAACGTTTCGCCGGTTATCCACCACCTTGGACTTTATGGGGCACTTGTATCTACATATTACCATTAATTAATCAAAAAACATAGAACTTTGAGGTTTACCATATAGAGCACAAAAAAATGATGAATAATAGCTGCACAAAACTAGGGTTATTGAAAACTATTTACCTACTTAATCCCTTCCATTTTTCACCAGTTTTTATGTAGCCGCCACCCACGGCATTTAACATCCTTGCAAGATTTTCCCAGGCTTTCAAATATTGTTGGTGCTCTTATTTTACTTAGGGGTATGGTTGATTGCTTCGACGAACACTGGTGGATTGGGATCATAACTTTAAAACAAATAAAAACAACATATTAATCACTTGAGCAAGCTAGGAATAAAGAATTAAGAATGTTAGACTTTACTTACTTGAAATCAGACTAAATAACTTGAAAAAGTAAATTTTATTCGATATTTACGAAACCTTTGTAAAGAAGAAGAAGAAGACTGACAGAAACACAACACAAAATGAGTGAACGAGGTCTATTAGAAAGTCAAATAAAGTGGGCCAATCGTTTTCACACGGCTTCTTACTAAGATTATGATTTTTAAATTGGTCGGGTTAAATTGATTTGCAGGAACTTCACGCTGCAAAACTATCATTGCAACTGATAGATAGCGGTCAAAAAGGCATTGCAACAAGATACATGATCGCTATTCCTTGATAGTATCGTTTAGCTGTTAGTATCAAACTAATGATTGCAACTGAATTAGACAATCGCCCTACAGGTAACAATGTACTATTGTGCACCGCCGTCTATCCGATTTTTATCTATCCTTTCCATCCAAAGGTTGTCTGGAAGAGATCGCTCTTAGCGATGAGGCCACCCATTGTACTGATTATTATTGAAATAGTTTCTGTATGTATTTCTTTGTGTACAATAAAGTGTTAATCTATCTATCTATCTATTTACTTTTATTTTTTACTTAGTTTGTAATATCATCTTATCTTTCTTTTTTATTAATTTCTTATTTTAATAGTGTGTATATGTGCTGAAGCAGCAAATAAATGAATGTCTATGTCTATTTCATTTGATAAAAGAAAAAATACTATAAGACGCTTTGGGTGTCGGCCAGTAAGACGTTGGCGAGACGATTTCAAAGTTCAGGAGAAGGATTTGTGGGAAATCGCCAAAGATCGGGATAGGTGCTACTACTACATACTACTACTAGTGCTAGTTAGTACTTAGTTTTATATACTTAGTAAAGTGATATTATTTATTATCAGCCGTGCTAGGTAGAACCTAAACTTTATACAAAAAAAAATATTTGAATTGCAATTCCCACTTTTTCAGAACAATGTACTCCTAGTGACAAACTACATAGCGAATGAGGTCAGTTCCACCGTCATTCGTCGATTGGTGCGTCGCGGGGAAAGTGCCAAGTACTTGACTGATGACTCGGTGCTGTCATACATACGGACACACAAACTATACTCACCTCAATTGCGCACGTAAGTATTTCGCTATCTACGCTATCAGCTCCAAACTAAGCAGAGCTCGTACTGTGGGAATCAGATAGTTGGTATAATAACTATACAAGGTTATTCATTAGCTACACAAACTGACAGGGCCTAATTTTTGGGTCGTGAAAATTGGTTTGGCCGAATCAAATGAATTCCTAAGCTGATTTAAGTTTTTGTATCAAAATTTTATTTTCATTAATTTCTGTGCTTCATTTTGCATAAATATTGCCACGGAGACCGCTGACCGACACGATGACATTGTTGAACCTAATTCCTGAGTATTTGTAGCTAATAATGAATAACCCTGTATAAATATTTTTTTTGTAAATATTGGCCCGTATTCAGACACAGTACTTACTTGAATCTGTGTCGAGCGTCAAGCATAGATTTTTATCATTTTCAATGGAGAACTGTTAAAAAATCTTTGCTTGAGAGTGCTTGAGGCTCGACTCAGAGACTCAAGCACTATTACTGAATACGGGCCTTAGAATACAATATAACACCCAAACAGAACAAACATTTATTCATTCAGCACACATAATTTGTTCTCGATGGGGATCGAACCCACACACAGCGCAGAAGGCAGAGCTACTACCAACTGAACTGTGAGAGTGTTATATGAGCCGATTAGTATTAGAGCTCTTTGTGTGTGGCTCGTCCGGGTGCGTACTACCACAACGTCTATTTCTACCGTGAATCAGCATTGCTGTGTTTCATGTAGAAAGTATTAAATACAAAAATTTGTTAAATAGTTTAAGTATATTTTAAGACTAGCATACATTTTAACACCATAATGTATTACACAGTGACTAACAAGAGTTCTTCCTTCCACGCTTACCTGGATACAGTGAGTATGAGGACTTATATTATATCCAAAACAATCTAGCTTACAAACGATCTCAGAAAAACGTGAACCAGTACCTCGCAGAACCCATAAACTACCTTGGAATCCACGACGAACCCAGAATCGACGAGACAGCCGCAAAAAAGGCGAAAAAGACCAAATTCCCTATGCCTTTGTACACAGACTCAATCACCCCTATTGCTGACAGCTTAAAGCCTAAAATGGCGTACATAGATAAAGTCTCACCGTCGTACGTGCCAGGGAAAGCCGTTAAGATAGTCAGCGAGGTGACCAAACACGTCATACATGATGACAAGGTAAGTGACGAACCCCTATACTGCTCGTTAGATAGCTACCTACGTAAAGACGACGTGGACTATGAACTCTATAGACACCGCAACTCCGAAGGAAACATGGAGCAAGTTGTGACCGAACCAATCAAAAAACGCTGCTCATCGACCATCCGAAAGCTTCGGCCCGAAGATATGAAGAAGAGTAGGTCTGAAGTTAGCAAACTGTGCGATAAGATGAAGAGTATTAAGTTGAAGGAAAAGTTGAAGGAGAAGGAGGGTAGGAATTATAGAACGCGCAGTTGCAATGACCTGGTTAGATTGGTGTTGACTAAGCATGGGATACATGTTATCAGCGATACTGAAGCTATTGTCTAGATTTGGGTCTATGATGATAAGCTTTTTGACGACAAAAACAAAACAAGAAAATTTTCAAAAATGGGTAGGTTCACAAAAATTCCACATCTATTAATGGCCTAGATTTTAGTTTAGGACTAAAACAACATACAAGACAATGCCTTTTAAAAAAATGGATATACAAAAACTTCATATTATCTCATTTGGCCAAAGCAAACCAGAGATTGGTGTCAATTCTATTGTTTCAATTTCCAAATTTGACAACGCAAAACTTGCCGATATAAACTCAAATAACAACTGCTATAACTTTTAAACCAATCCTAAATTAAAATAAGCTTTTTGTTTTCCAGAAAACAAAGATGGCACAGTCAAAGATGTATAAATAATGTATTAAAATAATACAACGCATCTTATAAGGGTAGGCAGAGAATAAAAATGCAAAAATAGAATTTGACACCGTAAAATATAGAAGTAAAATAGTATATTAAGTAACTAGTGAATAAAAGACTGATTTAAATCGAGGGCCGTAGATGAATCACAAGCAAGTGAAGGTTTCTAACGAATGAATCACGACCGTAGGGAGTGATTCGTTCGTTAGAAACACGAGCGTAGCGAGTGATTCAAGTGTTAGAATCCTAAACGATGCCAGTGATTCATGGCCCTCGATATAAATCCGTTTTATTCAAGAGTTGCATACTATATTTTATACCAAGACTTCGAGAAAAAGAAAGATTTAAGCGAAAAGGGATTAAAAACTATGAACTTTGTTCTTACATGACATAAAACAAATAATTTTTCATTTTGTTTTGATTTGTAAAAAAAGAAGGATAAATAAATTTAAGTTTTCTACTAAAACAGTATATAATCCAACGCTAAACTCCTTGTCAAAAATTCATATCCAAAGTATTTATGGCGCAAGAAGGTTTTAAGGTATTGTGATGGACGTTGACCTTATAAGTGTGTTCCAAATTCAAACACCAAAACAGTGATTAAAAGGGCTTTTTATTCACTGTTTGCAGTGAATAAAATAAGCTTTTTAGAGGGGGTATGGTATAAAAGTATTTTCGACTTTCCTGTGGTGTAAGTTTTAGTAGTATTTTAATTGTTTTTGAACTTAAACTTATTTGTGACGTCTTCGTAATTTGACGGATGACGGAAATTTCTACGCAACTCATGCGGTTTCTGCCAAATATAAAATTGTTCTTGAAAAAATGACTTAGCTGTGAAATTGCACAAAGTTCGATAAAATGTAGTGCGGAAAGAATTTATGTAAAGACTCAGAAAGTTTTAGTAGTATTTCAATCTATTTGGATTTTAGAGTACCTAAGTATTTCAGTTAGGGACCGTTCAAGTATTACGTAAGCACTATAGAGTGGCGGGGGATCTTTGCTCTGCTTATTTTTGATGAAATGGAGGGTGGGGTCTAGTTGGTGATTACAAATACAAATATATTTATTTCTTTAAACTTAATTTATAGTACATTTCATAGGTTTGGGACCCTCTTTTAAGCATAGAAATACCTGTGTTAGAGGGTCCCGCTCTTCTGTAATATAATCGTTTTGACTTAAAACTATGTAAATGACAAAATACATATTTTTTTATTTATATACGGAGCTTACAGTAGGTGCGGGGTGCGTGGGTGTGTATGAGGGTGTGTTGTGCGTGTGAGGGTGTGTGTATGTATGTGCGTCACGAAACAATTTCTAGTAGTTTTTCTGATTACGAGATGAAAAAACACATTTAAAACATTACATATTTACATTTAAAGGAAAATGACAATGTTTACGCAAGCATTTGGGGGGTAAGGGCTTTGCTTACTTTTGATAACAAGGGGGTGGAGGGGGATAAATAATTGTAATAAATATGCTTACGTAATACTTGAACGGCCGTTTGGGACTTTTTTCCTCAAATAGGTTTGGTAGGTTATAAGCAGAAAAAAACGTTGGTGGTAAAGGTAGTAAGTAGATGTTTGATGTTGGATTTTAGATGTCAATTAAATGTTGAGTAAATTGTTATAACAAATTTCGTTGTCTTGTATTGGCATAGTATTTCTAAATGTTTAGTAAGTAATGCTCACTTAGTACGGAGTGGTAGTGGACTAAAAGTTAAATAATCTTGGCAGGTATACAACGGCTTAACGGTTGCCAATTATTGATGTGTAGAAAAAGACAGTGCTCCATGTATGTATTATCAAATTTTTTTGTCCTTATCCCACTTCATGTGGGGTCGGCACAACAGGTTTTCGTTTTCCACTCTCCTCTATTAGTCGTCATTTCAGCAGTGAGTTTTATGGACACAGTACTAGAAACATTTCACAAGTCAACCTTTACTTGTGTATTTTCGGCCAAATTTGTGAAATTAGTCCCATTTTTAAAAGAATTTAAATAATGAATTTTTTGTTAAATATAATGTTTTGTTAAATTTAACTTTTTAATCTACTTCTAAATCTTCTAAATCTAACTTTTTAATCTAGATCTCTAGATCTAGATTAAAAAGTTCAGTCAGTGCTTTTATCATTTGTAGGCTCTGTTTAAACAGTCCTTAATTTTTGCTGGTACATAGGGTAGACTGACCTAATTTTGGCACCGCACTAATTATTGGCACTTCTGTGTTTAAGCCTCTAAAATAAGAATCTACCTAATATCACGGTGTTTCAACATATATAAATAGATTAGTACAATCCTGAGCCACCAAACTGGCAACACATTAAAAAAAGAAATGTCTTCATGGCGTCGGAGCGATAACAACAGCTGAACGTGTCTCTACTTGATCGGTGAAAATATTTTTTTGCTAAGGTAAGAGCTTTTTTAAAATCATTTTTAATATTAGTTATCAAGTATTTATAATGTAGTTATGATTTAAAGCAAATTCAGTACGTATTATTCCACATAACTGACAGTTTATTTCCAAGAATTGCATTGTTTTTATTATTTTATCACAGTGCCAACATTTAGTATCTAAAAATGTCCGTATTCTAATTTATTGGCCCTGATGACAATAATTGGTTTTTTAGAGTTGTTGTTTTTAGGTGTTTGTTTTGTGCATTTATATACTAGTGGACCACCTAATTTTGTATGATTAATAAATAAAAGTAAAAAACACAACGGTTCCAAATCTTAGCCCCCGTGCCAACCGCAAAATATCTAATTATTGACACTAGGGCCAATAATTAGGCATAAGTATGGTAATAATTGGTGTCATCTAACCTATGATTTTATTTTCAGACTACCTGCACCTGTCTCGGAAGTTATTGTAACAGCAAAAGAATTCAATGATGACAATGACGATCGTTTAACAGACAATTCACAAGAAGTTTTACATTTTACTTATAAAGCAGAAGTGTATGATGCTAAGACTGAAAATACGAGAGTTTCTGTTCTGACACAACAAATTAAATATCTAATACTGATTTTATATTGTATGAACCAACTGATTGCTAAGGAGGTTGCACTGATTGTATTGTTTTCATTATTAAGTATCTAAGTACCTAGCTACATAGGTAATTAATAAAAGTTATTATAAACTAGCCTTTTTTACTTTATCCTTATCCTCTTTAAACAATTTTCTTTTAATCACTAATGAATCCGAAATGCCAATAAATGGGACTAGGCCTATGCAGATAATTGGCCAAAGTATGCCAGTAATTGGGAAAATCGTGTTATTTGGAATAGATATAAAAAAATAAATAAAAATGATGAAATAGTTGACGTTCCATTTAATTAAAACAAAAAATAGCTCTTGTTCTGTAATTTTAATAAATTTATTTTACTGGCAACCCTCCATAAAGATAGTTTTCGTGATCTATGTAGAAAGTGATGCCTAAAGTGCCAATAATTGGGTACTTTACCCTAGTTACAAAATATGGGTGTATTCTGTGCCGTTGTGTGTTCACAACCATTCTAAGTGTTATTCTGTACATTGCAATACACACTTAGAATTGTTTTTTTCGTACATCACTGTCAATCGATTTGGCATTCTGTAGTTTGCTTTTGTTGAAAGCTACTAAGATGTTTGACTTTTTGTGTAAGCGTGTTAGGATATTGTTAAGGAAGATTTTTAGTACTTATTAATAATACCTAACTTAATCTATCTTCCATTATAAATATACCTTTATCTCGTTTATGAAAATATACAATCTTTTATATCAATTTAAATGTATACCTGTTCGAATTCTTGTATCCAATTTTATATCTTTTTAGGGTTACTAACTTTCCTAGTTGTAGAATATTTATACTTCAATATGGTTCTCTATCATCGATAAAAAATAAAATGCTTTGAAATCGATAAATGCTTTTGACAAGTTTTTTGTAAAAAAAATTATCGCCATCTACTGATGGCAAAAAACCCTTATAATTTACTAATTGCTTTTAAAAATGTTAAACTAATGCTTTAAAATCTGTAGATATAAGTAATTTATTTCTCGATAAGCAGCTTAGAAAAATATAGAAGCAATTTTGCTATTGTTAAAATTGTACTCAACGAAATAACACAAACTTGTAGACATTTTTGGAAAATGCTTGACTTTGCTTAGTGCTCAAAACCTGTAATATAGAGAGACTTCCTTTTTGAAAATTGTTCCTTATCCTACATATTTGTACCTATTTATAACCTGATTATACCTACCTGTGATAGTTACAGTATTTTGATATTGTTAAAAATGATTAAGTAGAGAATTATTTCAAGTTTAGTATTGTTGCATAGTTACTTAACCGATTGAAACAGTATTAGAAAAATAGATTTAACTACTGATTATCCAAATGTACTTACCTACCTCCAAAACTTTGCCTTGTTATGATACTATTCTTCATTTTCATTTAATGTTGTTAAACGAATGTATTTTATGCCTGTTTTCTTTGTTGAATTTTAATAAAATGTATGCTTGCTTTGTTTTGGAATGCTATTAAAAATGTTAATGTGGCTTCATAAAGGCCTGCGCACACCTAGGCTGCTGGCGAACGCGATCAATGAAACGCTGTCAAATATCGCTGTCAAATTTGACAGCGTTTCACTGTTCGCGTTCGCTAGCGGCCTAGGTGTGCGCAGGCCTTAAGTTTATTACAATTAGTAGTAGTTTTAAGTAGTTAATTTAGTGTTTATTGATGTCGATTCTGTGCATTTAGCGTTTATCTGTTGTCGTCATATTTGCAAACGCTGGTACGGAATGATCTGAGTAATTGGCACATTCAAATGTCAATATGTACATGTACGAAGTGATCTGAGTATTTGGTACATTCAAATGTCATTATGTACGAAGTGATCTGAGTATTTCGTACATTCAAATGTCTATATGTGAATGTACGAAGTGATCTTAGTATTCGACACATTCAAATGTCAATATGTACGAAATGATCTGAGTATTTGGTACATTCAAATGTCAATATGTACGAAGTGATCTGAGTATTTGGTACATTCAAATGTCTATACGTACTAACCACAACAGTAGAAATAGTTTATCCATATTACTCTTGAAACTTGCTGTAGGTACAGAATCAACACCACTATTTTAATTAACCAAATTATGGATGTTCTCCCCTTTTGCTATGATTATACTTATAAAATGTACACAAGTGACCACGATTGCTGATACATACATACATCAAAGTCAAAGCCGTTATTTTCTGTTGACGTTTTGTACATTTTGGTTGCTATGCGCTATTTGCGTGAAAGTCTGCGTTTGTGTACGTTTGTACGCTTTCCTGTACAGTTGTACATAACTTATAGTCAATCGTGGTTCATTGTGTACCTTTTACTATTTATTGTGTAGCGGCACATCTACCCAAATATGCGATATGTTAAGTACCTACTGGAGTATCGATTGACTCTTTCTTTGTTCAATCTAAAGGATTCAATTTGTACCTTTCAAATGCAAAAAAATATTAAGTATAGTAAAATTTTATCGGTTTCCCGCTTCACGTTTCACATATTAAACCATCAATTTTGTGGATTCTATGGCTCTTGTAAGCGAGCTACTTTTTTGGCAATTAATTGATGCAACTTTGTAGCAGCTTACCTGACCGTTTCTACGTAACGTATTGTTGTTGTCTCATCTTTTCGCAACTTGCCCTTCTGCTGTCTTAAAAAATCCGTTCTGGAAATACCGACGCCGGTAGAGAGCATTGAGTAAGATGTGGCGCTACACTAATAAAAAGTGATGTTTTTTCTAACTTTTTTATTTATGTTTGTGTATTTATAGTATAGTTTTCCTGCATCCCATTTCATTTCTAATCCTTATGCATTGTTTTGCGTAGGGAGGCGGTTGCGCGTTGTAGCTGATGTGTTGCGCTACCGACGACAGTGAGCCCGTGTAGTCTACGGAACGCGCAATATAAGTTTAACACGGTTTTCGGTTGATATTTCAGTAAATTGCCCGATTAAAAGTCGTCATCATCTTCCCTGCCCTTATTCCACGAAATTTGCATGGGGTCGGCACAATAGGTTTTCTTCCTCTACTCACCGGTATGAATTACGTACATTAACCAGTTATTACCCCTCTCTGTCACTCCTGCGTTATTATATTGCGTCACGCTCGCACAGATGCAACCGCAATAAAGTGTGAGCGTGACGCAAATACTTTTCAATATTGCGACTGCGTCAGTGCGAGCGTGACGCAATGTATTTACGCAGGAGTGACAGAGACGGGTAATGTACGAAATTCTTGCCACCCGCGACCGCACTTAACAGTGACAGTAATTTGAAAAAAACTGTGTTCTGAAATGTACCTAGGTATGAATTAATTTATACAGACAAAGAGTAGTTGGGTTGAAATAATATTCAGTTTTTATTGAAATATCAACTTGTTACAAGCAACCAACGATAAATAGATATTTTAAGCGAAGTTGGTTGCTGGAGTCTAGCTTACTTAATTAGGAAGTACTTAATAGTCGCTATCATCGTGAGACCATGAAAAAAGCAAGCTCTGGATATTTTTTATTCTGTTAAGTCTACTTCAAGTTTATTAAATTAACTTGCTTGATACTAAGGTATACCTACCAAAAAAGGTAGACATTTTTACTACAAAATACCTTTCATATTAAAACAAAAAACTGCTATATTTTTATGCTACTATTTACATTTGTTGTGAGAAGAGCTACATTAGCCAAAAAAAATAGTTTAGTTTTTGAGGGTAGTTGTTACACTTTCCAAGTATTATAGTGAAGTGTCAAAATGGATAATTACGTGAGATATATTTATATATTTTGATGCCTTTTTAGATGGTTTTAAGAATGTTGAATTTCATCTTGCCATATTTCTATTGCTTTTATTCAAAAATTAGTGGTCTCGCGATTGCTGTTTCAGAAAATGTCTCATTTCCGTTTTATAAAATAATTATTAAAGAGAGAAGATTAACAATTCAATCTGTTGTCAAAATCCGGTACCTATTTCATGAAATCTTGTAGGTACTATTGGTACAGGATGAATTGATAAATACCGTACTTCATTTACTCTGGCGGTTCTTAGTACGTAATATTGAAATGAATTTAAATATTTATTTTATTTGCAAGAAGTATTGTACAATCGATCATCATGTAAAAAAAAGCGGCTCACTTTTTTTCTTCTTGGAAAATTTTTAGACAACCTAACAGCTAACAGGCTACGAAGCAAAAAAACTCTTAGGCCCGTATTCAAAAACAGTGCTTGAGTCTGAGTTGAGCCTCAAGCATAGATTTTTGTCATTTTTCAATGGAGAACTGTCAAAAAATCAATGCTTGAGGCTCGACTCAACTCAACTCAAGCACTGTTTTTTAATACGGGCCTTAGTTAGCATTATTAACCAAGTCTGCCTTATAAAAACTCTTAATCATTACGACTTTTCATGATTGTATTAAGTTGTTTTTAATACTTACAGCGCCACCTGGTGATCAAAGTGCGAACTAAAAGAAAATGAGACATTTTTCTCAAACGAATGGCCTATGTTACGCATAGCTTTATGGCCAAGCTTAATTTGAAATAAGTAGCATTTTTGTGCGTATCGGAATGTGATAATTTGTGTAGTAAAATTTAAGTTTGTTTTGTGAATTAAATAAGCTGTACTTACATCTACAAATAATTGTAAAAGTTTTCACTAACCTAAGCTCAAATTTCGATGAAATAATCCGATTGTACAGTCAACATCAAAAGGAAATAATTACATTCAAATAAAGATTTTTAAAGTTTTATGTAAGTAATTAAAACAATTTTCTTTTAAATTCTCAATCCAACTATGATTAAGAAGTAAACCAAGGAATATAATACTCTCTACGAGAGAAGTAAACTCTCCAAGTGAAATACGTAATATTATGAAAATGTCATTAACTTTGATGCAGCCTGTACAAATTGTGTTAGTACCTACTTTTCTGTAAATGGAAAATTTGATCAGTGTCGTTTTGGCTTACTCTTACTAGATAAATTGAAAGAAGAAGAAGTGCATGGAAAACATTGTAATGTTTCTTAGCATGACCACACCCCGAACAGTCAACAAATCCCATACAAAAGCTTTTGTTCTAACTACCTATAAAACAGACAAACAAATTATGTCGTTTTGTACACGCACGTCTGTGTGCGATTCTTACACAGACACGACACAGATGCCGTTTTGTACACTCACGTGTGTGTGCGATTCTTACACAGACACGACACAGATGCCGTTTTGTACACGCGCGTGTGTGTGCGGCTCTTACACAGATGTCGTTTTGTACACGGGCGTATGTGTGCGAGTGGCAAGTCCTTTTTTTTTTTTATATTTTAGACAATCCACACAACACTATCTAGCCCCAAACTAAGCAGAGCTTGTACTATGGGAACCAGATAACTGATATAATACTTTGGCCTTTGGTCAAATCAGGCTAACCGCAAGCCCGAGGGGTTCGTTAGCCCGAATTGGTGGAGGGAGGGGGGAGTGATCAGACAGTGTCCGTTATATACGTTTTATTATTTTGTGTTCTGTGGCATGACTGTCTTTATTTTATAATTCTTGTTCCTATAATGATCTTAAAATTAAAACTAAGCTCAATGATATAAATTCAGTCACAACGATTTATACTTAATTTTTGTTTAATTATTTTCCAAATTAAGTTGTACATGTTATCACTTTTGAGTATATTAGTACCTCTAGACACGATCCTAAAGGTCGTGGGTTCAAATCCATTGAATTTTTCGATCCAAAAATGTATGTGCACTATGCCAGTACTCACAAAAAGTGAAGAAAAACATCGAAGGAAACCAGCATGTCGTAGAATTGTAAAAGTTTGAAAATATGTGTCAAGTGCACCACAGGAGCCTCTGAGGTGCACTGGAATCCTTTCACCACACTTGGTTTTAAGAACCAGTGGCACGATAGAGAGGCATACCACTAGATTTTGCCATTATTATTTATAGCATTTGATTAGTGCTGCATAGCATTTAATATCTACATATCTGATATGTTTGTGTGTAGCAAAATAATGTCTTAATTATTATTTAGCTTAAAGTTACTTAATTATGTAGTTAAATCTTACTGGATATTAGATTTAGGAATGAATTACTGAAATAATGTTTCTAAATTACTGTTGCATTGCTTATCAAATAATTGTTAATCAGATTACAAGTTTATCATTTTTGGCTTAGCCATAAGAATTTCAAATACCTACGGTTTTGGTTTACGTGAATAAAATATATTATTTATTTAACTATTTTGTTTTATTATGTAGGTACCTAATTACTGCATAACCCATTATGGTAAAGAAAAACAAAAATATTTCAGTCAAATAATATTTTATTTAAGTAGCTATGTCAGTGTAAAATTACCTAAAAACGCACATATTTCGAAAAACAAAAATGATTTTTTTATTAGAATATTATAATAATTAACATTGGTCAAAAGACTAATCTCCATTACCTATCAACATTCTGAAGAAGTCCACAGCTGGACATAGATCTTCCATATCCAGGAAGACCGATATTTGAACCCTCTTTCCACGGACTTCCCGCGATTTTTATATCGTCGGTCTATAATGAACAGAGGCTGTAAAAAGACCACTCCTGAAAACTGAAATGGCTCAACTCAGGCCTCAATGATAAAAAATTACAATTTCTTTGGATGATCATATTTTAAGTCTCAAAATGGCACACCTACAAAACCACGGTTTTGTAGGTGCTCCATTTGCGGTTTACCTTTAGCTCGCCAATGGATGGCCCACATTAGCAGACCAATAAGTCTGTTGCCATCTCTATTTGTTGACATGAATGTGACGGTGACAAGAAACTTAGCGAGTTGTTAAAAAGTGTCCAGAATTATGATTGAGGCGGTTGTAATCTAATTAGAATATACATATAGAAAAACAAGGGTCTTACAAATAAAGGTGGATTTGATCGATAAAAATAATTTCACTTAAGAGTATCAAATATTTGGGTACCTACTTACAAACTACGTACACAATTTTACACTTATTGATAGAATTTTTTTCGGAATCATGTAGGGGAAGTTATTAATTAACAGTCAAACCCCCGAATACTGAAACGCAACTCAGATTTAAGCACGTCTCAAGCGACGAATATTTGACAGTTTTCAATGAAAATCTGTCAAATATTCGTCGCTTGAGATGTGCCTAAATCTGAGTTGCGTTTCAGTATTCGGGGGTAAGGACTGTTTTTTAATCATCATGAAATCCATTAAAAAAGGAATATCCTTCTTCTTCTTAATGAATGGCATCTTTCCATTTTGGATCAATTTTGCCAGTGTCGAGTCCTCACTCGAATTTAGTACATAAATAAAATACTTTTTGGCAAGTCGGTCCTAATTGAAAAAAACATGGAGGCCGTTTTTTTCAAAACCATCAGAATTTCGATCAAATCACATAGTACACTTTCATTTCAACTGCTCACACTTAAAGCTAAGACCTCAAGTAATGTTGGTTAAAATACCACCGAAATTACTCAGCAGAACTCAAAATAACACCAGAAAAACAATTAAAATGAAAAAGCTAGTTGACTTCACAAAATGAAAAAACAAATAACCAATGAATATCCTTCAAGGCTTCTTAAATTTGACAGGCGGTTTGACAGGTGGTTTCACAACCTCCGGACACTGGCACCACGGGGTGACCTTGGTGTCGCAGATGAGTTCCACGTTGATGACGGTGAAGGGCATGCCGTCGACCGTCATGCGATGCGTGCCCTTCAGCTCGTAGTGCACGTCGTGGAGGCCGGTGCGGCGGTCGCGGTGGCGCGTCACCTCGCGCTGGTTGAAGCACTTCCGCATGTCGCGCTTGCGGTACGTCTTGTCGTGGATATGTCTGGAAATACATTAACTTCTATAGACAACTACTTCTTTAAGGCCTGTATTCAGAAACAATGCCTGAGTCTGAGTCGAGCCTCAAACATAGATTTTATGCACTTTTCAATGGAGAGCTGTCAAAAAATCTATGCTTGAGGCTCGACTCAGACTCAAGCACTGTTTCTGAATATGGGCTTAAAACTCTATAAACTTAATAAAAGTAGAGTACTTTGTGAAGGGTTGGTCCAGGGGGAAGTGGAAGTACTACCTCCATGCCTGTTTCTTTTCGGAAGCAGCACCGCTGTGTTTCGGTTGAAGGATGTGGGTGCCAGTGAAATTGCTGGCATGCAAGGCTGAACATCTGTATTTCTCAAGTTGATGGACGCTGGGAAGTGCATCGTAGGGCACGTTCCTGACGTGCGTGATCTATGTGGCAATAACTTGTTATAGGAGCTGGTTACCACATTTTCACACTTTGTTTAAGTAAGTGATTATTTTACAATTACTCACTTGAAAGTATCTGCAGTTCCCGTGGTAATATTGCTGGGCCGGGTCACCTTCAGGCCGGCATCTTTTAGCCTCACATAGAACTCGTCATCTTCCAGACCCCAGCCCCAGTAGTTATTAGACATCCCGTTCACCAGTTGATAGTGTTCTCTCTTCACCAGCAGAATACCACCGATGAACGTCTCGTAGTGGTATTTTGGATGGGTTTGTGGAGACGATATATGAATAGGTCCAGATACTGGATATGTGTACGTTAAATCTTTGTTCAAAGGTAGCAAATCCACATCATGCATGGCAAGATAGTCATAATCATCCTTTGTCTGAAGGAACCCAACGTTTATTAATGAAGCTCGGTTGAAACGGTTGCTGTCTTTTTGTTGGATAACGAAAATATGGAAGGGTATGTCTTGCTTGCTTAGAAAATTGAACATGTGTGGTACAAACTCCAACAGCTCCTCAAATCGATCTCTAAAGGGGATTAGGATAGCAAGGTGCTTTTTGGCTGGCGCTGACGCAATCAGGAAGCGTTCGTGACTAGATAATTCCTTTTTTTCTGCAAAACGACACGAAAAAACTGGATAAGTTCGGATGGTTGCTTTATACCTAAAATAATGTTTGTTTCAAGATTTTATGGTCTGTTGTTATCAGAAATGTTTTTGTAAGTAATATTCCAGTCGTAAACTCACCGTTTTGTATAGGTAAAGACGCTAAATAACATCCTACGATCATAGTAACAAGTAAACATGTTACAAGACATTTTGAGCTAAGTATACGGTAGCCCATCAAACTAAAGACTCTGTACATTAGTAATAATGTAAGGTAGACTTGTAACAAACTGATAAAAACATAATTTTCACTGTAATTAAAACAATTTCATTCAAAATTATCTAAATTCCCGGAATTCGCATTTTTGTATTTTTTGGTTTTTGTCGGGCCGATCTTATTTTCACGAAAAAAGAAGAAGCAGATTTCTATGGTGTATGTGTGCGTATACGTATGTATATCTACATTTGTGTGCGTAAATCTTATATTTCAACTGTCAAAACTGACATCTCAAACTGTCAAATATCAAGAGGTTAATGTCATGCTTGCTACTGCTTGCTACTGTTCTATAATTCTTGCCTTCTTGGTAGGCTATTTCGAGATACGAGCTAATATTATTTACGAAATAAAATCCACCGGAATATTAAATAAGACTGAAATGCTGGCGATGTAAACGATGGCTGCAACAGCATCGGTAATTAATCATCTGTCTTATTATTATCATCTGAAGAGTATTTACCATTTCCTACAGCACAGACGACTCCAATGCCTCCAGCAGCGTTGGGATGGGAACCAACCGCTCATAGGCAACTCCTACGCATAGTTAGAACTGGGCAGTCATCACTAATGAGAAGAACGTTTAATTCTTCAAGGCTAGACACCTCTGCCGCATGCCAGACACCTCGTGGGCTTTCATCTTTCATCTTCAGTGGGCTGAAGATGTGTGTCAAACTTAGCGCTAGAAGGTGGTAGACCCGACTTTAGTGGGTGTGTGATGTGTGTTTATAACCCTGCCAAAAGTGTGATAGGTCAGATTGTGAATGAAGAAACTAGCTATAATATGTGTGTGATGGAGTAACTACCTACTAAAGATATCTACAATGTTGTATAAATGTTTTTATAGCGTTAAAGATTTCATTTAAATTATTTTATATTTTGTTTAAGAATTATTATTCTGAATTGATTATTGTTATTATTCTCACACTGATTTATTTTAATTTAACTTATATTTTCTACTTTTTGTTTGAATTTTGTATATTGGTCGCTGATGAAGTATGTGAGCCACTTTTTTACATACCCTATAATCTTATAATTGTACCATACTTCTTGCAAATAAATATATTTCATTTCATTTCATTTGTTCCAACTGTCGAACTACTCAGTAGTTACTAAACTACAGATGCAGAGTTATTGGTGAAAGAGACTCATTTCCTGTAGGTTTCATTTGCTCGAACTAGATATAATGTAACTATGTTACTCGGGGATAATTCATCATTAAAGAGGCGAAAGAAATTTATCAGTCCAGTAGTTTTTGAGTTTATTCGTTACAAAAATACAAATCTGTATAATAATGATGATGATGAAAGGAAATGGGGGAAGAAGACATGTTGTGCCGACCCCACATAAAGTGGGATAAGGGCAGGAAGAAGAAGAAGAAGAATGATGATGATAAAGTTACCTACCTAAGTACCTATAAGTACATACCTACCTATTTGCTGAGAAGTCCCATTATCACACAGAACGCCTACCTACACATACTTAAGATTAAGTATTATGATCACACGCTCCTCTGAATCCACCATCAGGTAAGCTTGTTAGCAGAGAGCATTGGGGTCTAGTGGTAGCGGACCCGCCTTCCGATCCTTAGGTCGTGGGTTCAAATCCAGTCGTGTACCAATGAGTTTTTCTGTAGAAAAATGTATGTGCCAGTAAAACATCGTGAGGAAACCGGCGTGTTGTAGAACCTACAAAAGTTCGAGCAACTCGTTCGTGTCAAGCGCCACGCAATAAGGGCCCACTAGAGGCCTTGCGGAAACCAGCCCGCACATTAAGTGTGGATGATGAATTTGCCGGAGCTCGTTGGCATCAGTGCCTTGTCTACCTTATTCATAATAGGTACCTAATAAGGTAGGCCTAATGATGATGATGATGATGAAAAGGTACCTCTATGTAGGTAGCCAAGTCTATCTACCTATTTGCTGAGAAGTCCCATTTTACACACAGAACTCCTACCTACCTAAGAGCTGGTAATCATTTTAAACATATTCAGCTTCTGAATCCACCATCAGGTAAGCTCGTTGGCATCAGTGCCCACCTTACTCATAATACCTAACTAAATGCAGTAGATCTACAAAATCATGTAGGTAAATAAAACAAACATTCCACAGGATGGATGTTAGCTTAGAAATGACCACTACTACGCGGGCAAAGCCTGCCGCGGGCGGCCGCTAGTTCATAAAATCTACAAATCTAGTCACGAAAAACGCCTTGGGATGCTTGCTACTAACTATTATCTATTCTGTGAACCGTCACAGAATAGATAATAGTTAGTAGCAAGCATCCCGTGTCATAGTAACTACTAGCGTATCTGTAATTCCGAAATATCTTAGATTCACGAAATCTAACATCATCATCACCCTATCCCGAGCCTTATCCCATACTAACTATCATTTAATCCATGTCGTGAGAAACACCGCTTTTTTTTTACATTCTAGTTGCATTCGGTAGAAGCCAAGGCAGGAGAAGTTTTGACTTCCTTAAAAAAAATGTTTTCATTACTCATACTCTGAAAGTAGGTCTGAAGTTACCTGAGGGGCCTAATTGAAAGTAAAACTTTCAGCCCTAGGGAGAATCGCTTTCTACTGACAGCTGTCAAATTATAAAAAAAAACAAGTTCTATTTTATTCAACCATGTTCCAACTTTCTAAAGTCTTTCTAACTGCAAGGAGGTTGTTCAACCAAATTCCAACTTTTTATTCAGCAAGTAGGTTGGAAACCCATTACCACGGTAAGAAGTTTAAAAAGTCTAATTAGAGCGCAATGTAATATTTAAATTTAAATAACATAAAGATAGTATTAAATAAATAATATATCTTCTAAATTACTTGATTAGTGTATAGCTTCAACTATTTAAGTATTTAAAATAACATAGATTTAAATTATGAAAATGAAAATAATGGCTGAATAATGCTGGCGAGCCGAAGCCGAAGGCCCGCCAGAGAAAAAGAAAAAAAAAACCGGGAAGGCGGCAATTCAATCTTCATTTTCACAAATTTTTCTTTCATGTTTTTATTTTTACTTTCCTTGTATTCGTAATGAAAAGCACAGTGTTTACCTCGGGTGAAAGTCTTTTAAGTCCCTCAAGCTCCATTGGCGCCCTCGCTAACGCTCTGGCGCCAAACCCGTCTCGGGACTCAAAAAACGTGACTTTCAACACTCAGGTAACAATGTACTATTGCTAGTGTGTACCATCAACTTATTATTATAAAATGATGAAAGGTTTAATTAAAAATTGATGATAGATGAATGCAGTAAGATTTAACGTAATTAAGCTTACAAAGAAAGAATAAAGAAAGAAGATGAAGAAAGATAGTGGAATATTACAGAAAACTTTAAATTTAAATTAAATTAAAAAAAGTTCAAATTAAAAATTAAAAAAAAGTTTTGATAAACATGCCGTGGTGAATATTGCGTAAATTTAGGAGCGCCGTTTTTGTCGGAGTCACGTCTGACGTCACTGTCACTGTCAGTTTCGCACAATCAATCAATCGGGTCGTCTACACTTCTTCAACCATCCGGTGGGAAGTGCGGGTAAGAACCGAACTTCTCGTTCTTTTTTCTGGCCTCAACTTCGCGAGCTACAACTCGCGAGTCTCGTGACTTTGCCCCGAATGCCTTCCGTGTGGGCGGCCTTTCGGTGGCTTTTCATTGGCCTTATTGTATGGCTAAGGTGGCTTCTTATAGCAAGTGGTGGCGAGTGTGTCTGCCTCACGAAATGTCGGGTGGGCCCAAAAGCTCACGGGGCAGTGGCCGCCAGGAAGACGGAGTGTCCGGTGGCCGTGTGTGCAGCGGAGCAATAGCGTTGAGATGAGCGTGGTGGCAGTTGTCGGCGCAGTCGAACATTCGTCGCGCCAGCATTACCACAAACTCTTCAACGCTAGGGATTTGCACATCACGAGCGATGACGTCATTCCTGACGTATCTTCCCGCTCCTGTGCACATTCGTAGAGCGATATTTTGCTGTGCTTCGAGTCTGCTACGATTGGTAGTAGAGCACAACGCGTACCATGCCGGCATTGCATAAGTTAGCCTAGAGCGGATGTAGGTCTTGTAGATTCCAACTTTGGTTCTCAATGGCAGTCTGGACGATAAGACAGGTCGGAGCATCGCACGGGCCGCGCGTGTTTGGCGTATAGCGCGCTCGACTTGGGCGTTCATTGTCAGTGACCTGTCGATTTCAATGCCAAGATATCTCACGGAGGTTTGCCATTCTATCTCCTTACCTCTTAGTTTGAGCGGTGGAAGCACGGTGCGCCGGCGGGAGACAAAAAGCGCCGCTGTTTTTTCGACGTTGACAGCGACTCGCCACTTGTCCAACCACACCGGAAGAAGATCAAGTAAGCGTTGCATGCGGTAGGAAGCTCTGTCGGGACTGGAAGAGGACGTGAAGAATGCGCTGTCATCTGCAAAGAGCGCTAGGGTGATGTCCTTCTCCCTGGGTCTGAGCCTGCCATCCAGGGTCGGAATGTCATCTGTGTAGAGTGCATACAGAGCAGGCGAGAGGCAGCTTCCCTGGGGAACCCCGGCAGCTATAGGACGTGGTTGTGAGGCGGACTGCTCAACTGACACGTAGAAACTCCGGTCTCGGAGAAAAGACGCCACAATCTGAATGATAGCAGGTGGCGTGCTGGACCCGATGAGTTTCAGGATTAGGCCCGTATGCCAGACTCGATCAAAAGCTTTTTCCACGTCAAGAAAGACTCCGACAGTGGAGCGGCCGCTGTTTAGCTCATGCGAGAGGTGGTGTACGACGCGAGTAAGTTGAAGTGTTGTGGAGTGCTGGCTGCGGAATCCGAACTGCTCGGGCCGGGGTTCGATGCATGGAGCTAATCTTCGCAGCAGTAATCGTTCGAAAAGCTTAGCTGTGGTCGAAAGAAGTGTAATGGGTCGGTAACTAGCAGGTAAACGCCTGTCCTTGCCTGGTTTCGGAAGCATGATGACTTTACCTATTTTCCAGGCGCTCGGAAAGTGCCCGGTCCGCAGAATGCCATTAAACAGCATAGCCAGGGCAGCCATGCCTCTGCGTGGGAGATGGCGAAGAGCTGTGTTCTGCAGCCCGTCGCTTCCTGGTGCTTTCCGTCTGGGTAGACGGAAAACTGCCTTCCGTATTTCGGCCGGGGACATGAAGTCTTCACCGTTGAGTGGTGGCGTCGAGTGTGATAGGAAGTCTTGGACGGTGGCTTCGACGCGGGCGTGGTGGTCGATAACTTCGTCGGGGCAGTTGGTTGCTACGGGATGAGGGCTGAATTGGATTTCCAAGTGGGCTGCCAGTATTTCAGCTCGATCAGTTGGTGCAAATCTCCTCTGGCCATGTGCGTCCAACAGTGGGTAAGTGGGAATCGGGGTATTTGTCAACTGACGATTTAGTGCGTGAAGGTTTGTATTATGGTCTGCAGCTTCATCAATCCTGATCTCCCAGGTCATGCCGCGCCAGGCTTCTACGGCCTGGGCAACTTCAAAGGAAAGCTTGTTCAACTCTGCCTTTACTCTGGGACAGCGGGTGCGTGCCCAAAGATGGAGCGTTGCTCTTTTCTTCTGCAGCTGATCTCTTATCTTCTGTGGGAGTTCATCTCGGCGTGGTGGTCTCGACTTTGAGGGTTTAGATGCCTTGGCTTTGGCTGCCGTCATCCTGCCCAAGATATAGGATGCGGCGGCTTCTACTTCTTCGGCAGTAGTGATTCTACCAGTAGTGAGGTCTTCAAGCTCTTTTTCATACTTACCCCAATCTGTCTTGTCTTTCATAGGCCTCGGGGTAGTGAAATCAGCTGAGAGGGCTAGGGTTACTAGTATGGGGAGGTGCTGGGTGTCCATATCATATAGCACTTCGATGTGGACTGGGCAGTGGAGGTTTTTATGTATCACGATGTCGATTACATCAGCTGCATGGTTGGTTTGTGTTGGTATGTGTGTGGGAGCATCTGGCCCCAACACCTCAAATCCATTGACCTCTGCGTCGTCATACATGTCTCGCCCAGCAGGATTTATAATGCGAGATCCCCAAGCTCTGTGCTTTGCATTGAAGTCCCCAGCGAGGAGCGTTGGAATATTGCTGTCAAGAATTGCAGCAGTGTCACGGCGTACGTAGTGGGTCCCTGGTGGGCGATAACCAGCGAAAACGCGCAACTCTTTGCTGTCCACGTTGATAATGACACCTTTTGCCCGTAAGGTTTCAAACGGTGTAGGATCCAACTCATCATGCACGATATCTCGCCTGACTAAAACAGCGGTACCTCTGTAGGCTTTATTCTTCGGAGAGACCTCGTCGCGGCGGTAGCAGAAGTAGTTGGGCATTCGGAAGACTTGGTTGGGGCTAAGCAGCGTTTCACCCAGAAGGACAACGTGCGCGTTCTGTGACTGAGCAAGTAGGCGGAGGGACGAGATTTTATCCCTAATCCCTCCGGGATTCCAGTATAGGAGCCGTAGTTGGTTGTGGCTACCCATACTGTTCGGTTATGGCGGTTAATCCGCGCATCGCTGCATCTCTAAGGTCTCCCCCGGCGACGATGGTGGTGAGCAGATCCGCCAAGATCCCAAGCATAATTCGCATTGGGTCCCCGGCGCTGCTCGCCATTTGGTTGGTAGTCATGGGTACGGTAGGCTCTAGCACGATCGGGCAGCTTGTCACCTGTTGGAATGGTGGTACTTGCGCGTGTGTGCGTGGATTGGGCCGGACCGTTGGATTGGGCGCGCCTTGGGCCTCAGGTTGCGATGGAGGCATTATATGTAAGTCCGGTTGAACCTCTGTGCTGGAGTGGGCGGTGGGTGCAAAATGTACAACCATGGGGCGGTACGTGGCAGATACTTCCGGCAAACAAAAGGGCACGGGTTCCAATCTCTGGTCAGTTTCAGAAGATGCCAACTGCATCTCAGGGGCGGGGGGCCGTGCTGCGCTGTGTGTTGCTACATGCGCCGAAGGCGGTGGTTTGGGAAGCATAGGCTCACGCTGTGCAGTGGAGGTCGGTGGCGGCTGTGGCGTCGAAGAGGCCACTGGTTGCCTCTTTCTTCTTCCTCTTTTCCTCTTTAGTTTTAAAGGAGCTCCGCGTTCGGTGGGGGGATTTGCTGGAGTACGTGTAGTTTGTAGAGTGCGTAGAGTAGGTAGAGTTACCCCGTTATTGGTCGCCGGTGCACGGTCTGGCGCATTTGTCCGGCCACCTGGACGGGCTGGCGGGGAGGCCTGGCGCTGTCTAGGGGGGGGGGCGCTGGTGGCAGTCTCCGGCCCAGGAGTTTTGACTCCCCGCTTTCTAGCCTCACGCCGGAATACAGCACAGCGGCGGTCGTTGGCCGTGTGTGGCTTAGCACAGTTGGCACACGTCGGCTTTTCGCTTACAGGACGAGGGCAGTCGGCTGCAGGATGGTTTCCTCCGCAGCGTACGCAGCGTAGCGGGCGGTGGCAATTGCTAGAGGCATGTCCGTACGCCTGACAACGATGACACTGTGCCACTCCTCCGGCTGCACCACGCCAGGCTTCTATAGTTATGCCCGGCATGTACAACAGTTCCCTTATGCCGTACAGTCGAGCAAGCTCTTCTTGATTAAGGTGTTCAAACTGCGCATGAAAGAGGCACCCAGGCCTACCTCTAATGGGAGGAATTTGCCGAACAAATCGTACGCGGAAACCATGTTCCTCAAGGGCGGTTTGGATGTCATCTGGCGTGGTATCCGCCGGGAGGCCACGGATGGCCACTTTTGTAGGTATCTCAGAAGCCATACTATAGCAAAACCACGACAGTTCTGGTTCCGTCTCCATGGTCTTTACTAGATAGCGTTGTACTATCCGGTATTCTTCCGGGGAGCGTGGTATAAAGCGCACTCCTTTTCCCAATGGGCGCGCGTTGGGGGCGTGGCCTAGTTCTTTTGCTAGAGTCGCAAAGTGTGCCGTCCAGTTCGGGAGGCGTTCTACTACAAACGGCGGATAGGCCTTGGACTGCGGAGCAGGATGCGGTTGTGAAGCTGTAGCAGCTGGGTCCGTAGATGGCTTTCTTGAGCGAGGATGATCCTCTTGATGCCCGGACGGTGGGCGGGTTGTGGCGGGCTGCTCTGAGGATGGTTGGGCGGCGGCAGCTTGCCTTGTAGGCAGTTTCGCACGAAACGAAATGTCAGTTTGAGTTTGAAACCCACAGCTGAAGTGACGTTTCTAAAGAAGTTTATCGTGTCGCAAGATAGATGGCACTGTTTTGCCTGATTCTTCAGACTACATTTTCTTATCCCATTCCTTAACGCAATTTCTGAAGAAGCCTCGACTCAGACTTAAGTTTCCTTATCATTACTGTCGCTTCTCTTACTAGTCTGTGCTGTCTCTTCACATTCCGAAAAATAAGCCCTATGCATAGTTGTGGGGCGGCGGATGTTGTACCTAACCACTGAGCTGAGAGCTCAATGAGGAAAGAACCCCTGAGTTTCAAATACTATAAAATTAGCTGAATGTTTTCAAAGAATCATAGAATGCTTTTGATAAACAGTGCATCACCCGAGACGATTTGCAAGTTGAAAAACCGATCATTGTCGTCGATACGAGCCAATCGTTTAGGTACCTGCATTAGGTAAACCATGGCTGCAAATGCAAATACAGATTTTTACTTTCTTACTTTTGAATGTGTTTTCTTTGTTTTGTTTTTTATGTGTTTTTGTGTGTGTTTTATGATCTTCGTCATCAAGTTAAAGTCAAGCTTTCCGGTCATAACAAATACGAATGTGAGAACCTTTATTATGTACCCGGCGAATGTCGGTTCTTCGAGCAATCGATACCATAATTTTATCGGAAAACAGTCGCATCACTACAAAGAGGCGGAAAATCATACCGCCATTTTGAAATCCCCACACGGTCACCATCGAACATTAATTAGCTTGGTAAACGGAATCTTTACCAAGCTTAGCCGCAGTTATAAAGCTAAATATGTTTAAATTGCTAATTAATGGTTAGAACGACCAGCACGCACGCCATATTCGTGACCTCATGAAATAAACGGCGGTTAAGTATCGGGCTTGATGCCTGTGATCGGTTGATGTTGCATTGTTTTGCTGGTATTAATAGGATTATGAGCGGTAGTTCTAGAAGTTAGTGGAACCACACACAGAGCAAACAAAAAAACGCATGTAGGTAACATTGTAATTCCTGGGTTTTAGGCATCAAAAGCCAGCAGACAGGTTTGATTTTAGGTATATTTCTGTCTATGGCTACGTAGCCATAGAAATCGATAGAAACGATGGGCGTTCTCTAATAAGGAGCTAAATTACTAATCCGTTAAAGAAATAGTTATCAAGGATAACTATTTAATCGAACTACCTACGGCGCAGAAGGTAGAGCCAACTACCAACTGAGCCGAGAGGCTGAATTGCATGAATTTTAGAAATTCACTATTATAATTTAAAGAAATAGGAAACTTACAATTACCTAAACAAGTATTTAAATACACAAGATAGAGTTTAGCTATCTGCAGACCGTTACAAGCGATCTAGAGATAACTCAACTGATCCAAATCATTACCAGACGGAAGCGTCTCCAAGAAACAGGTAGTTTTAGTGATTGTTATAAAGATTTTCCGATATTGTCGTCACAGACCACAGTTTGTAAGAAGACAGCCCTGCTAGTCGCACGCGCAGTAATTTGCGTACAGGTTGGCACACAATAACCCTTTGACGCCGCCGCCGGGTCGCGATGCATCAGGTGTACTGTCGTGTACAAATTGTAACTCATGTAAAACAAGAATGATTGCACTTTTGTTCGCGACTGTTTATGTGATTTAAGATCTCATTCGTGATTCGTGTATTCAGCTGTTTGTATTTTTTGACGTTTAGTTCTTTATTGAGTTTAATTATTTATTTTTGTTGTAATTCCATTGATCTATAAACATATAATATGTTTACCTTATTATTAATACAACCTTAACTCAACTTTTATTAATACGTATTTATTATAGACACATATGGCCTGGGAACAGCACACATAGGTTGGCGTAGTACGGGCATGTCATGAGGAGGGATGAAATTTATGAGACTAGGAGAGTGATGAGTATGAATGCAGTTGGATATGTGACCAAAGCAAACATGGATGAACTGTGTGAAAGATGACATGGATAAGAGACTAGTGAGTGCAGAGCAGAGATGACGTCTGACAGAGGGGAATGGAGGAGGAAGACATGTATAGCTGACCCCATGTAAATTGGGATAGGGGCAGGAAGAAGAACATCTAATAGTAGGCGCAGTACAAATTTTCCACATAATTTTTGAGGTAGTATGCATTTTCTATGTGCCAGCTTGCAAGCCCATGGCTGCTTCTTCTGACATATACCTAACACGTATATACGTATGTATTTACAAAAAAAAAAGACAGAGTTGTGTGAATTGTCTACAATATTTATTTATTTATTTATATACCCTCGCGATATCTTTCCCGATAATCTTGAAAACATCGTAAGAAAAATGCTTCTAAAAGAATTAACAAAACATCAATAGAAAATTTTAACAAGATTCCAATAGAATTTAATAAATCTCATTCACTTACATTCACAAAAAAAAGCGATACAATTAAATACTCATCACGTCGAGCAGGACACCTTGTGCTGCCTAACATAAGAACCAATTATGGGAAAAATAACATAACGTTTGTTGGGGCACAGTTATACAATAAACTGCCGAAACATGTAAAAGAGGCGACTTCGCTCCATATATACAAAAAAAGACTTTTTAATCATGTCTACGTCCACGAGTCTCTTTAATGAAAAAAAAAACACTTCATCTCTTAACTTGGACCACCGCCTTTGGAATGTAGCGAACTCGCTTCTTAGTCAAACATTTTGTTAAACCTATTTTAATTCTACCCGCACTGGAATATTATTATTAACTAGATTAATTAATTCTCATGTAAGTGACGTTAGTCTTAATGAGAAATAAAGTTCTTTAAACCGAAGTCCAACAAGAATTTGAATCTGAATTCCGAGCACAGATTTAATCTGTAGATACCGCGCACTTGACTGTAATGCACTCGATATCGTCTATAGCTATTTGGGTTCGGTTCTGATGCGAGGACTTGCTAACACTCAAGCAGTTATTCACCACACTAGTTCGTTAACTAGTAACACGAAAAGAAGAACTGCCATCCGAGGCACTTTTTATAAAACCATTTTGCGCATTTTACAATTATTTAATCACCTAGAAATGTCAAACATAAATAAAATATTAATGTAACGCACACAAGCACCTTTGTGCCCACAAATATACACCACAATTAATTACCTTAAGTTTTTATAACCGTCTAATTACATGTTATGGCTGAACGGTTGGGTCTGTGGCCAGAGGCGGCCATTCAAAAAATACAAATATGAGGTTAGGGATGTGAAAATATTTGGGAACTATATTATATACTTATAGGTAGATATTTTTATGGCAGTGTTAATTGATAGGAAAAATTATGTAGGTTGGTACAACTTTTAGCTAACTACAAATATTGTTAATTACTTCACAAAAATATAGGTAAGGACTCGATCCGAATTAAAATTCAAATTTAATTTCATGCAACGATCATTTTCAGAAGATAAACCTCTGAGGATATATTTAGAAATATCATTATTTTTGTCAATAGTACCTAGCTAGAAAAACTCGTGAGTGAGAATCAATGGATAGTTTATTAATAAGTTATATTTACTATTCCAATTCATTTATTTACCACATCACTACTCACCTAATCCATCAACGTCCTAGCTAAAAGATCTATAATAAGTGCCCACTTTCAACGCGTAAGTTACGTCTCTGTTAAAGTATCCACCTAATTATGAATAACTAGTTACAACTTGAAATGTGGCGTTGTTTATTTATTTTCGTAAATAATTGACGGTTCGGTTGTAATTAAAGGAATTAACCAACAGAACGGGGATGTTTTATATTGCCTTGGGGAGAAGCGTAATGAGGCATTGTTAGTGTTTCGTGGATTTTGATAGGTAAGTTATAAATGGAATAAAAATTATTAAATTAAAAAAAAAACTGTCAAAAATAGGTTTGGATACCCGCTAAGCTTATTTATGTAATTATTATACAAAGTTCATTAGTAGTGGCTTACAACTTACCTACCTAATTATGCAATTATGTAAGTATAGTTAGGTTAGGTAAGTAAACTTTTTTGTTATGTAACGAAAACATTTAATTATCTCACCAAAATATCGATCTGCAATCACATTAGGGTATTGTGTTCTTTTACAAACAACAAGGTAGTAAAACAAAGATCGTTAAACAAAACAAAACCATTTTCTCATTTAACCGACGGAAGTTAAACAGCAATTACAAAATATTAAATTAATCTCGGCTCGGTGTGACGAGGCCTTTAAACGCGAGCTCGTAAACGTCATGTTAACAAAATGGCAGCGCGTTCTTAATTTGATTTTATCGATATCGATGAAATTTCACATCACTAGGCATTTGAAAATGGAACGTCATTGCATGGTTTTCCTATCTTTTTCTGCATGCATAAACAAAGTCGTAGTACTTATGGAAGAGTCTAAGGACTCTTGGATAATCACTTTACCACACTGCTTAATTATCAGAAATCATGAAAGACCTAGAGATAGTCTAGGTCAGTCACTAAACATTAACCTACCAAGGTATAGATTTTTTATTGTACAAGCATAGTTCTTTGGAGCCAATGGGCTTCTTAATGTCTGGTTTAATTGCTCTATCTATACTAAAACATACAGGAGGTTGGTACAGTCGCCTAGTCTTTACTTTATGTACGAAATAGGTAGCTCCTAGTGTCAAATACGACAGCGATATTTAACACCGTTTCAGCTGATCGCTATGGCCATCGCCTAGATGTGCGCAGGCCTTAAGCGTTCTGTGGTAGCGATCAGTGAAACGCTGTCAAATAGGCAGCGATATATTATGACGCTACATATTTATGGTACCTATATGACAGCGAATTTGACAGCGTTTCACTATTCGCCACTCCAGAACACTTAGATGTGCGCAAGGCGTTTCAAAATGATCCTTGTGATACAAATGGTTAAACATATTTTGAATTACCTTGATAAATAAATCAAAATAAAGTACGGAACAAAGCTTTCCGTCGCAAGGGCAGATTGCTAATGCGTCGACCGCCCGCGTAGCACGACCCATTGTTTCTTCAACGACACTTTTGATTGATTCCGCTAGTGATGTGATTGTATCGATGTCGATGAAGTGATTGGTGTTTTATTAATGGCTCTATTATAATTGGTTGCATTCTAACTGTTGTTTTGTTACGCCTGTCCACTTGAATTTCTAGTTTGTAAGTTGTTTTATAGTGGGTTAGTGTTTTTAATATACTGTAGCTTAGCTGTTGGAACTAGGATATGCCCCACTTTTAGTCATCGTAACCAATCAAGTCGTAACAAAGCATTGCCTCGTAGGTCACGCATGTTAGAAACGTGCCCTACGATGCACTACCCTGCGTTCAATACTTGAGGCGTGCAGATGTTCAGCCTCACGTACCTACCAGTAATTTCACCGACACCCACACCCTTCAAACTGAAACACAGCGATGCTGCTTCACGGCAGAGATAGGCATGGTGGTAGTACGCACCCGGACGAGCCTTTCACAGAGTCAAAGAGTAGTTCAACTCTTCTCTTTGAAACGATTTTTAGACTAAGTAGATATAAAATTGTATAAAACTATCTTTGACATATTGAATACCTACTATCTTGAAATGAAATGAAAAAAAAAGATATAATTTATATTTGCTTGAAGCATGGTACATTTAAGAACTAATAAATTATTGATAGGACTATTCTCTTCTTAAATTTAAGAGCTTAGCTCTTGTCGGGGTTTTGATGCAGTTTTCTTCAATTAAGTCTTTCGAATGCGGCCTCTTTGACTGAATAGGACTCACTTAATCTATTTTTAATCTGGCGAATGGTTTGCTAAATGATTTTGAAAAATAAAGAAACTTAATATAATAATTGTGTGAGACAGTGATTGATTCTTATTGTCGCGTGATTGTATCGAATTATCGATCACAGTAAATTAAATTATTAATCGACTTTGATAAAAATAAATACAAAATTTTACCAACATTTATTTATTTTATACAAGCGGCCTGTCCCGGTTTCTCACGGGTGGACATTTATTTTTTAAGCACATAAATATAGCCTATGTTAGGTACCTACTCAGGGTGAATGTAGCTTTCCAATGGTGAAAGAATTTTTGAAATCAGCACAATAGTTTTTGAGTTTATTCATATATACAAACATACACACAAATAGTACATTGTTACCTGAGTGTTGAAAGTCACGTTTTTTGAGTCCCGAGACGGGTTTGAGGACAATGGAACTTGAGGGACTCAAAAGACTTTCACCCGAGGTAAACACTGTGCTTTTCATTACGAATACAAGGAAAGTAAAAATAAAAACATGAAAGAAAAATTAGTGAAAATGAAGATTGAATTGCCGCCTTCCCGGTTTTTTTTTTCTTTTTCTCTGGGCCTTCGGCTTCGGCTCGCCAGCATTATTTAGCCATTATTTTCATTTTCATAATTTAAATCTATGTTATTTTAAATAAATAGTTGAAGCTATACACTAATCAAGTAATTTAGAAGATATATTATTTATTTAATACTATCTTTATGTTATTTAAATTTAAATTTTACATTGCGCTCTAATTAGACTTTTTAAACTTCTTACCGTTGTAATGGGTTTCCAGCCTACTTGCTGAATAAAAAGTTGGAATTTGGTTGAACGACCTCCTTGCAGTTAGAAAGACTTTAGAAAGTTGGAACATGGTTGAATAAAATAGAACTGGTTTTTTTATATAATTTGACAGCTGTCAGTAGAAAGCGATTCTCCCTAGGGCTGAAAGTTTTACTTTCAATTAGGCCCCTCAGGCAACTTCAGACCTACTTTCAGAGTATGAGTAATGAAAAATACAATTTTTTCCTCTTTATAATATTAGTATAGTTATAGTTAGTATAGATAGGTATTTATTTAGGAAACTTCATATACAAATTAAAAATTAGAAGTACCTAATACCTATGGACACTTTGTCGATCTAGATATTATGTACCTAATTGTAAACCTAATACTTATAGATAGTGCAATCCACGAAGGCGCGCCCCACTATTCCTCTTAACCGTTTATAGTATAATGTGTGCAAGCTTCCGTCAATGTTTGAGTGTTATCGGTACACACTAATTAACTATGAGTGCACACGCACACTACAATGAATAAACTACGGTTCGCGACTGCCGCTCGGAGCAAACTCCCCGCACCCCGCGAGGGATGCGTCTTCGTGAATTGCACTATCTATACTTACTATGAGTTCATAGTGGAAATGTTCACAGCGAATCATCGACACTCGATATACAATAAATGACATCCCTAAAGCAATATAATTCGGTACAATTTTAACTCAGTAATCGTATTATGCAGTAAAATGACTGTTTTGGACTCCATTACATGCGCTTGTATCGAAATATAAGTCGGAAATAAAGCCAGGTTTGATCCTACTCACATCATCAGCCTGAAGAAGTCTACAGCAGGGGTCCTAGACAAGAGATATACTTTTTAAACTCCTTGTTGCCGGAGGTAAAGATAGCTTGACGCATTTTTAGAGTGCTTGCTGAAACTTAGGCCCGTATTCCGAAACAGAGCTTCAGTCTGACTGAGTCGAGTCTCAAGTAGGTAGGTATAGATTTTATGACAGTTCTCCATTGAAAAGTGTCAAAAATCTGTGCTTGAGAGGCTTGACCGTAGACAGATGATCTAATAGACGCTGGGGTCGCGTAACCACTATAGTCCCTTTCACTCGCTCACAGCAGTGTTTCCACTGTGGGCTATCACCCACAAAAAGGGAAGGTTCTTGTTTGTGAAGCGTACGTCAATAATTGAACTTATTTGCTTGTTGTTGATCGAACTCACGACCTACGACGCAGAAGGCAGAGCTACTACCAAGTACCCACTGAGCTGAGAGGCCAGTCAAAAAATTCTATTTAGTATTGGTATTAGTAGGCGGTGGTAGCCTAGTGGGAGAAATAAAATCCCAGTGCAAGCATTTACCTATTTGTTTCTGTAATAGTAGATTGTTACACAAGGGCAGTAAGTGAGCTATTGCGAACAAGATCCTGTTTGGCTAACGGATCGGGTGCACCCAAGATATTTAGACGCCTGAGCGAGCGAAGCGAGAAAGGGCGTTTATAGTTCGAGGGTGCAATAGCTACTTACACCCGAGGTAAGCATTCTGCTTTTCATCATTCATGCGAGGTAAATAAAACATTCAAATAGGTATAACAAAAAATGTATTATGGAAAAACAATTATTTATTAAAAATTAATTGTAAAATATTTGTAACGGTATATCTGCTAAAATAGGCGCAAACGCGTATTAAAGCACACTGTGTGAATCTGCAATTTTTTTATCAGACTTAAGTTTTCATATCATTTTGTAAGAAAAGAGATTGTTTCAATCAAATCAATTCAAATCAAAAGTGTATTTATTCAGTAGGATTACAATAATCGCTTTGAAACGTCTTAAAGCTAGGTGAGTCTAGGTGCCAGTTCCACGCGACCAAGCCTAGAAGAACAGACAACAAAATACGGCTCGGTTTCTACCGTTTTCTATAATTATCTTTTTACAAATCAAAAATAATCTAAAATGATAGCCGTGAAGTTCCAGTGTAGTGCCACTTCACTTAGTGAGACGTATGCAATAATACAAAAGCAAAAGTTTCGCTTAAAAGTATATAAAAGTACCTACACAGCATATAAAAATAAGATAAACCGAAAGAGTGAGATACATAACAGGTTTTGTAGCAAAAAAATTGACATACAGCTTTAAATAAGAAGATTGCTTGCTTGCATTGCATGCTGATGATAAATATGACATTCATATTTTTAAAAAAGATGAGGGTGGTCTTATTTATGCTTCAGGTGACATGGTTCCTTAATATTTGTGAAAAAATATTCCGGGCGAAGTGTGCAGGCGAAGGGTTAGGTTTTCTTAAGAAAAATCATATTTTACCTGAAAATAAAAAAAATGTATGTTACATAGTCGTATAGCCACTAGTATACGAAAACAATTCAACATATAATATTTATCTATTGTAAACAATACCTACACCTTACAAATCCCACTATAATAATTTGTAAGGGAGGTCGGGACTCGAGTAATTATGAGACTTTGCTGGCAACACAGTTTTGAGGTTATCATTTATGCAAAAGTTTTATAATTTGAAATAAATGATCGTGAACCTCATAATATTTATAATAAGTATTCATGTATATCATGAGTAGTTCAGGAATTCCAATACTTAGTCAAGAATTATGTTTACTTACGCGTAAAATGTAATGCCTTCAATTTTTTGTTCACTACGGCTTTTACATCTAATAACACTGCACGACACCATGATAAGATATAAAATCAAACAGTTTTCTAGTTTAAACTGCAAAATATTACCGAATTTTAATAGCTTTTATGAATGAAAATCAATAAAACACTCCGTGACAGTCGCATTATCTGCCCTCACATTAGAGGACAGGCAAAAAAAAGGTTGTACGGAGAAAAGGCCAACAATAAAGTAGCTACATCTCTATCTTACAAGGGCTATTATGATATATGCATCCTTTGCTGAATGAGTGAAGGAAAATATATCGCGCCGTCTATTTATTATCTGTCTACGGGCTTGACCATCGAAATAGGTTTCCAACCTCCTTTCTGTTCACGAAACAATAAATCAATGTAATTATTAAGATTAGTTTGACTTAAGCATCTGTCAAACTTAATGTCATCTTATCACTAAACTTTAGAGGTGAGCTTTTTTTTTTTAATTAATTTAAAGGGCATTGTCGAAAAGTAGTGAGCTTTGTGCATCGCAAAACGGACACAAGACTTTTATTTTTTTATTATTATATTTTTAAGCAGGTTTAACATAGATAACGCAATGATTCATATTTCCATAGACTAAGTAGGTACCTGTCCTATTTTACCAGGCATAGATAATAAAATGAGTGGCTAGGTAAGGTCAGACTACTAACCACAAGTTGAGATAGCGTAACCACTGTGTAGCCACTTGTAACTACAGATTAGCTGCCTAGATCGGAGCAGACATTCAAATGAAGTCACGCTTGACACACCCTGGCATAGGCAAGGTGGAATGGCTAGATCAATCATCACTAGAGTCTGTTAAGAAAGAGATCCGTCGTGGGATTTGAGGGCACAGTTGTCACTTAACTGTGTGTTTATTTTTGTTTAGTATTTACATAAGATGAGCTTATATGACTGTGCACTACCCAACCGAGATAGGTTGGGTAGTGCACCCAAAGTACCCTTAGTACCCAAAGGTTAGCTGGCAGATAATGCTATCTAGCATAAATGTTCGCCTGTGTTCCTATCTATCTATCTACAACTACCCGCTTTATGACTCCATTAGTGACAGCGACTAATGAAGGAAGGAGTCTTTTAGCCATAGCCAGATGAAATGGCATAACTGTTCTAAATAGGCTGTGGACTGATCCTACAAACAGGCGTGATAATGCGATTGTTCTATGTTATCTGCTATGAGTTTTGTAAGTAAGGTTTACTTACATATCAAAACGTGCTATTATTTTAACCATTGGCTATTTGACACCAAAACATCGATCGTCGATCGTTTCTAATAGTTTCCCGATCTTTTTTAAAAACGTCTCCATCAGATACCTATACATAAATGGTTAAACAAATTTTATTTTATTTTAATCTTTTTCAGCAATTATGTATTCACTTTTTGATTTTTGCCTCTTCACAACATAAGAAGGTTATTCTCTGTTACCAAAACCAAAAACAAACATTTATTTATTCAGTTAAAGCTTAAGTTTAAGTTAATTTAAATCTAACCCAGGTTAACAAAAACGGTTGTCTGGAAGAAATAGCTTTGCGCGATATTACCACTACTAGCTATCTCTAGATCGTTTGTAACAGTCTGCAGATAGCTGCAAGTACTGTTTCTTGAGTGTTAAGTATATAGGGTTTTTGTAAATATTTAATTGTAAGTTTCTTTGTGTAAATGTATTAACTTCACTCACTAATATAAACTAAATATGCACTTAGCATAGACATTGCAATGCACTCGTCCTTAAAATTTATATTATTTTCAATTTTCGATTGTTAAGTGACTAGGTACCTATATAGATAGGCAAACCAAGGGTTAATGTGTAGTTAAAAATCTGTAAAATGTGTTCGATGCAATAAAATTGTTTGCCTGGGATGTCTATAATATACCTAGTCTTATTGGATTTACATTTAAAATTGTTGCTACTGTTGTTGTATACTTTAGTTTGATTTCACACGGTTATCTTAGATAGTATGTATCTTAGATAACTAATAAGGTAGGTATAGTTATAAATAGGTTATGTAAATGAAGTCAGCAGCGAAGATTTTGCTTTGAGAAATTTATTTATTTTTAATTTAGTTACCCAATTTATTTATATTATGATCCCCGTACCTGCATTAAGATATTAAATTTGGTGGATTTAAATTTGGATTTTGTAGAATTGTCTTTATTTTGTTAATCTATCCAACTGGATTTGTAGATAGATAAACATATAAACACACATAAAAAATTGAATAGATGTACCTAATAGTAGAATATACCTATATACAGATAGGTACCTACTTAGAGATAGATGTAGGTAATGATAAGTAGAAATTGTAGTAACTGTTCTTATTTTTATTAAAGTTTTTTCTAGTCTTCCTTTAGCCTTTCATATTAATTTCATTTCTTATTTATTGTATTGTATTTGTAAATATGCACCTATTGAGCTGCCTCAAATAAATGTTTAGTAGGTAGGTAGGTATATTAAAGTAGGCAATCGTTAAAAAAAACCACTAAACAATGCAAATAATAATAAAAATATTTAAGTCTTGGTAGCTGGTTACTACAATCTTAACTTAAACAAAATTCAATTAATTCAGTTGTTATTGCAAAAGTGCAGAAATTAATAACAATTTTAATTAAAAAATCAAACTATTTACCAAACACAGTTTAGTTTATGATGGCGGCAAATTTGCGTGAAATTTAAACTTTATCGTGTTTAATCAAATTTTAGTCCGTAACATTACAAGAAAAAATCTCCTTCCGACTACGCGTAACTGATTGCTAAAATAATAATTACAGGATCTAGAGTTCAACATTAAACGCCGCCATTTTGCGCGGAATCAATTTCCACCGGATATATAAAACCGCAAACACACGCTTATCTCGCGACATTTAGCTAATAAAGCATCAGAGTTAATTAAAAAGTATAACAGCGCAGTGAGCGCGGCAACATCCCAAAACGAACAAGCCAGCACTCGTCGTCGGCACCCACCCATCAACGCCTAAATTGAATCATAACCAGCTAAATTCAAAAGCTCCACCTGTCCCTTTCCCCAGAACAAATCTCGTAATACGCCATACGGCCGGCTAAATCACGAGCTCCAAACTCGAACCGCCCATTCCAAAAGCACTCCAAACTCAAACAACACCTTCGCACGTCCCTCCGCCAATTAGATCGAAGATATTCAAATAAACAACTCAGTTCACAGACTTGGAGACACCCATCGGGAAACTCCAGCCAATCGCTGGTCGGGAGTCCATGTTAGCTGTTTTTTTTGGTCTCCGTCGACGGGCGTCGTCGATAGCGGAGGGCTCATTCGGCCGCGCGCCGCCTTGGCGTACGTATCGCGCGTTCGCGTCATGATGGATTGTGCTGTGTGACATGTGCTTCTGATTTGGTGTATTTGTGCCGGACAAGTGTGTGAAAGCATGATGCCTCTCGCACCGACCCCTGTCGTGGCGTTGCCGTCGAAGCCGAAGATCGGTTTCAGTATAGACAGTATAGTAGGTGGATCGGAGAGGTCGAAGCATGCGTCGCCGCCGCTGGCGAGTCCTGGGTCGCCGTCGCCGGTCGCCTCTCCCAGGAGCCCGTCTCCGCGGCCGTTGCTGCGGCCCAGCGCGTTGCCGGCTGTCTTCCCTCCGGAGATGAAGAGGCATCCTTATTTGGACGCGCAGAGCCACCACCACCAGTTTTTGGCGCATTTCCAAGGAGCAGCGCTGGCGGCGGCCATCGCGCACCAGCAGCAAGGCTTCGGCGCGCCGCTTCCTCCCCATCCTCCACCGCATCCTGCAGCGCCGGTGCCGAGGGAATCCTACCAACTGTACCCGTGGCTTATCAACAGGCACGGAAGGATATTCCCACATAGATTTCCTGGAGGTAAGACTGAGTCACCTTACGAAAGATCTTCTAAGTAAAAATTATCAGGATTACAATAAATAATATTCAAAATATGCAAACAGTTCATTTTATAAAACAAAGCGAAGGCCATTTGTTAAAAATGCGTATCAAATGGATATAGGTATTCACATATTTTTTGTGCCTACAAAATAATAAAAAAATACTTACGTTAAAATAAAAGAAAGCCTGACATAACTAATCGAAATTTGGTGAAACATTTTTCCCATGGCCGAAGGCGTAAATCTCGTAAAAACGTCTGAATGAAGATGTAAAGGCTGTAAAAGAGTGACAGACATGGCAAGTCATGTCCTATGACAATGATAGAGTGACAGTTTTAATGTCAACGTGGGAAATTAATTTAAAATTGGAATCTTCTCCATCTTAAGTTTATGTTATGACACTAGCATGAAACGGACACTGGCAGAATTGTATCAATTAGTTGCAGTAGCCAAAAAATAAGAACTGAAGTGAAAATTGGAACCTCATTTAGAGAGTTCTCCGAGAGAATACGTTTCAAAGTGATCCTTGTGATACTGTTGAATAAATACATATTAATTTGACTTTGAGTACTAGAGTCCGCACAAGATATCTCTGCGCGACACATGGCGGAAAAATTAAAATAAACTGAATCATAAAAATCTCCTAATTACAAATTATGAACTTGCATTAAACGCTTATGTCATTTCGATTCATGTTTTTGATCGATTATCTCCAGTGCATTTTTTAAAGTTTTCCTTTATCTGTCACGCGCCGAGATATCTTGCTTGGACTCTAGGTATAAAGAAGATGATATCGTTATCATTTTTTTAGTAATAAACATGTTATTTCCTTTTAATAAGCTACCGGCGGCAAAACCACAAAAATAACTTTGATTAGGAAGTAAAGAAGGTCTAATCAAAGCAAAAGCGATAAAAATACCCAATTAATAGTCAACAAACACGTTTAGTAAATCGAAATGAATATTTATTTATATGATTTCCCTCATAAATCTCCACTGATGGTCATTTAATGATATGGTATGAAATTGGTGAATTTAATTTAGTTTTTTACTACCCACAAATCATATCGCTCTTTATAGAACTTTATTGCTTCAACGAGATTCCCAAAATGATGAACCTTTTTTAAAACACAATATTTTTTTATTGTTTTTAAATAATATGACAGCTGACTGGCTGTCATATTATTAAATTTAAAGTTTAAAAACAAGTGATTATGTAATTTTAAAATGATTATAGCAATACCAGCAATAAATAAATGAATATTAATCTATGGGTCTACCACTATTACTTCAGAAACCATAATTCTTTTTCTTCTTCTTCTTAATTAATGGCATCTGTACATTCGGACCATTTTGCCAATGTCAAGTGTCACATTACATAAATAAAATAGTTTTTAGTCAAGTCACTCAATATATTGACTGGCCTCCAGCTCAGTTGGTAGTAGCTCTGCCTTCTGCGCCGTAGGTCGTGGGTTCGATCCCCACCGAGAACAAATATTTGTGTGTTTGTTCTCTGTCTGGGTGTTATATTGTACTCTAAGTATGTATTTACAAAAAAAAAAATGTATTCAAGTATTATATCAGCTATCCGGTTCCCATATTACAAGCTCTGCTTAGTTTGGGGCTGGGTAGTGTTGTGTGAATTGTCCACAATATTTATTTATTTATTTATACAAGTCGGCCGTCATTGGCTTTGAAGGAAACGGCGGCGTTTTTCTTCAAACCCATCGGAAATATGTATTTTCGTTCAAATCAGAATATCACATAGGTAATACACTTTCATTCCAACTGCTCACACTTTGAGCTAAGACCTCAAGTAATGCTGGTTAATAATACCGTACGAAATTACACAGAACTCAAAATAACACCAGAAAAACAAAAAAAATGCTATGTGACTTCCCAAAATGACAGAAAACGAATCCCAAAAGGCCTGCGCACACCTAGATCGCTGGCGGTGGCGATCAGTGAAACGCTGTTAAATTATCACTGTCATATTTGACAATATGTTAATGAAATTTGACAGGGTTTCAATATCACTGTCATATTTGACAACATGACAGTGATATTTGACAGCGTTCCATTGATCGCCATCGCCAGCGACCTAGGTGTGCGCAGGCCTGAAATCATAATTTAAATTCAGCACACTTTATTGACAAACATCGATTTCTTATCAGCCATTATCTCAACCAGTTTACTTAATTGAGTATAATGACTATACAAAATATATTCACTTTGCAAGTTTGTTGCATATCACCTTGTTTAAGTAAATAATAACCTATTTACTGTATAACGATAGCAACACAGGCCACATCAAAAGTTTTTAATCTTTTTTATTCAATAGGCTTTGTCGCTAAGCGACCACACTGCCCTATGATAAAACAGCAACTAAAACTAAACTTAAACTTAGCTAAATCTAAATTTATACAAACTTTTTGTCTAGCTCAACCTATTTCTGCCAATTTAAAGACATCAAACGTAAAATACAGGCCTAATTTTGCTTCTCCTTATCGTGTCAGTTCCTTCGAACAGTGTGGTGAAAGGATTTGAGTCTCCCTTCAAAAAGTTGAGAGTTATGTCTCATTCTGAAAAGATATCAAGGTATACCAGTCTAAAAAAGGTTTGCTTCTTCTTGTCGTGTCAGTTCCTTCGAACCAGTAGAGTGGTGACGGGTTTAAGTCTCTTTTAAAAGTTGAGAGTTAAGTCTATCTTTCTCTAATGATATTTTAGGTCCTCCTATGTCTAGAGAGAATTTTAGAGGCCAGCTTTGATGGCGCAGTTCATATAATTATAGTCTGCTTGATTGGAATTCAACAATACCTAAATCTAAAAAGTTTGTCTGAAAGAGATTGCTCTTAGCGAAAAGGCCACTAAGAGCAATCTCTTTTTAATGTTTCTTTTGAATGTATTATTTTTTGTACAATAAAGTATTAATCTATATAGGTATCTATCTAAATCTAAGAGTGTCTTGGTACTAGGCGACTATAAGTTACGAAGAACTCTAAAAAGTACAGCTATCTATTTATAAAAGAAAGTCGTTTTAGTTACACTATTTATTGCCCAAGAACGGCTGAACCGATTTTGCTGAAAAATGGTGGGGAGGTAGCTTAGACCCAGAAAACGGATATAGAATACTATTTATCCCAAAAACGTAATGGGAACGAAGCCACGGGCGACTGCTAGTATATATATATATGTATCTACTATAAAAGAAAGTCGTGTTGGATAAATAAGTACTTATTCAAGAACGGCTAGACCGATTTGGCTGAAAAATGGTGGGAGGTAGCTTAAAACCAGAAAACGGATAAACTGTCAGTTCCTTCGAACAGTGTGGTGAACTATTTATCCCGAAAAAGTAACGGGGCGAGCTAAGCCGCGGACGGCCGCTAGTTTTTTTATAAAAAATCCTCTCTAAGTCAAGTATAATAAACGAAGTAAACACTATTCATCACTCAACAAAAGTTATCACATTATTTTAACATAAAAAAGTTTCCATTAGCGGCAAGATTAACATAAATCATTTCCAAAGACAGAAATAGATCAGCTAAATTCTTCATTGCTCGCCTAAAATCATTTAACGATTTTTAAGATAAAATCGTGTCATCGCGTGTTAAGAAAGCCGTCGACAGAACTAAAGTGTGCTACAAAAAACGTGGTAGCTTATCTTAAAAACGGCATCATTATGATAAACCCGTTATCTTAAAAACACTTAAAGCTTAGAGATCTTTACCACAAGCGTGTCAAAGGAAAGTTAAAAAAAAAACTAAACAAATCTCCTTGGCGTATAATCCAGTGTAAGAATCGATTACTTTTTTGAAACTTTTTGCAAAGAGTACCTTTTTGAAATGAGATTTCAAATTAAGTATTTGTTTCTGAGGGGATTATAATGAGGGTATTTTTAGTTAAAAATATTGGTTTAACACCGGCTTATGTCAAGCTCCTATAATATTTCTAAATTTAGAAAAATAAAGCACAAGGTCTTAATATAAGGTCGATTACTTTTAAGATGTCTTAGTTTTAATTTTTATAACTCCAAAAAGGATCAAAGTTAAGAGGCTATTTAAAAAAGGATTCTATTGATTCTTTGCAAAATGAGGTTGTTAGTTTTTGGTTGTTTATTAATATTTTGAAGCCAATTAACTTTTGGTCTTCATTAACTTTGATATAAATGAATCTTATCATCTCAGTTTTAATGTCATTGTAATAAAACAGTTATTTTGAAAAATTATCAGTTCACATTTGACTTTTGGAGACCCTGTTTCGTAATTACGTATAATGTATGAAGCTGTGATAGCCTGTGACACTTTACAAAGTAACTATCATGCTTATTAGTCGTTAATTAAATGTATGATTACTGAATATTATATAGATAATTCAGTTATCTATACTTGATTTATTTATTTTTAACGGTTTCTAAGTCTTCTTCTTCTTCTTCTTAATGAATGGCATCTGTCCTTTTCGAATCAATTTTGCCAGTGTCGAGTAGTTTAATGAGAATGATGATAATATATTACATACCTAGATAAAATACTTTTCCGTCTAATCGTCAGTCGTCTATCAGGTCGGCCCTAACCTAATTGTCTTTGGAAGAAAGATGGCAGTTTCTTCCAAATCCATCTGAAACATTATCGATCAAATCAGAATATCACATAATACACTTTAATTCCAATTGCTAACATTTTGAGCTAAGACCTCAAGTAATGTTGGTTAAAATACCACCGAAATTACACAACAGAACTCAAAATAACACCAGAAAAACAATTAAAATCAAAAAGCTATGTTCCTTCCCGAAATGACAGAAAACGAATCGGTTTCTAAGTCAAATGGACGGGCATCTTGTAAACATGTCAGTCTGACACTGCTGTCAAAGTTTTTTTTTATTAGATTTGGCAATTGGTAGTCTTCTATTTCATCCAGTTTTATGATCTTGTTAGGCCGACTCGTTTAACGCAAAGTAAACTATATTTGCTGTAACAATAACTCCAAATTGCTTCTGTGAAACGGAAGCGTCACCCCACGATACAGTAATTCGCGCCATTATATAAATCAACAAAAAAATCTAATAATATCGCACCCTTCGGTAAAGACCAGAAGTATCATACATCCCTTATACAATTTCAATTGAGTGGCACCCCTATTTATCAACAATATTATTTTTATGGACCCGTTACAATATAAAGAACCCAATTTTAATTAAACCGGCTTTTCGCGCATCAAAACCTTGTAGAAAAAACATGGTAGGTAGAATCGTCTCGCCGTGTCGTAGCCGCACCAATTTTTTTTTTTTCAGAAGTTATAATCGTTTGACAATGAACCTTTGTGTGACGGAGTGGGGTCGAACGCCCGCGATTATCAACCGACGCCATTGTTAGTTGACATTTTTGATTGGTGGTGAGCTAGTGATGTTCACCATATCGATATTTTAGGATTTTTTAATATTTTAATATTTTCGGTGTTTCTAAAGCAGCGATAGAGACGATCAATCTATGTCAAAAGGAATTTATTCCGTCAAATTACTGAATCACTTTTAAATGTAATAGATGATTTGTGAAGTATACAAGGTGTATCTAAATATGTGTACTATGCGAAGGTGGGGGGGTTTCAGACCACAATGGTGATCAGTTGTGGGGGGGAGATAATTAAAAATTCCTATTTTCAGTTTCCCATACAAAAATATTTAATTTCATAATGCCTAAATAAATTGACAACCCTATCCTTGTAACCCCTTGACCCCTTGACCTACTACCTCTGTAGGTCTACTACTACTACCTACTACCTCTGTAGCTGAGTTTAGGGTTGTCACTTTGTATAAAGTCAGCTGTTCATGTTGAAACTTCGATGCAGTTTTTTTCAGAGATACCAATCGAAGTTCGAAAAGTCGTTGAACAAAAGTTGTTCCCCGGGAGGTGGAAATTCACCCCCCTTCAGGATAGTACACATATTTTGATACACGTTGTATAAACCATTTGTTATAAACAGAAGTACACAACTTCTAGTTTTCAGGTATATAGGCCATCTTAGAGTTCCATAATTTTGATGGAATCAAATTTAATTAACCTTAATTTTCTTATGAAAATCTTTTAAAATGTTGTACTTATATTCACCTGAAAAATTAAAGCTATTATTTACTATGAACATCCTATTCATAATAACTAAATAACTGTCAATACGTCGATCATAAACTTAATCGATATAATGCGCATCACTAGTCACCTCGTTAGTATGTTGGTAGCACCGTTCACTCAAATATTTCGTTACGCTCTTTTTCTTAATTACCACCAATTGTTCGCTTATTTTTTCACAATATTTCCACTAAATGGATTGAATGCCTCATAATTGGATGTAATCTGAGCATACTTTGTATTCGGCTGAGTGGGACGGTTATAAAAGCAGCCATTAATAAGGCTGGCATGTTGGTAGCTCTGGCTCTACAGGGAAAATATAGCTACTTTATAGGTAGGTATCGTATACATGACAGCTCAGTTGACTTTATGTGGGCTGTTTCAATAAGAATCGAGTTTCACAGTAAAATGAGTTTTACTGTAGTAGTTTTAGACTCAAAGTACCTAACTTGTGCTTGTTTTATGATGACAAAATATACCTATTACCTAATGACAATTTTTCGTAAGATTCTGTTCGAGAATAAGTAACGTTATACTTTACTTTTACTAAGAATCTTATATTAGCATTTAGAGGTATTTGTGCCTGAAGTAAAGTAGTATTTTTTTAACCCCAATTATTTTATTTAAAATATATTGAACAAGCATTCACCGCTGGCTCCACTCTCGTTTACGTGCCTACAAGTTATTCCATCCAGGTCATGAACTAATACATTCTTAGTTTAATCTAAACTCGTTCCACTATTACGTAAATGAGTTCAAATAATCATTGATACCTACTCTCATTTAATTTTAGAATAATGTGACGTGAATTTTTCTTTTGTTGGCAGCACTGCAGTTTTTGTCGATAAATTTTAATAGTGATGCGATCATAGGCAAACAATGTCGAGTGCTTCAGAGTTATGATTAATTAATTAATTTGAGTTATTGTTCTACAAGACTAGATTATCTTGTCAAATTGTTTCAGTGAAACTCTGTCGACTTATGTTGATAGAAAGATTGTATGAACGAGGCCGTATGCCGTTAGTTTTAGCACACGCGACTTATGGACTAATAAACAGTTTTGTAACCGGATTTTATTTACAAGAACTTAGCCAAGTAATAAACATAATTTCACCATAACAACATAGATTCACCTGTTCATTAAACAAATAAAATAATAGTACGATGATAGCCACAATAGTTTTTATAACTATTGTGGCTATCATCGTATATACCCTTCTGTTTATACTCCCCTGTGTTACTTGTTTCCCCAATAAATATTTTGATTTAGATTTTTGTTTTTTTGAATACTTAAATATTGTGGTCAATCCACACAACACTATCTAGCCCCAATCTAAGCAAAACTTGTATTAACTGTACTGTGATGTCTGTCTTACAGTACAGTACATTGCGTAATCAATACCTAGTTTAAGAATATTTAGATAAAGAAATCTAATGAGCCCAATTATTTTAATTGATGACGCGCACTTTAAGTTCATAGACTTATCGGCCATAGATAAAAAATCATTCAATCGAGACCATCTACTGACCTCTTTGGAACGATCTTAATGACTGAACTATTTAGTTATTTATTATTTAGTTCCCCAATCTGTGCAAACAAAACTCTACTTTGTTGCCAAGACTTTATTGCTCAAACTTTTTTTATCGCTTTTGTGGGTTATCGAGTTTTAAACTTTTCCATAAACATTACTAAGAATATCAATAAAATTTTGAACGTAAAACTAATTTTTTACGAGCATGATGACACTTATAGGTTATCTGTCAGATAAAGATGTTTTTAGACAGTGATTATTATGTATCGTTTAGAAAAATATGTTTTGTTTTAATTAAATGGGTGAATTGCAAAAATTTTGATAGCTTGTTTGTTTAATTCTAGCTATGTATCTCTCTTGGTTTTCCTTGTCGTTGTCGGGGAAAAAACCATTTGATAGTACTTTAATAGATAAAAGTATCATCTAAGTATCCTAATATCATACAGAAGAAAGATTTGTATTTTTGTATGGTTGTAATGAATAACCTCAAAAACTACTGTTAAAAAAAAATCCACAATTGAAAAGCTACATTCACCCTGAGTAACATAGGTTATGTTTATGTGTTTTAAAAATAAATGTCCACCCGTGCGAAGCCGGGACAGGCAGCTAGTTCAAAATAAAATGTTTTCGTGATTTCGGAGAAATAATTGTGCTAGATAATAAGGTAAATTATAACAAACTAGGTAGTATTTACGTAAATAAAATGGCCTTCAAAGCAGTTGTGCGCGTTAGTAATTTAAATCTGTTTTTAGCACGATTCATTAACTTAAATTGGCAATCAGGACACTCTAATCTAATACTAAGGATCTGAGTATCTCTTTTAGCTTTATCAGTCTCTCCTATAGACTTGTCAGTTTCTCCTATAGACTTGTCAGTCTCACTTATTGACTTGTCACCCTCCTAAATACTTGTCGGGCTATACACTTGTCAGTCTCTCCTATAGACTAATCAGTCTCTCCTATACACTTGTCAGTATCTCCTATATCTTTGTCAGTTTTTCCTATACACTTGTCAGCTTCTCTTGCAGATTTGTCAGTCTCTACTGTAGACTAATCATTCTCTCCTATAGACTTGTCAAAAACAATGACAAGAATAAGTATGTTATTCTTGGCTTGTAAAATTAAAGCAGGTATAGATATTTGGATGTGCAGAATTTTGTATGGGCTAGATCAATTAAGATAGTTTCATCTACAGTTGGTAAGAATAAAATTGGAAGTATAATAGGAAATTGGTTGGTTTGGTTGGTAGGTTGGTGGTAAATGGTAGCTAGTAGGTCCTTGATAAAACAAGAAATGTAAGATTAATTGAATGTTTGCCATAATTATTATATGCGCCACGATATAATGATATTATAATTATTATTTTTGCATCAACACGCAAACCTTACATTTGCTGTCACAGGTAATATTAAATTGTCGTTATAACGTAATTACTTGCTTATATCACGCTATTAGATGTCTAGGTTACAGGGTGACACCAAAACACTAGAAAAAAAAACTCTTTAGAGCATCTTTATTTTATTTTTATTTTATTTTATTTATTAACAAAATCCACAGCTCTTAAGGTTTAAATAACATATCTTACAATATAACTTACAGCCAATAATGGATTTACATTTTTCGTGCAAAACAGATATGAGAAAACGACTATCACTAAACAGAAATAGGTAAATTGCTTACTAAAAAAGAACCAAGTAGGTAGGTAAGTGTTGGTTGGTTGTAACTAAATTTAAATGTATGAGTGTAGTGTGGGCGAGTGCATGTGTGTATGTTTGGCTTCTCCTGATCTTAGGGCAGAATTTCATATTCCATCGTCTAATCGTTTAATCGTTGCCTAAAATCTAAATCAATCTCCTTCTTCTTCCTGCCCTTATCCAACTAGGTGGGGTCGGCACATCACGTCTTTTTCTTCCATTCTCCTCTATCACTCGCCATCTCAGTACTCACTCCTTTCTTGGACAAATCATCTCTCACATAATCCATCCATCTTTTATTAGGCCTACCTTTACTTTTATATCCATGCCTAACTATAATCTAAATCAATATGAGATAATATTTAACAACAACAATATTTATTTACACAAAGATCAAACTAACAATCAGAAAATGTACCGAACACAACAAACATTACAAACCAAAATTTTAAAAACAAACATGAGTTTTTGATTAAAATATTCATGATAAATGTAATTTTATATATTTTACAGTAGCCTTTTTCACCTTGTACCCATAGTTATTAGATGCCTATCACGTGATTATGTCCTTTATTATATTAACTATTTAGTTCAAAGCCTTTTTTGCGTGATAATAGCATTGAATTATCATTAGTTCTTTGAAATAAATTTTCAGTCTTTAGTAGTTATTATCCGAATGAAAACAGTTGATATCAATACCAATCGCATTCAAATATCTAAGGAATTCGAAATTTGACAGAATACCTGTCCGATTTTTGTAAAAATTCAGACCAAATTGGTTTTGAGATTCGTTTTCTAGCATTTTGGGAAGTCACAGTATTTTTCATTTTTAATCTTTTTCTGGTGTTTTAGTTCTGCCGTGTAATTTTGGTGCTATTTTAACCAACATTACTTGAGGTTTTAGCTCAAAGTGAACAGTTGGAATGAAAGGGTAATAAGTGATTTCTTTATTGGAATGAATATGTTTCCGATGGTTAAAAAAAAACGACCACCATTTTTTTCATTGCTTCTCGTCTACTCTGATAAAAACGAAGATTTGTTCCTTTTGTTCAAACTTTTTGGCTAAATGATTCTTGCATTCACAATATATATTTGAGAACAAAAAAACTAGATCAAAATCTAATAAAATGGAATCTCGTAGCTCTTCGTAGAGGTCGTAGACCCAAGTGGTTAGATCCGTAGCACCGGTTTTTGACGTTTCCGAATCGATTGCGAGTCCGTTTACATGCAACAGTTTGAATAGATGACAAAACTACGGTATATCAGGTACTAGTGGCTTCGGTCGCATGGTAATGTTTTTTCACAAAAATGTTTCTATAAAAGTGAAACAATACAGAAAGCTATATTTTTGGCACTGTCAAACGAAGTTATTGCAATGCTTGTATGTGGCAATAAAGTGTGGTAAAAAATAAACATTACCTTAACTATTGCAAAATAAAAAAATAAAAAATAATGTTTTATAATTATAGTTTTTGTAAATAACGTAGGTATATTCTGTTGTAAATAAAAGTATACCTATCTAGTAAAAAAAAATACACACAACTTGGATTTATTCGAATAATATTATTTAAGTCTGTCTTATGTACATCGACATCTTTTTATATCCTACGAGCCGGTATGACCGAGCTTTGCTCGGGATTTAATTTTTTGTAAATCGTATTATTAAAAAAAAAATATTATTATTTGCCAATAGATGTCCGGAAGAGTCATAATCTTTAGTGGCTTATTTTTACTTAGCAACGCCATCTGCTCGAATAGCTTGCAGTTAGTTGCTCATAATCGCCAATAGATGGCAGAAACAGTCATATATTTAGTTTATGTTAGATTATTGCAAAAACCCATTTCTCGTCATTTTCCAAAAATGAATCCTAGCTAGATCGTTTAATCGTCCCCGAAAACCCCTGTATACTTAATTTCATGAAAATCGTTGTTTCAGTTTCCGAGATCCTAAATATATATATATATATTGTTTTGACAAATGCAGAATATTTGAATCGGATTTCAATTTGAATACGATAATTATTTATCTTATACCTTTAAACGAGAAAATCTTGTATATATATATATATATACAGGGTGTCCCATAAGTCAACGTCCGGCCGAAAACGGGTGATGCACCAAGTCATGACAGTTATCAGAAAAATATAAAAAAAATATTTGTTATGTAACTTTCGAGTTATGAGTATTTAAAAAAAACAGAAAAAACCGACACCCTGTGATGATCTTTTAAGTCCTGTGACTACAAATAATAACTTTTCATGAAACTTTTTTCTGCAATGTAAGCACGAATAACCCTTCTGTAAGTTACAATTCAAAATTAAGCCATAACTGCCTCAATTTTCAATGAAATCGTGGAGTTTTGGCCTACGTTTCATTTCAGATAATTACATCACCCAACTTTAACCGTCTGTACCGCAAAAAAAATGTACTACACTATCATGGCATGTAATTTTAAAAATTGGCGCATTTATCCAGGATTCCAAAATGGTATAATACTTGCTAGAGTACTCCTTAGTTTTGGAAATAAAAAATGTTTTTTCAACTAAACCGGATTTCCAATCAATTTTATTTCAATAGATAAAATGTTTGTACCCTTTAAATGATGGACTTAAAATGCCTACGCTGTGTTTTTAAGTGACTCACAATTCACAGGTACTACAAGTAAATACCATTTTGACAATGCAAGTAAACAGATAGATCCACCATCTTGTCGAAAGAGTAATAACCATGGGTTTTCAAGTAATTTGTTAGTTTTAGGTAAAAGTTTGAAATAAAATTCAATCATAGGATTACTTCAATCGTGATTTTAATCTAAAGTTTGCCTTCGCCCGTCGCCGGTCTTATTACATGGTTTTTGACGTGATAACGTCTTATAATTCGATCGAGCCGGCTGCTCGTACGAAAAAACATGACTCATGCGACGTTACCTCGCTCTGAGGCGTTCCATTTAATACTTGAAGTGCAAGTGAGAGCGCGGAACGAGCGACAAAGAGGCACAATCGGCCTCCGCGTTCGGCAGCGTTCGACATCGGTCTCTCTCCTACTTGAGTGAGCAATGCGTCCGCGTGGGCAGCTGTATGACGTTGTCACGTTCAACTGTCGTCAGTTAACTGACTTTACAGACAGCTGATTTTTTTTAAGGAAATGTAGAGCTTGCATTACTGCTGAAGGCTAACAGTTTGAACATTTGCTGTAAATCCTTGATGTAGTTAAATTAAAATCACGATTGAAGAAATCCTATGATTGAATTTTATTTCAAACTTTCACCTAAAACTAACAAATTACTTGAACACCCATGGTTATTACTCTTTCGACAAAATGGATCTTGCATTGTTGAAATGGTATGTACCTGTAAATTGTGAGCGATTTAAAAACGCAGCGTTGGCATTTTAAGTCCATAATTTAAAGGGTACAAACATTTAATCTCATGAAATAAAATTGATTGGAAATCCGGTTTAGTTGAAAAAACATTTTTTATTTCCAAAACTAAAAAGTACTCTAGCAAGTATTATACCATTTTGGAATTCTGGATAAATGCGCCAACTTTTAAACTTACATGCCATGGTAGTGTAGTACTTTTTTTTTTGCGGTACAGACGGTTTAAGTTGGGTGATGTAATTATCTGAAATGAAACGTTGGCCAAAACTCCACCATTTCATTGAAAACTGAGGCAGTTATGGCTTAATTTTGAATTGTAATTTACAGAAGGGTTATTCATGCTTACGTTGCAGAAAAAAGTTTCATGAAAAGTTAATATTTGTAGTCACAGGACTTAAAAGATCATCACAGGGTGTCAGTTTTTCCTGTTTTTTTAAAATACTCATAACTCAAAAGTTACTTAGCAAATATTTTTTTTTATATTTTTCTGATAATTGTCATGACTTGGCGCATCACCCGTTTTCGGCTGGACGTTGACTTATGGGACACCCTGTATATATATATATATACAAGATTTTCTCGTTTAAAGGTATAAGATAAATAATTATCGTATTCAAATTGAAATCCGATTCAAATATTCTGCATTTGTCAAAACAGCTTAAAATACTATCGATATTTTACAATAAATATTTTATGAGAAATATTGAAAATGGTTTACTTCAATCTTATTAGGGTATCGAATAATGCCATTTGCACACTTTTATTAATAACTAGTTGCCATTATTATTGTTTGTGTATTATTATTTGACTAGCCTATCAGCTTAGTTGGTAGTAGCTCTGCCATGCCGTAGGTCGTGGGTTCGATTCCCAACAAGAACAAACATTTATGTCGTGAACATAGATGTTTGTTCTCTGTCTTGCTGTTGTATTCTAAGAATGTATTTACAAAAAAAAAATATGCTTTAAAAAAATGCGTATTTGTATTATACCAGCGATCTAGTTTCCATAGCACAAGCTCTGCCTAATTTGGGCCTAGATAGTGTTGAGTGGATTGTCTACAATATTTATTCATTTATTATTCATCATCATCATTATCGCCATAATGACGTGCTTTGCTTATTATACTAGCTTTTATGGCGAACTTGGTTTTTTTAGTTAATTTTTAATCTTAAGTGACGTCAAAACTTTCGTTCAGTCATTCTACCAGTCATTCATTCCGTTTGGCTTAAGTGTAGAAAAAGCTTTAGTTACTATGTGTTATACAAATGAATTTGTTAGCAATTTAGTGTTTCATTTCAAACTACCTGGGGCTATAATTTCATCGTAAACGGACAATCATATCATTACACGAATAGAATATATAGCAATGATATCTCTATTTACGAAGTTAGTATTATTTGTGGTAATTGCTACTTCGTATTTCTATACCTGTTAAACATATTTTATACTATGTAGGTATTATTTATACAGTTAAACTAACGTTTTAGGCTTAGTTTATAGATTTATTGTTATACGAGTACGTATGAATGTTGATCATGATAATTATGTAGATATTTTTCTTTTACTAAAGAAAATAAATTTATTACCATGTATTTATTTTATAAATAAAAATTGAATAGATTTATAAAATAAATAAAAATTGAATAGATGAGACAAAACACCCGCTTTGTCATCAGTCAGGCAAAAAAAAAATGACTGATTTTTTCTTTTTTTTTTTCTTTGAAGCCAGGGCTGATCGCTAGTAATAAATATAGCCTATATTACTCAGGGATAATGTAGCATTTTAATGGAGAAATGATTTTTGAAATCCGTTGTAGTGCTGTTGAGTTTATTTGTTACAAACATACAAAAATACATAATATACAAATCTTTCCTTTTTAATATTATAGTTTGATTTGCATTATGTCGTGGGGCTTATATAATTATGTTCATTTCATTCAACACCTATTAAGTAGGTACTTATAAGCGTTACTTAAACCATTAAGTGGTTTTCTCGTAGCTCTGAGTGTGGTCCCGGCCTTAGCCGAATGTGTAATTTAAACGTCATTAGTAAATGTCAAGACGTTGCTACAAGGTTACAGCGCGAATCACTTCTACCAGTCATTGAATAACAAACCGTATGGTTTCATGTGAGAGTTGATATTCGCAAAGCACAAAATTTGCAACAGAATGATTGAAGCTTTATTTACACGGCTGTAGAGTTCAGAATTGTGGGCCGGAATTTTGAAAACTTGAGTGTATTAGCACAGATTATGGCTAAATAGTTTTAATTTTCTACTTTATTGTAAGTACTTAGAGTGCATATTTGAGCGGCAAATAAAAGTAAATTATGACTGTTGTTTTGTAAAGTGGAATCTGACTTTTATAAGCCACCCACAAGTATAATGAGTTCCCGATTAAAGGGTTCAGTTGATTTGAAGTGAATGCCATCATCATCATCATCAAAAACCCTACACAGTCTTGCTCTTAAATGCTACTATTAATACAATTGACCTGACAACTTACGTTCTTCAACGTAGAACATATTTTAGTGTCTGAGAATGCGCATACGTCTGCCTAAGTGAAGTGGCACAACACTGGAACTTCACTGCTATTATTTAAGATTATTTTTGATTTGTAAAAGGATCATATAAAAAACGGTGATAACCGAGCTGTAGTTGGTTGCCTGTTCTTCTAGGATTGGTCACGTGGAACTGGCACCTAGACACACCTAGATTTAAGACGTTTCAAAGTGATTCTTGTAATCGAACTGAATAAAGACAATTTTGATTTCATTTCATTTGAGTAAAGGTTAGAACTGATTGTGTCGAACAGATTCAGTATTCGAAGTTTCAGCATAAGAGTTTGCATACATCCTCACACACTGCCGCAAAGTGTTGCAAGATGTTATAGCCCGCAACAAACTAATAATAATCATAGATATAATAAATGCCTAGAAACTGCTCTAGATCTAGCTTAGCCACAAGCACCATAACGGTAGCAATGAAGACTAATGTGAAGCCAATGGAGAATGAGGACGTAACTGTTCGCGACAGTGTGTGTGGCTGCTGCTCGCACATGGTACGCGGGATCAGTTTGCCATCGTAGTTCACAACTGTTGGCCTAGGTGTAGCTAATCCTTAAAGGGCTTCACACACAGCAACATAATGTATATTAATGTACATTACATCCCGGGAAAATATACATTATAGCTGTCGTGTGTGGTCTCCTGACGATTTCTATGGAAAGATGTAATGAGATGTATCGTGCTATAATATACATCTTTACATTATAGCTGCTGTGTGTGAAGCCCTTAACGCGTACATCAAACATAAATATTGGCTTTGTTTTTGTCCAGCATAAATAGAAATAGAAATATTTTTACCGGACAAATAAAATGAAACTACTGCACCTATGCAGGTATTTTTTCATACGCAAACAAAACTAAATCTCTCTATTATAAGCCAAGTAGTAAGTGTAAATACTCATCATCCACACTGCCTGCCATAAAACTTATTTCCAGCGGAAGCTGTTATTTTATTTCTGTACGCACGTAGATACTCTTTCTTTTAACAAATATTGAAGCTATCAACTAACGATCAACACAATCAAAAACGCACTTAAACTGTAAGCTGTTCGCATCCCATAAACGTCTACCTCCAGCAAACGCGGACAATTTATAACTCAAACCCTTAATTTGTACTTCATTACTTCATATTTCTCGAAGCCACAGATAATATACAGCATAAGTGGTTGATGGATGACTGAGAGGCTCGAACGGTCGTTTAGAGGTAATCTTTGTTTAATTTAATTTTAATAGTTCGCCGTGGAAAGGTTACTGCGTTTGGTATTTTTTTTGGTGCAAAAATAAATTGTGGTCATCGGGTGTTCCTATAAAAATAAAATATATAATAAACATATTGTTGAACGTACTTACATCGAAGAGTCGCATACTACATGCGTTATACAAATTGTGGTATTATTTTATAGGTAGGTTTTAATTCTAGTTTTAAAGTTAAAATATTAAATAATATACAAAATAGTGTCTTGTTAAATTATTGTTCAAAAAGTAGTTTTTGTATATGTAACTAGTGAATAGGGTGACTACAAAATTTAGTTCTTGTCACCTTTTTCTTCTTCTTCTTCACGTTACTTTTTTAAAATTGTCCCATCTGTCACTTGTTATCACCGATACAATAGGTAGATTACAAAATAAAATATTCTGGCCAACACTTTCTAGCCCCAAACTAAGCTGGGCTTGTACTTTGCCTTTTAATTGTGACTTTGACGTTGAAAATAAATTAAGATCTTCAATAGCCATAGTCAATAAGTCTTCAAGCTGAGCCTTTCCTAATCATTTCCAGGAAACACGATTCTGAGCCCCCATCTACCGAATTCCCGCAATCTTCATAATTTAGTCTGATAAAAATTTATAAAAGTACTGAATTCAATACTTGTTTATTCGGGGACACTTACAGCCATATTAATGAACGCAATTTAAATTAAGTCATGGTTTAAAGTAGTTTCTACTAGTGATATTAATTCTGTGTGATTTGTCAGCCGTGCTAGGTAGAACCTTTGTTACGGCTGCTAACTTCTTCCCAATACAGCAGTATCATACTACTTATCACAAGTTTTTTTGTTTTATGGATGAATAATGTAGGCTACATCGAAATTCTAGAAATACTGAACAGTGTGGACTCCCTACAAATGTATAATTCAGAAGTAGTTGTAATGCAGTATGGAGGCATTCTTCTAGGTGTGCCAAGTTTTTCTTGATGCGTCAGGTTTTTGTGTGAAATTCTCTTTGTTACCTCGGTCATTACACGCTAATGGCTGACGTTAATTAAAATATGGATCAAATAAACGCGATAAAAGTGTAAAAGTAGCTTGTTGGTAACTTATGCAGTCGTTTCTTGTGCGTTTTCTAGACCTGGTCACGTGGAACTGGCGCCTTAAGGCCTGCGCACACCTAGGTCGCTGGCGTCGGCGTCGGCGAATTTGACAGCGATATTTGACAGCGTTTCACATATCGTGGACGCCAACGACCTAGGTGTGAGCAGACCTTTACAGCCTGAGCACACCTAGGCGATGGCAAGCTGTCAAGTATCGCTGTCATATTTGACAGCGTCTCACTGATCGTCACGAAGCGTGCAAGGCTTTAGAAACTTCCCGTATTCTTAGAGTTAGTAATAAAACATTTTATAAAAGCAACTAACAGCACTAGTTTTGATTTCTAATTATTAAACCTACTAAAGGCCGATTTAACGGATTTAACTGTTAAATTTATATTCGAGTTCACAGATAAAGTAAATATTCGAGTTCACAGCTGTTCACAGCTGTCAAATATTTGATTCGTCGTTTGATCGACCTTCATGGTATTTTAAAATTGACCAACTCTTTTACAATCTAGGTTAGATTGTCTAAGGACCAACTGCTTGCACCAAATTTTTTCAGTTTCCAAATATTGAGTTTTTTTTTGTTCCAGGTCCTGACATCCCTGGGTTCCTGCTCCAGCCGTTCCGTAAGCCCAAGCGGATCAGAACCGCCTTCTCTCCATCACAACTCCTGAAGCTGGAACATGCCTTCGAGAAGAACCATTACGTGGTGGGCGCTGAACGGAAGCAGTTGGCTCAGGTCCTCAGCTTAACGGAGACACAGGTGTGTATTTTCGTCTTATAATTCGATAGAGCCGGCTGCACGCACGAAAAAACATGACTCATGCGGTGTTACCTCGTTCTGAGGCGTTCCATTTAAGGCAGTGGAAGCGAGAGCGCGGAACGAGCGGCAAAGAAGCATGAAGACGCACGGCCTCCGCGTTGGACATCTGTCTCTCTCCTACTTGAGTGAGCGATGCGTCCGCGTAGACAGCTGTATGACGTGCAGACGACCCATTTGTAGGTCTCAAGCTCTGTCTAGCTCTGTTTCTGGCTCTTGTTTTGAGTCTGTATGAGTGCTCACCAGTGTATTATACTATGTATGTGACGTTTCGACGTAGGACTTATTTAGTCAACACTCACACAGATTCAAAACCAGAGCCAGACAGAGCTTGTGGTAGGCCTATTGATAGAAATTAGTCACCTTCGCCCACAAACATCTTCAACACCAAAAGTGGTTCTGATGCTCTGCTGGCCTTTACTATCCTAAGCCCGTGCAAAAAAGATTCTTGAATCCGAGAGCATCCTCAAGCATCTATAATATAAAAGAAAGTCGTGTTAGTTACACTATTTACAACTCAAGAACGACTGTACCGATTTAACTGAATATTTCAAATTCGTACCAGCAGTTCGAGAGAGCAGTTAAATTACCTAAATTCAAATAGTTCCCTGGAGTCTTGATCAAGCCTTGAATGTTCCGTGCGCAAAAAAACTTTATCATTATACAAACAAGCTCGTAAATTTAAACTTACGTACTTATGCACTTCTGCTATCGAAGCGCTTATCGAAATTATGTCACATAGTCTGTCATAAAACTCTAGATATGACATGTAGTAGCTTCGCTAAACGTTATACAATAACTAGCTGTTGGAACAAACATAATTATGGCCCACCTAATGTTAAGCAGTAACCTTCGTTTATAACAAAGCATTACCTAGTAGATCACGCACGTCAGGAACGTGACCTACAATGCACTGCGTCCATCAAATTTAGGCATACATACAGTCTCACGTGCCAGTAATTTCACCGGCACCCACACCTTTCAAACCGAAACACAGCGATGCTGCTTCACGGCAGAATTAGGGATGGTGGTAGTACGCACCCCCACGAGACACACACAAAGAGCTCAGTCCCTATTTTTTGTCATAGTAGATGTATTTTTACTTGAGACGATACAAAATCGAAGAGGAAAAATGTTTCGACATCTTCTACGACATGACAGCTACATAAAGAACATCATTGAAGAAAAGATTGAAGGGAAACGGGGAAGAGGAAGGCCAAGAATTAGTTACATGAGCCAGATAAAAGACAAAGTCTCTGTCATGTCGTATCAGGAAGTCAAGGAGGCCGCATTCGAAAGACTTAATTGGAGAAAACTGCATCAAAACCCCGACAAGAGCTAAGCTCTTAAATTTAAGAAGAAGAAGACGTATTCGTTCACTGGCTCTCACCGTTTTCCAATTAATGCTACTATAGGCTTACCCCGAGCTTTGTCTGGCTCTGGTTTTGAGTCTGTGTAAGTGCTTACCAGCGTATTATACTGTGTGTGTGACGTTTCGACATAGGGTTTATTTAGACAGCTTATACGATTAAATCACACAGACTCAAAAGCAGAGCCAGACAGAGCTTGTGGTAGGCCTTCTGTAATTTAGAGCTGACGTAATCGAAGCCAATAATCCGTATTAGTGTAAAATGAAATCGCTCTTAAACGTTATTCGTGGCTAATTGCACGAAACGGACGGAATAGCTGAAAAACTGTTTAATTGATGCCTCATTAGGCCTCAGGCGTGTTGGGTGTGTAGTACAGTTGGTAAATAAATAAATGTTGTGAACATTAATAATCACCACACAACACTATCTAGCCCCTAATAAAGCAGAGCTTGTACTACGGGAACCAGAAAGCTGATATTAATATTTGTAGATTTATATTTTGTAAAAACTTACATAGAATACAATATAACACTCAGACACAGGACAAATATCTGTGTTCACCACACTTTAATAGTACATTGTTATCCATGTACTATTACATGTACATAAATAATGTATTCTAATAAGATTACGATCTAGCCATGATGTAACAATTTAATGCTGAATTAATTGCTAAATTGTTATTTTAAGAATGTATCCATAAGCACATTTCCTATTGTCTATATTTACTTAAAGATATACTTAGTTGTTGTGTTCTTTATAATAATCTTCTGTATAATATAATTATCCTAGGGGTGAAAGCAACTTATTTAGTCCCTAGACGGGACTCTCGAATTATTGGCGCCCGGGCGGGCGTAGCGAGGTTGATTTAATAAAAAAAATACAACCGAATAGAGAACCACCTCCTTTTTTTTTGAAGCTGGCTAAAAAGGTCAAGTGCGAAATTGTTTTACATTGTCTTAATATGTTGACCGTACAGGATAATATTTGCAATGCACTCGGGCGTGGCCGGTTACTAAAACCGACCTAGTTTCTAACAAATTCGTTTTTATAACAATTACCTGTTAAACTATACTAATGTACTGCGATAACCGTGATTACAGAATAACTGTTATTGAGAAACACGCGTGTCGATCAATACTTTGGTGGGTGACCTTCAATTGGTCGCGTGGAACTGGCACCTAGACTCACCTAGCTTTAAGACGTTTCAAAGTGATTCTTGCATTTGTATTGAATACAATTTTATTGAGTTGAGTTTTGAGTTTGACCATATTTTTTTATGAGAAAAGGTATCGTTTCATTTGATAAGTCTATTTTAAGGAAATACTAAAAGGATGAACATTTCTCTAAGGATTGATTTTTCCATCTACGGTGTTACGCAATTCGTCAAATAAAAAATGTTGTTCTGTGTTTTTGTTAAGCCTTATAATGAGATGGATGTTGACGATAGTTTTGTTTCACCGATAACATCTGTAGCGCGCCATTTTTTTTTGCATATAGTCATTTCCTCGCTGAGGTGGGACGAAAAGTTACGTGTTGCACACGAGTGTAAAGATTTTTCACCTCGCTTTCATTTCCTCGCTAACGCTTATGATTCTAATTTGCCACTTGCTACGCTCTTGATTCAATTTTAGAATCCTTCGCCTGCTCGGTCATTAAAATTGAGCTCGTGGTTAAATCTTTTTAAAACTTTACGCTCTTGTATAACAAATAACTATTTTTATCTGTAAAGAGAATAACTTCCAGATTGGTCCCATAGAAATTTTTTCATAATTGGTTTAATAGTTTGGGCCATGAAGTCGTATTCTTAAAGGCCTTACACCTAGGTCGCTGGCGATGGAGATTAATGAAACGCTGTCAAATATCGCTGTCAAATTTGACAGCGTTTCATTGATCTCCTTTGCCAGCGACCTAGGTGTGCGCAGGTCTAAGTTTTTTAAACTTATACGCATAACACAGTGGCAATTTTGAAATAGGTGCCTATATAGGGACTTTTAACCTGTTAATAATGCCTATTTTGGTTTAACCAGTGATATATTAATATTCAATCAAATGTAGGTAAAGTTGATGAAGTATTCTGCCTATTTCTGGAGGTACTACAAGTCGGTAATGTGCTTATTAACTTGTATAGGGGAAAAAAACTAGATCAAAGACTGTTATACTAATCAATACGTGTCTGTTTTGCGTCAGGTTAGGTAGAAACATGGCCTAATGGTGTAATGGTGATATCATCATCATCAGCCTGATGAAGTCCATATACACATTTCCAGGAAAAACGATTCTGAGCCCTTTCCATCCACCAACTTCCCGCGATCTTAACAATGTCGTCGGTCCATCGATGGGTGGGCGTGTGGTGTGGTGGCCTTGCATAAACAAGCAAAAAAATCTTTGCGTCTATATATTATTGCCGATGATTTAGAGTCTAATCTTCCAGATATAGATTTCTCATAAATAAATGACAAAGTCATGCGATCACAATCATTAAAAAAAATACAGCCAAATCAAATCAAATATAAATATTTCACGTTTCAATTGTACATTCTATGAACCTGCGACCTAAGGAAGGCGGCGTGACTACTAGACTACTAGACGGCCAGTACTCCATTCATTAGACTTGAAGGTATTCGAAGTTTGGAATGCCCGGTCTGAAGTAAGGTTTGATAAGGTGTCTTGCGACTTTGTAGCTTTATGGCGAACAAGCCGCCAGTTTTCTACTTATAGTACTTATAATTATAACTATAGCTTGTACCCGCGACTTCAACCTCGTAGAAATGAATGAGGGGCCTATGTGCCATTGTGCCTCTTCACAAAGTCTGCAATTATTCAGTACTTTGAAATGGGATGTTGTCTTTGTAACCCGAGGTTTGCGTCCCATTGACATCTGTGGCCCATTTTGCATTATTTTCGTTGTCGTTGTGGCCCAAAAATTTGGGCCTTAAAATTAGAAGCAAAAACAAGTGGTTTTGGTTGTCTTTGGTGCCCATTATATTTTGTGGGAACAAATGCGCATTATAAGTATAGTCAGAGCAAAAAGTTATTGTAATTAATTTAATTTATTACTCATGAGTATGAATTATTTTTATTATATCCCAAAAGTTAAAAGCAAATCCCGCTCGCCTCTTAATTTTTGGAAGATTATAAATTCCTTGTGATTTTCTTGACGGTAGTAAACACTAGAAAATCAGCAAAAAATAGGAGTTATTTTAAAACATTAGTATGTTGAATATAAAATTAGGTACAATTTTATTCATCTTACTTTTTTTTTATACAACTAGCTGATAGAACAAGCAAATGGTGTAAGTCCCACCTGATGTTATGTGGTAACCATCGCCAAAGCATTGCCTCGCAGTCACGCACCGACAAAGTATACTAGTAGGTAAAAAATAATTAGATAAACGAATCATTTCATGCAATATGGCGCCAAGAGTTAAATTTGAATTATTTTATTTTGATGGAATATCTATGGTATCAACATGGAACCACCCTTCCAGAAAAAAAAAATCTAATATGCTTCTAAAAGACGAAGTTATGAAAAAGTTCAACCAAATTGAGAACCTCCTCCTTTTTTATTTGAAGTCCTGTAGGCCTACCATGAGCTCTGTCTGGCTCTGTGTCTGGTTCTGGTTTTGAGTCTGTGTGAGTGCTCACCAGTGCATTACACTGTGTGTGTGACGTTTTGACTTAGGATTTATTTAGTGAACTCTCACACAGACTCAAAACCAGAACCAGAGACAGAGCCAGACAGAGCTCATGGTAGGCCTACTGATTATCCTTGCAAACATCACATTCCGTATTTTTCTTATAGATTACACGTAATTATTTATCTATTAGCTTACCGTAGCTCATCAAACTCGATCGTTAAAAAAAAAGAAAGCGCACTAAGGTAGGAAATTAGCTACATTTTATGACGATGCAACAATGAAGCAGTAAGAACAATATTTTTTTTACACATTACAGTGCAATTACTGTATTAACATATGAAATTGGCGAGTAATGAGCCTTGAAGTACAGTACGCGCGGCGTCATCAGGCACGCTTGCATTTCTGAATAAAATACTGTAGCGAATTGAACTACTGTCAGAGTAACGTCCTTGTTTAACTAAGTTTTTTATCTTATTTAACTTTGACATTTTACATTTTAATTGTATATGACTACTAAGAAGATTCGTTTTCTGTCATTTTGGGAAGTCACATAGCTTTTTGATTTTGATTGTTTTTCTGGTGTTGCGCAATAATAAATAATAAAATAAATAAATAATAAAAGTTGTTTATTTCAGGCACGATAAACCCCATTTCACATAAAATCACAGTTAGTACACAAAGAGAAAATTAAAAATAATACACACACAAAATAATACTGGTAGGTAAACCTACCTTCTGTCATAAACCTATCACTTTTTGTTAGGATCCATGTGCATGGAAATCCAGTTCTTAAAAATGGGATTGACTAAATAGTCATACACAGCCCTCAGGATAGTGTTGTTGGAGCGACCTAACCGATTCCAAAATGCCGCAACACGGGTTCTTATTATAGCGAAGAAATGCGTGTCTTTGCACCATTACATATATGATACTTCAGCTGCCTGTTGCCAAGTCGCGTACTGTACTAACTCAGATCTAATTTACCATGGTTAAATAAGCATCGAGTATTTTTTTTTGTTTTCCATTTAAAGCGGAAGATAATTTAAACCTTGCGCTCATCTAAGCGTTCTGCAGTGGTGATCAGTGAAACGCTGTTAAATATCGCTGTAGTATTTAACTGATCGCCATTGCTGAACGCTTTGATGTTCGAAATGCTTTAGTTGTCAGTCCATGTGTAGTATTGAACACTATTTTGTTTGCAAACTCGGGAACTTTAGGCTTATACGCGTATCAATCATAGAGACTTTTTACACTATTCAATCAAACAGTCGTTTCCTTCTTCATAATTGACTGGCCTCTCAGCTCAGTAGATCTACCATGAGCTCTGTCTGGCTCTGTATCTGGTTCTGGTTTTTAGTCTGTGTGAGTGTTGACTAAATAAATCCTACGTCAAAACGTCACACACACAGTGTAATGCACTGGTGAGCACTCACACAGACTCAAAACCAGAGCCATAGACAGAGCCAGACAGAGCTCATGGTAGACCTACAGTTGGTAGTAGCTCTGCCTTCTGCGCCGTAGATCGTGGGTTCGATCCCTACCGAGAATAAATATTTGTGTGGTGAACACAGATGTTTGTTCTCTATCTGGGTGTTATATTGTATTCTAAGTACTCGTATTTACAAAAAATGTATTCAAGTGTTATATCAGCTATCTGGTTCCCATAGTACAAGCTCTGCTTAATTTGGGGCTAGATAGTGAATCAATATGCTAAGTACTGTGTAATATTAAAAGTCTGATTTATTAGTTCAGTCTTAACAATTTCTAAATAAGTAACGTATTCACATCAAAAACGCACGCTCCAACTTGTTTCTTTACAAACTGTTTTCTACAAACCCACGATGTACAGTTAGCATTAAAAGTAGATTGAAACATAAAATAAGAAGATATTGAAATTGAATTAAATATTATGCGTGTACAGAATTAGAATTGCACAAAATTAAATGTTGAATTATACACTTCTTATATTTCCATGCGAAAATGTCAATATTTATAAAAGTAGAATAATACGACTCAACCATTCATAAGTTGCCATATCTTTGACAAATGCAGTAAAAGAAAATTTAATAATTGAAATTGTATGTACTTTTGATGGTGACTGTACAACAGGTTATACTGGATACGTAATTTAACATTATTAAGTAAATTGGCCAGCTGTCTCGTGTGTTCATACGGCGGTCATTAAGATAAAATGTTTACCGTACTTAATTCGATTATTGGAAAAGAGAACTTAAAAATAAATCAATAAAAAACTGCTGTATTAAGATCCTGAACACCGTGCAACAACTTTACACTCGCATACTTTACCCTTTGAAAGATTTAAAATTACTGAGCTTACTTATGGCAAATCGCGAGCAACACAAAAGGTTCTCAATTCGGCTGTTTTTTTTTATATTTTAATGTGTTAACGCATATAGCAAATATTAAACGAATATTATTTATGCAAAAAAAATAAAGAAAGAAAAGAAAACGAAAGAGGTGTGTCAGGATCGTAGCAAGTGGAAATCCGTGATCTCTGCCTACCCCCATGGGAATAAGGCGTGATTTTTTATGTATGTATGTATTATTTATGCAATTATATTTAAGTTCTAAAATTTACCATGCTTCATTCAAATAAATTATTTCATTTCACATCATAACTTCGTCATTTATGAGCCGAATTGAAAAAAGATCTGTACGTTTTTATTTCCAGATTCCGTAAAAACTTCATCAAAATCGTCTCAGTAGTTTGGCCATGCAGTCGGTTTCTCAATTTTTTTAATTGCACTAGTTAGTTATTTAATTTAGTCAGAGCCATTAGACCCTGTATTAAAAAAATATAAAAAATATTTTTTTTTATCTATTCATGTTTTGTATGTTTGTGCTAAGAAGCAAATAAATGATTGTCTATACAGGGTTATTCATAATTAGCTGCAAATACTCAGGAATTAGGTTCAACAAATAAAATAAAAAATATTTATGATATGATTTTTTTTGAGTTTTGTTATGAAAATCCCGAGAAAATCGATAAAGGAATCATTGGCGCCTGACCTGTTTTGACCTTTGATCCGCGCCCGCCCACCGTGAGTGACACTCTGCGTTCAGTCACCGCCTGGGTGGGTCATCGTCCTGTTCTCCATGGCAATCATTATGCAATAGCCGTAAAGAAATTAATAAAAATAAAATTTTGATACAAAAACTTAAAAAAAAATTACTTAAAAAAAAATTTGATCAAAATTAAAAAAAAATAATTTCATAAATATTTTTTATTTTATTTGTTGAACCTAATTCCTGAGTATTTGCAGCTAATAATGAATAACCCTGTATGCCTGTCTTAAAACAGATATTTCTTTCTGGCAACCTTCAACCTTTTAGTTTATTCCGAGTGACTTAAATAGGCATGAAGACAGTAATCAAGTCGTATCGCCAAAATATTTATCTGATCTAATGAAAAAGGATTCAAAGATTTTGATATATGTATTTATTCTCTTATTAATGTCGAGATTAATAAGTTATTTGTTAAAATAAATCTACAAAATACAACAATCCGCCATGATGGCTCAAACACCGGTCAGAGCGAATTACGTCACGTTCTCGTAAACGTCATTCCGATTTAGTACAAAAGCACCAATGTTTACTGTTGATATACTATAACCGTGACGTAATAACAGACGCCATGACACCAGCGAGCGTTTTGGCGTGAATTTGAAAATTTAAATTTAAATGTACCTACTTTTATTGCACAAAAACCTTAATTTTCTACAGAAATATGATATATTTTAGACATAATAGATACTTCTGAATATGATAGAAGAGATTTTGAAAATTAGTCGTCAGGCCTATTCAGTCTCATGAATAGTCTAAAAAATCGCGTTCTAAATGAAGCTCAGATCCTCACGACGATACATCATAAAGATTATATCTGTCACCCTTGCTGTCACCCCCCTTCCCCCACCCCTCAAGGGGGCTAGCACCGCCCCTCCGCGCATGCGTGTTGGCAAGCCAAATATTTGAACAGGGGGGTGGAATTTGCATGAAAGGGTGGTTACATATTGTTTGCAAGAGATGGTTCTGGAATGCTAGACAATTCTTGCAGATAGAGATAAGATAAGATATATAAGAATATATATTCTTGCCGAATTTATTAAAAAAAAACATTTGCTAGACTTACTATACCGTACACTAATATGTAGGTATATTTATTTTATTTTAGGGAGAAAAGAGTTTGTATTTTTTAGTAACTAATAAACTCAAAATTGGATCGATTTCATAAAATATTTCACTATTAGAAAGTTACATTATCTTTGGTACTTACTATACTTACCTAGCCTACTATACTTTTTACTAGCAACCCACCCTTGCTTTGCAAAGGTACTAGGTATTTAGAAAAAACAATGTGAAAAATGTGAAGTCACTGCCTTTTAGTCAAAGTCTTTAAGGTTGTTCGATTCCGATACAAACTGAATTTACACAACTATGGGCAAACAAAGTATAAATGTACACTGAAATAGCTGTAATAGAATTTTACAGTGGTCTTTATTGCCGGCCAGTTATATAAAGTTGGAGAAAACTTTAGGATAACAGAAATATTAATAAAATACCAAAAAAGTAATTTTTTCGTCATTTTTTCCTGAAGCCCCGACTACCACTACCAACGGCTGACACTCCAACTTTATATAACTGGCCGGTAATAAGGACCACTGTAAAAGCCTATTACAGCTATTTCAGTGTACATTAATACTTTATTCGCCCATAGTTGTGTAAATTAAATTTGTATGGAAATCGTACCCCCTTAAGGCCCGTATTCCGAAACAGCGCTTGAGTCAGAGTCAAGCCTCAAGCATAGATTTTATGATAGTTCTCCATTGAAAATTGACAAAAATCTGTGTTAGAGGCTCGACTCAGACTTAGGCACTGTTTCGAAATACGAGCCTAAGACTTTTAGCGAGCTGCTAAAAAGTTTCAGGCAGTATGAATGAGAGGGATATGTAAAATAATATTCAAGTTCAATGACACCATCATGACTACACACCATAGACAAAAATTCAGTTATAACTTAACGGCCGGAAACTGCAATAAAACGATCGATACCAAATCTGAAGGCACTGAAGTATCAATCTATTCTGGATATAGTTATATCATATCCGATTTCCGTATATATAGGTACAATAAAGTACACAACATTGAAATAAGTAACTTCATGTGTACGAAAAAACAAGAATAGCAAGAGAAAGAGAAAAGAATGCAAGAGATATAATCCACATTAAATGTATAAAAGATGACGTTGGGAAAGTTTTGACAAACGATGAAGAAATAAAAGAACGTTGGATGAGTTATTTTAAAAAGTTAATGAATGAAGAGAATGATTGGAATGGGATGTTGGAAAGTATCCCAGTAAATATAGGATTAGTGAGAGAAATAAGTATGGATGAAGTTAGAAAAGCAGTGCAAGATATGAAGAATGGAAAGGCTGTTGGACCGGATGGTATACCAGTTGAAGTATGGAAGTTTTTAAAAGCGGATGGATGGAAGTGGCTGACTTTATTCTTCAATAAGTTGTTGCAAGAGGAGACGATCCCGGACGAATGGTGCGACAGTACGCTGGTGCCCATCTTTAAAAATAAGGGTGATGTGCAGGTCTGTAACAACTACAGAGGAATAAAGCTTATGTCTCATAGTATGAAAGTCTGGGAGAAAGTGATAGCGAGACGAATAAGGGATGAAAGCAAGGTATCACAAAATCAATTTGGGTTTATGCCAGGGCGTGGAACAACGGATGCCATATTCGCACTTCGACAACTCTGCGAAAAACACAAACGTGTGCACAAGAACTTGCATATGGTGTTCGTTGATCTAGAAAAGGCATACGATAGGGTACCACGTGAGGTTCTGTGGTGGGCCATGAAAGAGAAAGAAGTGCCAGCAAAGTACCTGCAGCTCGTAAGAGCGATGTACAGTACGCATGTCCGGTCGGAAGCTGGAGTAACCGACAGATTCAATGTGGCTGTAGGTTTGCACCAGGGGTCGGCTCTAAGTCCATATTTGTTTCTCCTGGTAATGGATGCTTTGACATTAGACATACAGGAAGAAGCACCCTGGTGCATGCTGTTCGCCGACGACATTGTCCTTGTCGGAGAAAATGCAATCGAGGTCCAGAGCAGACTGGAAAAATGGCGAGAGAGATTGGAGAATGTTGGCTTAAAAATCAGTAGGACGAAAACTGAACACCTTTTTTGTGACTTTGGTGGTCTTTCCAATTTCTCTCCTATAGCCTTAGATGGTGTATCCCTTCCAGTCTGCTCCGATTTTCGGTACCTTGGTTCATTATTCCAGGACGACGGCGAGATAGACCGGGATGTTAAAAACAGAATGAATGTAGGATGGATGAAATGGCGGCAGGTCACGGGAACAACTTGTGATCCACGGATGCCCCTTAAGCTTAAGGGGAAAATCTATAAGTCAATCATAAGACCTGTCGTACTGTATGGTTCTGAGTGTTGGGCAACAAAGGTGACGGATGAAAGAAGAGTGCATGCGACAGAGATGCGAATGTTGAGATGGATGTGCGGGGTAACACGAATGGACAAAATAAGAAACGAGTTCATCAGAGGAAGTTTGAAAGTAGCGCCAGTAACGGAGAAAATGAGAAGTAATCGGCTGGCGTGGTATGGACATGTTATGAGGAGAGAAGAAGGTCATGTGACGAAAAGAGTGTTAGGCATGAATGTTGATGGATATAAAAGTAGAGGTAGGCCTAAGAAAAGATGGATGGATTGTGTGAAAGATGATATGTTCAAGAAAGGAGTGAGTACTGAGATGGCGAGTGATAGGGGAGAATGGAAGAAAAAGACATGTTGTGCCGACCCCACCTAGTGGGATAAGGGCAGGAAGAAGAAGAGATGTGTACGAAAAAACCCACTCTGAGGCGCACTTAAAATCCTTTTTTTTTTTTTATGTAAAAGTTAGACAAACGAGCTTACGGCCCACCTGATGGTAAGCGGTCACCGTCGCCAATAGACATCAACAACACCAAGGGTGCTGTCGTTGCGTTGCCTACCCTGAAGGATTTTTTTAACGTTTTTCTTGAAGCTATTCATGTTGTAATTAAGAGGGAAAAAAGGAAGGGAGGGGTTCAAAAGAACCAGTGACACGATAATAAAAAGAAGACGTAACTTCATACGTTTCAATAAAATAATAAATGGAGACGAGCGCGTTGATGTCTTTTGTATGAAAAATCACAGAAGTCAAAAACTAATGCTCTCAAAGAAACATATTAATAAACAAACATTTATACTTAATGAACAAAATATACACAAGAAACAGTTGAGCTATCTGCAGATTGTTACAAGCGATCTAGATAGCTACAACTGATCCAATTAAGTGCCAGACGGAAGCGTCCTCAAGACTTCTCCATATATTTTAATTATTTCTAAAGCAACCTCTTCTTTTAGTACTTAAACCTTATATGAAACCCTTGATATCACCTCAGAAGGGTAGTCAGAAGCATGGCCAAACGTTACGCAATCACCTAAAAATTCGTGCAAATTCATATTCTCAAAATAATTTGGTTTTTTACTTACAGTCATTTTATATCCATTAATTAACATAACTACGCATAAAAACCCACTTACTCAACTAATTATTAGTCAAGAAACTCAACATGGCTACCCGATAATTTCCTAAAGCATACACATCAATCAGGTACAGCCTACTACTATAAATTACTGTACCAATTAAACCATACAAAGCATCTTATTAAACCAATTGAGCTTTCGTAATCTTTCATCTCTTTCCCACTCACAGAAGCGCTCGCGAAAAGGAGACAAAAAGTAACCTCAACCCCAATTTGTCGCGTAATTCGTATAGCTGTCTCCTTCCCCCGGTAATGGTAACAATAAAGTAATATACAGATAAATAGCTTTCCGCTTAAAATTTGCCCCAATTCACGTTACCCCTTAATTGCGTATCTCCCCTAGTTATACCCATCTCTGTCGCTCTTGTGGAATCCAGTATAATGTATCTCTTTCTCGGTAATCCGCTGAGTATAATCGCGTACATAAGTGCTTAATCGCATTTCAGGGTATGTTGAATAGCGCCCTATTTATTTAGCACGGGTGTTGGTAACTCCCTTTGTTTGCGGGGACTTTAGAGAGTTTTGATATAATCCAGCGGAGCTAGACCCTTTTGTGCATCGAAGTTGGAGTTATGCCGGTTCCTTTTAGGGTGGTGGTTCTTTGAGCAGATGTATGTCCCAGCGAATTAAGTTTTATTGTTGTTGTTGAATTACATTTGCATTCGAATGTGATAATTGTTTAATGGTCTCTGAGCTTCCAGTTTAAATGCTTTGTGTTGGTGATAGTACGTTAGATCATTTGTTATTTTGATGAGAGATTTTATTACGTCTTTTGATGTAACATAAAAAAAATGGAAAATAAAAATTTTAAGGATTTGCGATAAATTGGTGGATGGAGAAAAATCAAAATCTTTCTAATCTAATAGGTACTGGTGACCTAAAGATCAAAAGGTCGCAGGCTTAAGTCCAGTGGCGTACCTATAGTTTTTTTTTAAATGTAGGTACCTACATAAATTTTCCGAACAGAAAAACCCGTAGTACACAATGCTAATAACACATCAACAAAAACATCGTGAGCAAGCCCATGGGTTAGTCAGCTCCGCACGTATTGACCATCATAACTTAAATTACAAAAAATATATAAGTATTTTATCAGCTATCTGGATCCCGTAGTACAAGCTGTGCTTAGTTTGGGGCTAGATAGTATTGTGTAGATTGTCTACAATATTTATTATTTATTTTAGGTAAAGTAATTTATAAAACTTTATGCTTTCTTTCTACCGACGACATTGTTTAGATCGTGGGAAGTCGATGGATGAAAAGGGCTCAGAATCGTTCTTCCTGGAAATGTGAAGGGGAGGCCTATGTCCAGCAGTAGACTTCTTCAGGCTGATGATGATGATGATGCTTTCTTTCTACTTAAAGGTGGCGATTTTCCAACGAAAAAACCCTATTACTTAAAATAAATGCGCAAAAACCCGTTAAATTGCCTGTCATAGAGATGTAGGTACCCGTCGGGTCCCTAAGGCCCGTTCAGCATTCACGGGTAACAATGCATTTATCATAGGGTTAAGTTAAGTGTATGGGTCTCATAGGACCCCGGACAAATTGCCACCGATTTGATCGAGATTGTCCGGTTTAATAAACATACTAACCAACAAGATTAAGTACTTTTTGCTTGTTATAACAATTTATAAATATTGTGAGCAATACACAGAACACTATCTAGCCCTGAACTAAGGAGAGCTTGTACTATAGGAACCATACAGCGGATATAATAACATATATTATATAATTAATATTATATATATTTTTAAATAATGTAATTGGTGTGTAACCGTTTTAATTAATAAATAAATAATAATAATACAAATTGTCTAAAACTAAATTGTATTGTTTTATGTGTATTACACACATAATAATGTACTTGTTATGTGTGCAATACAAGAGATGATGCTGGATGCTCATCTCTTGTATGTATGTATTATATGCTGATGAGATTAATGCTGGATAGCATTATCTACCAACTAACCTTTGGGTAATAAGGAGATAGGTTGGGTAGTGCCCATCATCACCATTCATCTGGACCTTTCTGATAAAACGCGATAATCGTGGGTTCGAATGCGGACTGCATGTCCGGATTTGAACCCACGGCCCAAAGATTCGAAGGCGGGACTCCTACACCACCAGTAGGCCTACCACAAGCTCGTTCTGGCTCGGTCTCTGGCTCTGGTTTTGAGTCTGTGTGAGTGCTCACCAGTGTATTATACTGTGTGACGTTTCGACGTAAAATTTATTTAGTCAACACTCATACACAGACTCAAACCCAGAGTCAGACAGAGCTTGTGGTAGGCCCACAGTGCCTAAAACAAAATGCATTCATTCATGAACATGACACGGCACGCAACATTACCTAAATGTATCGACATTGGATATCAATCAAGCTGCTTCCTCCAACCACCCTTTCTGTGTCTAATGGTGCGGAGAAAGGGTGGGGTATAGCAAGGGAGGGTTCTAGAAATACTCACGAAGTTCTGTAAAAACATGCTTTGGGAAAATTTAAGAGGGAATCACACAGGCGACTCTCCATACAAAATAAAAAATATCACCTCCAATTCATATTTCATATAAATCATATGAGGGTCATATTTTCTTTATCAATAAGTTTCTGAAAAAAAGGAAAACATACGAGCACGTATATAGCAGATCTGGATTTTATGAGAAAAAATTATGGTTTATTCGGGATTGCAAAAATCACTTTGAAACGTCTTAAAGCTAGATGAGTCTGGTGCCAGTTCCATGCGATCAAGCCTTGAACTAACAAAGGAATTAGAGAAAAACAAATCTTTTTCTTCTTCCTGCCATTATCCCTTTACTATACAAAGAAACTAAAGAAAAACAAAAACTTACAAGTATTTTTATAATATGTAGCAATGGCGATGGCGATCAGTGAAATGCTGTCAAATATGACAGCGTTTTACTGATCGCCACCACAGAACGCTAAGATGTACGCAAGGCTTGTTTATCACTGAAAGAAATTTATTTATCTTCTACACAGATTGACAATTTAAGTACGTTTCTTTTTGTTATTATTATGCTAAGTATACGTTTTGTGTGACGGAAGTCAAAAGTTGTAAAACCCGTCTTTAGAGTCCGCGCGGCATTTTTTCCGCCTTCTTTCACGTGCAGAGTTATCTTGCGCGAGGTCTATTTTGCTAAGTCGAAACCAAGTCTTCACACTTCATTATAACATACATCATCGTCATCATCGCTCGTAAACACCGCATTGTTCTCTGCAACTGTAGATTACTCCTTTGTAAGAAACTATAGTAAAAGCAACGTATTATCTAGCTATAGAGCTGGCTAGGGTATGAACATATTCTAAAATTTTTACACATTTATAATACCTGTGTTAGCTGTGGTTGCCTTCAATGGATGAGCACTGGGAAGCATATTTTTTTGTTCAACCTAATTTTAATTTTTGTGTATTATTTCTTGGTGATCCTTATAAATAAACAAACAAATATAGAAATTGTAGATTACCAAGTTTTATCATAATATAAAAATAAATAAATATTTAGGACAATCTACACAACACTATCTAGCCCCAAACTAAGCAGAGCTTGTTTGGGAACCAGATAGCTGATATAATACTTAAATACTTTGTTTTTTGTAAATACATACATAGAATACAATATAACACCCAGACAGAGAAAAAACATCTATGTTCACCGCACAAATATTTGTTCTCGGTGGGGATCAAACCCACGACCAACGACGCAGAAGGCAGAGCTATTACCAACTGAGCTGAGAGGCCAGTCAAAATTATGAATATGAGCTGTAGCAACAATTTCACATCACAGTCAGAAACTCTATCAAATCATTACTCTGCGTCCACTTTTAACTATATTAACAAAAGTGCCACTTATCGCGCAATTATAGTCTTTATTACCATCGCTATAGAGTCCGTGATTTACGATCAGTAACCATAGGCTTCAGATATATTTGAAAAGGTTTACAGAGGAATAATTACTGTTATAAGTATTTGTAAAGGTGTGCTACTCTGGAACAGTGCAATGCCTTACCAATGACAATGTACTAAGTCAAAGCCATATAATAAATAAGCTCTGTTCTCAATCATGACAAAGTTAGAAGACTGGATAATTCGTCAAGTGGGAGTCGGACATTACTGAGATTTAAGGCAATTTCTTCCATTTATATCTAAAAACAATGGATATTGTTAATATTTTATTTTTATCTTATACCTTTAAACGAGAAAATCTTGTATATATATATATATATATATTTAGGATCTCGGAAACTGCGCCAACGATTTTCATGAAATTATGTATACAGAGGGTTTCGGGGACGATAAATCGATCTAGCTAGGATTCATTTTCAGAAAATGAATCTGTTCGTTAAAAAAAAACTAAAAACATAAACTGAATATGTGACTGCTCCTGCCATCTATTGACGATTGTGAGCAACTAGCTGCAAGCATGACGAGCTGATGGCGTTGTTCAGTAAGAATAAACCAGTAAAGATGATAATAATTATGACTCTTATGATTTCTTAAAAATACAAATTAACGAATAAAATTCCGAGCGAAGCTCGGTTACCAACTGCTAGTATGATTAAATTATCAATTTTTTTTGGCTTGTCAGAAACAAGGACTGACATTTTTTTATTGGACGAATAGTAGATTGAAAACTTGTTGGTAATAGGTATAATATTTTTTTTAGTAAATAGCAATTTTACTCCGAGATCACGCTTGGCAATTTTTTTTTTAAATATTGTTAGAGTCTCTTAGAATCAAATTATGTTAGCATTTAATTAAATGCCTGTTTCTGCCGTCAAACAGCATTGCTGTATTTCGGTTTGAAGGGTGTGGGTGCCGGTGAAATTACTGGCACGTGAGGCTGAATATCTGTATGCCTCCAGTTGACGGACGCAGGGCAGTGCATAGTAGGGCACGCTCCTGATGTGCGTGACCTAGCAATGCTTTGGTAAAGGCGATGGTTACCACTTAACATCAGATGAGTCATGAGATTGTTCCATCATCTATTGTTGTATAAAAAACAGTTGAGTTTGCAAAATATCTAGATATAGCTCAACGAATCCAAATAATATCAGTTGAATACGTCATCAATGCAATGGTTACTTGATTCGCAGTTGTTATGCTGACAAAGTGGAATGTTAAAAAAACATTCTACTTTGTCAGCATAATAAAAAAAAGATTTTTCCATCTTTCCCAATTTCTACTTACTAAATAATAAGACGTTATCAATCAATTAAACGGTTTTTATAATAGAGTAGATCTTCTTGCGCTTTTGACTTCGTGCGCATTTTCCGTCAATTTTGACGCAATAAAGTAATCAATTGTAAGCAATGTTGCCATAAACCGATATGTACTATGTAATTTCACGGTGTTGCCATATAAATAACTTGTAGAATTGATAGCTAAACTGGTGTATTGGCTTTATAATGGAATTCTGATAAGTTTTTATGTGTCATAAAATTATTGCTTGTGATTTAATACACTTACTTACACACAATATACGAAATTGATTTGATTCGAAACACACTCTTGGCTACACACTGTTAATAAAGGTTATTGGTATATCCAATTGGCATAATAAGCTGTGCTTAGTTTGGGGCTAGAAAGGAAATTCCGGTGATTAAGTCTCTTTGATGATCCAAAATTGTACAAATAGTCTACCTAGGTAGGTAAGTCCTGAGATAGGTAATATGCGTTGCCAAGCTTACAACGCTAATCTTAAAAAAGCATATCGTAGCATAAAACCTATTTCGTTCATAAAAATGACTCGAACTCTATGAATACATTTTTCGCGCCATTAACTGCATGACAGATCGTCTCGCAAAATGGCCGCTGTGATTTTTGGCGGAAACTCGATGGATTTTTCTTTCAATGCGTGAAATATTGTTAGAGGGGTTGAGAATAGTTTTTTATTGGTTCGTTCCGGTACCTAACCCTTTTGTTGGGAAATTTACCGTGAAGTTGGAGTTTTAGGGTCCCTTTGAAAGTCGTAGATTTTGCTGGAGTAGAAAACCGGTCCATTTCACTTTGTTTTCATTGCTTGGTCAAATCAATATTAATATTAGAGAATTTGAAATGTTTTTTGTGATTTGCCACTTTAAGAAAATCTGTTTCAAACCTTATTTAATAATTAAATTTGATATTTTTACTGTTTTTACTAATTGTAGGTACATAAATACCTAAGTATCTTTGTGATCGTAAGTTTGATATAACCTAACCTAACATTTGTTTTTTCTTGCCCCCAGGTCAAAGTTTGGTTCCAAAACAGAAGGACGAAACACAAAAGAATGCAGCAAGAAGAAGAGGCCAAAACAGGAGTCAAATCAAGCTCTTCAAAACCTGATGACGGAAGTCAATTCAACAACTCTTACGAAGAAGAAGACGAAGAGCTAATAGACATGGACATGGACGAACTAAGTGAGAGTGAAAACGAAACGTGACTTTGACAGTTGCAAGTTTTGACAGTTAGTGTAACAGTTTGGACAGTCGTTTGTAAAAGTGTAAATAGTAGTTTAGTGTAGAGTTTATTAATTTATGATTCTGGCATTGTAAACTGTGGGAAAAACTGAGAATAGGAAATTAATAAACAATGATTCTTATTAATAACTTGAGAGTCATCAAGAAAGAGCCAAAAGCTACCAATTGCTTGTTTCCAAATACAAAATGGGAGAGATTTATGATGCAGACATCATATAGAAAAAATAGATTGGTGTCATGTGATGTATACTTTTTCCTTAAGGGTATGTGATGAAATAATAGTGGCGTTTGACAAAAAGCTTTTGCGCACTCCATATCTACCATCCAATCCAATGAATACTTCTTTGAAACCCTCAATGCCTTATTAAAATTACAAAACATGCTAAAGGCTACCATTTAAAACAGCCCACGCTTTCAGATAGGCGTTCCATTATTAAATTAGTCATGATTTATCTCAATTCCAAATTCGAAACAGCCATTAATAACGGTTAAATTCCAAAATGGCGGCTTGTTAGCGCGTCACGGCTAATTAGATAACGAAATTGGTCATATTATAATAGTTTTTGGGACTAAATTAATTAAAAATGGCCCTTTTTGATGCGTTCAAGTGATGTGGGTATAATTAGACGTTTAGATTTGAAACGCTGATAGGTTGTGGTTTTCTAAACGAGCTGTCAACGAAACGAGACACCCTGTACTCCTCTCACGTGTTAGAGCGAGACAATACAACCGCAGTGTATTATTAAGAGATGCGTTTGGTTACTATCTTGACTTTAATCGCGTTTCGTTATTGCTCGTACCAAATTGTTTTTTTTTTCTTTTTTTTTGACCTGACGATTGTTCGGAGCTATTTGTCTACGTGCGTTCGTTTAAGATAAAATCTTGTATGGTTGTTTGTACACTCCTTCACGCGTTAGAAGGTTAATAAATGATGTTGGATGCTGGCTCCGATAGCAAGATAAATAACAGAACTAATACAATGACTTAAATTGATCATTATTTGATTTCGTTTTATGATTTTTATCTTTGGATTGGGATTGTACTATTCATTGCTATTATGGCAGATTTCTATTGTTGCTATATCAACATTATGTTCAGTCACAATAACTCTAGCATTTTAGTAAAATAAACATGAAAACTTAAGAAACAGTCACGATTAAAATAATACGCTTCAACGATGTTTTTTGTTTTTGTTTTTTATACAACTAGCTGATGGAACCAACATTGGCCTACCTGATGTTAAGTAGTAACCATCGCCTATATATAACAAAGCATTGCCTCGTAGGTCTTCAATCGTTCGAAAAACAAAAAATACTAATGACGTGAGATAGACAGAAAAGTGTTCATCAAAGAAGTATCATGTTTTTGTTCAACCGCATTCATCGAAACACACAGAGGTTGTCAAAAAAGAAAAAAATCTGCCAAAAACTTTATCAGTAAGTTACTAAGAACACCCAAATCAGTGAAAATAAGAATTACTGAATTAATGTTCATCTTTTAATCATTTTTGTTCAATCGCAAACACGAATTACACAAACGTCGTAAAAAAATCTGCCAAAAACTTTTATGAATTCTTGTGCATTTCAATACCTATTGTACTTTTAAAGTCCTGTTTTAATAAGCGATTATAAGGCTAATTTGTATTTCCTTTTTCCGTCTTTTGTTCTTATGATTTACGATTACGGCTATCGAGTTCTCGTTCAAATCGATTCACTCGATTCTACAGTATGCGGCGGTTTAGTTGACGCTTTTAGTGCCACACACCGCGATAGCTGTTTACATACCGTACCGTACGGTATACCGTGAAGACGCTTACTATTGTTATAATGTAGGCTATATTGCCATCTTCCCAGACCTCAGGAAGCCGGCAAATAAAAGAGGGGTGTGGCTGTATTAAAGACACGGCCGTTTGTTGTACGTGAATACGTCTCGTAACTTTGGGGCTTCCCCCTCTGCCGCGCGCGTTGTGTTACAGTCCTTACTTAGCATAATAAATTCTTTGATTCTTTAGCTATCTAATGGTGTAATTGAAATTTGGATGGGTATAATTGACATGTAGATTTTTTTTAATTGCGTTCATAGAGAAACAATTTTTCAAGACGTAAAAATAGGGTTTGTTCTTGAAATCTACGTGGCAGGTCGATGCAGAAGGTAAACCTATTTAGGCTTGTAATAGTGATAGGGTAGGCCACAAGTGCAGTACAGCCTTTGGGAATAAAAACGTATCTATAATAATTTGAAATGGCTCTACCAAAATCTAAAACATCTTACAAAGAGTTTGGTCGTTCATTATACCAATTCGGAATAGAAAAAATACTTCAAATACTTTGTCAATCAAACTCAGCATCTGTCAGCGCTGGGTTTGAATTTCAAATATTTTTATTTCGAAAAATATAAAAATTTACAAAGTCGGACTGAAATAACCATGTTATGAAATTTTTTCGAAGATTGTGTTTGTTTGGCACATAGGTACACAGTTTTCACGTGCCTGGTTACATGCCGTGCACTGTAATTCGATTGGATTTCAAAAACCGATTTTAGTTATTGCCCATGTTATTGTGAAATGTAATGTAATTTTACAGTGACCCGAATTATGATCTTAATGTTGTTTACAAGAACTTAATGCCTTTAAAAAGTAACAACAAAATAGGTATGTTTAGCAAGAATGCCAAACAAATGCTTTCAACCTGTAAAGCCTTGCGCACATCTAGGCGTTTTGCAATGGCGATTAGTGAAACGTTGTCAAATATCACTGTCATATTTGAAAGCGTTTCATTGATCACGGTTGCCAGCGGCCTAGGTGTACGCAGGCCTACGCCAGCAAACGGACCACACCCTTATCTGCCTATTTTCCAGTAATAAAACAGCAATCAATGAGTTTGTAATTAAAACCCACATTCAGTTTAGATCGTAAACGGACATGGCTGCTAATCGTGAACACGTAATCAATAATTAAAATCGATATTTAAACGACTAACAGTTAATTGAGCTGAAAATGGAATTTAACTTCTGATTATGAGTTATGGCGGTTTAGATTTTGTCAAGATTTTTTTTTATTTCTAATAATTTTATTTGACAGCGTTTCATTGATCGCGGTCGCCAGCGGCCTAGGTGTGCGCAGGCCTTAATAGTATTGAAAAGAAAGAAAATATGATTTTATGCCATACCCACACATTGCCGCGAACTTTGACAGTGCGATATTTGACAGCGGTACACTGATCGCCATCGCAAGAGATCTAGATGTGACAAGGCTGAGGGTCAATATTGATATTTATCTAACAGCCAATTTAAGGTAAACTGGATATTTTGTCGTGATTTTAAGAGCGCATACCGCATGGGTTAAATCAGGCTAGGGATGATGATGATGATGAAATTGGATAAATAGTAAGCACAAATAAACTAGCCCTTATTTATAAGAATCATTGGTTATTTCTATTTTATTTTTAAGGCTTAAGATAAAAGCAAATAATTTGTTTCAATTCTTAGAAAGTCTTCTTTAATAATGTTTAGTTTACAATACAGGATGCTCCTTAGACTGGAAACCTCTGAAACTTGGAGCATCCTGTATATTTCTAAATTGAGCTATGACTTTAATGTAAAATTAGTGAAATCGCTCAAATAAAACGTAGATTACTAAGAAGTTCCTTTAGAATATAGAGCGAGTCTAAAATACTTTCAGTATTACTGTTTTTCATAAAAATGCTGTCAACTTTTTTATAATATGCCAATAGAATGGAAAAATAATGGAAATTGATAGCTTAACTGTAGTTAAGATTTTTAGTTTCTTGGCTATGGTTGACTGAAAATAACACTAATTTCTGATTTGTGTGTAAATGGTTAATAAGCCAATTTTTTAATTACTATTTCATTTGAAACTCCATTACATAAGCCTTAAATTTTTAATTAATATGAAGTAACGCCAAATTTGTGCTTAATTAGTTTTTAACTGAAAATGCTGTTTTTTTTTATGAGTTACATTTTTAGAAGAAATGCTTCCGATTAGATGCCTAGATGGCGCTGGCTTCATAATAAAATGTATCCTAATCCTGTTTGAATTTTCTACCAAATGCTATTAGAGTCCGCGCAAGATAACTCTGCGCACGACAGATGGTGGAAAACATTAAAAAACATAGACTGGAACTAATATATTTTCTGATCACAAGCATATCGAACTTGCATTGTGTTTAATTCAAGTTCATATAATTTGTCATTGGAAGATTATTTCAAGACAGTTTTATTTATATTTTCCGCCATCTGTTACGCGCAGTTTTATCTTGCGCGGACTCTACCAACATCTTAAATGCCTATGGCATACAATTCTTCTTATTATTTTTAAGAATATTCTCATTGGAGACTAAACTCTCAATTTTTTTTTGTAAATAACTTATTTATTATTAGTACTTAATATTATAGTACTTATATTATGTAAAGGAAGTAATTGTACATTTTCTTCTTCATAAAAATGTTCCTTCAACTTCGTGGGTTGGTAATGCCATAGTTTCGTATGTAAATAAAAAATAACTGAATAATTACATTTATATTAAGGGTAGTTTCAATGTACATGATTTAAATAAGTTGTAAATAATTGTGTGTTAGTTTTATTAGAGATTTTTAAAGAGGAGGACTGAAAGTATTTTTATTTGAAAAAAAAAATGTTTTGTATTTAATGTGATCCGGTATTTATTGTATTTTTTTAGTATTTTCATCATTTTCAGTCTTCCTCTTTATTATTACATTTTGAAGTGTATCGTGTGTATATTCGAGTAGGTAATCCTTTCTCCTGACTACCCCGTGAATATCTCTTCAACGATAGAGTACCGAAAACTGTAGTTAAAACGACGAGTGATATAAAATATATGTTTTTACTCATTTTATTTGTTTTTTTTAACACCCTGTATTAGACAACTATAAAGATACATACATACATACATAAAATCACGCCTCATTCCCATGGGGGTAGGCAGAGATCACGGATTTCCACTTGCTACGATCCTGACACACCTCTTTCGCTTCATTCACTCTCATAACATTCTTCATACATGCTCGTCAGTTTAGGGTATATAGGGTATCGAGATACATGCGCCTAGCAAACCTATACAGATGCATGCCTATATACTTAGCGACCGCAGATTCATTAATTTGCGAGAGACAATGCCCTGTTAGAAGTGTTTAGGTACTACTTAACTCAGGTGGGTCTTCTTCTTGTTCCATCAGCTAGTTGTGTCTTCTTCTTATTTTTTTTTTAGGTAAAAGTTAGACAAACGAGCTTCCAGCCCACCTGATGGTAAGCGGTCACCGTCGCCCATAGACACCAACATCACCAAGGGTGCTGTCGTTGCGTTGCCTACCCTGAAGGAATTTTTAACGTTTTTCTTGAAGCTATTCATGTTGTAATTAAGAGGGAACACCTCTGGTGGTAGCTCATTCCACAGTTTATGGGTATGAGGAAGAAACGATCTCGAGCTTAGCTCTTGTCGGGGTTTGGATGCAGTTTTCTCCAATTAAGTCTTTCGAATGCGGCCTCCTTGACTTCCTTAAATTAATTAATTTCTTTTATTTTATTTATTTGTATTTTCTTAATTTTCAATATTATAAATTATTATATTACAATTTCAAATTTAAACAATAATAATTGACATGACAAGACGACATGACAGCGACTTTTTCTTTTATCTGGCTCATGTAACTAATTCTTGGCCTTCTTCTTCCCCGTTTCCCTTCAACCTTTCCTTCAATGATGTCTTTATGTAGCTGTCATGTCGTAGAAGATGTTCAAACATTTTTCCTCTTCGAGTTAGTTTCCTAGTTTTTCTTTTTCTAGCTAATTGTGTAGGTACAATAAAATGTAAAATGTCTAGGAGTAATCTCAAGAGGAGGAAATATAAAATATAAAAAATATAAATATTTTGGACAATTCACACAGCACTATCTAGCCCCAAATTAAGCAGAGCTTGTGTTATGGGAACCAAATAGCTGATATAATACATCTTTTTTTTTATTGGTAAATACATACTTAGAATACAATATAACACCCAGACAGAGAACAAACATCTGAGTTCACCACACAAATATTTGTTTTCGGTGGGGATCGAACCCACGACCTACGGCGTTGAAGGCAGATGTACTACCGACCGAGCTGAGAGGCCAGTCAAAGAAAAAAAGCAGTGAACTTCTTCAAGCTGATGATGAAGCCTAGAAGTTTTTTAAAAATAGTAACCTAGGCTACGTCATAGGACCACACACTCACATGACGTCATGTAATGCATCGGTACAACACTACTGGAATGCTGATAGGGACGTGATTAGCATACAGAACTATCTTATCGATCATAGTTTGTGCTGGTGGGTTTTTGATGGTTTTTCCACTTTACTTTTTTACGTATTGCCATTTTCATATATCATGCGTGGTAGATTGTAAATGTAGGCCTACCACAAGCTCTGTCCGGCTCTGTCTCTGGTTCTGGTTTTGAGTCTGTGTGAGTGTTGAATAAATAAATCCTACGTCGAAACGTCACGCTTACAGTATAATCACTGGTGAGCACTCACACAGAATAATGAACCAGAACCAGAGACAGAGCCAGACAGAGCTCATGGTAGGCTTACTGGTGGGTTTTTGATGGTTTTTTCAACTTTATCTCTTTTACGTATAACCATTTCCACTAATTCTAAACTAGATACATCCATGACATAGTTTAGCATTGATGTGTTTCGGTTTGAAGGTTGTACCGGTGAAATAACTGGCACGTGAGACTGAACTGTATGCCTCAAGCTGATGGACGCAGGGCAGTGCATCGTAGGGCACGGTCTTGACGTGCTTGACCTACGAGGCGTGCTTTGTTATGGGCGATAGTTACCACTTAACATCAGACGGATCATATGCTTGTTCTATTAGCTAGTAAGAAAAAGCTTTACCTGTTTAGAAAAAATCGGTTGTCTGTAAAGTCGGTTTACTGATGATAGTTGAACGTGATAACGTCATAAGAAAATACTCGCGGACTCGCGGTCTCGCGGACTCGGACTCGGACTCGGACTCGGACTCGGACTCGGACTCGGACTCGGACTCGGACTCGGACTCGGACTCGGACTCGGACTCGGACTCGGACTCGGACTCGGACTCGGACTCGGACTCGGACTCGGACTCGGACTCGGACTCGGACTCGGACTCGGACTCGGACTCGGACTCGGACTCGGACTCGGACTCGGACTCGGACTCGGACTCGGACTCGGACTCGGACTCGGACTCGGACTCGGACTCGGACTCGGAATCGGACTCGAACTCTCGGACCCAGACCCGGAACCCCACCGAACCCTTACCTTTACCCTCATTTACCCTTACCCATTACACGACCCGGGCTCGGGCTCAGGTAAATGGAACGACGAAACGACGTAACGACGCATGAGTCATGTTTTTTCGTGCGTGCAGCCGGCTCCATCGATTTATAAGACGTTATCACGTCAAAAAAAACATAAAACAAAATAATGCACACCTAAAGTGTAGGCCTACCACAAGCTCTGTCTGGTTCTCGCACTGGCTTAGAGTCTGTGTGAGTGCTCACCAGTGTATTATACTGTGTGCGTGACGTTTCGACGTAGGATTTATTTAGTCAACACTCACACAGACTCAAAACCAGAGCCTGAGACAGAGCCAGACAGAGCTCATGGTAGGCCTACAGTTGCCATCTCTTTTCCGATGGGTATAGAAATAACAGAAAATTAAAATAATCCGATCTTACTTACTTAGGCTTTGAAAAGCAAAGTTGCCGACATAAAGACTCTTTTTCACTATTCAATTAGCGTAAGGAGCTTACTAATGCTCAGTGTAAAACACCTTTAAGCGATGTTAAGAGCTGTTCATTTGTAAAGGGATTAAACTGCATAAAAGTAAAGTCTATTATAATTTATATAAGAAGTTCGGTGGTTAAATTTAGAGGCAGCAGGTGCGGGTTCGATTTTTTTAGCGGATTTCTTCTAGCACTAGTGGCCTAGTGGTAGCGGCCCCGCCTTCCGATCCTAAGGTCGTGGGTTCAAATCCAGTCGTGTACCAATGAGTTTTTCTATCCAAAAATTTATATACACTATGCCAGTGTTCTCAAACGGCGAAGGAAAACATCGTGAGGACACCGGCATATAAACGGCACCTAATAAAAAGTTCAAAAAGATGTGTCAAGTGCACGAAAGGAGCCTCTTTGAGGCGCACTTGAAAGAATCAGTGACACGATAAGAAGAAGAAGAAGCGGATTTCTTCTTAAATATGTTTTTTCTATGCAACTAGTTGATGGAACAGGCATGTGACCCACCTGATGTTAATGTTGACCCATGAATCTGAAGGTTTTTCCTTCTACTTCTTCTCACGATGAAGGACTACGTTCTTGTACAAAAATTAAATTGTTGTTTTGACAATTTATACTCAATACTCAATACATTTATTGCTTTACACATGGTTTAATTTGTACATACATAGTTTTTAAGTGTAAGTTAGTATCACATGGACCCTGCATAGGGTATAGCAAACATGGAGGCAGGCCGAGGTTATAAGGTAAGTAGGTAGCTTGGATATTTATGATTGTGATGTTCCTTATCTTGGTAGGTAGTTATCGTGCCGGTTATTGTCTAGTTGTTGTTGATGTCAAAATTTTATGCAGGTATCATGTCAAAGTTCGATTATAATATATAATTAGAGGAAATGTCAACTTTTTATTTAATTACGTACTTACATAAAATGTCAGATTGTCATTAATATTTGTTTCATTTGTTAAAATTATTCTAAATAGTCTTTGATATCATAATAGCATTTGTCAATTAAAAACGACTTGAGGGATCTGGTGAATAGGGAGCTTTTTTGTATGTTCTTTATGTCTAGAGGAAGTTTGTTATAATATATATTTTGATAGACATTATATAGGGGCCTTCACTACGCATCTTTAGCTGGGATGGTGGTCGGATTATCTTATTCCTACCTGGCCTTAATTCGTATCGTCGGGGTAAGTCGTCCAGGTTAGTGTAGAAATTGGGATATTTTTTCACAAATTTGCATAATTCTAGTATGTATATGGAAGGTAATAGTGGCTTAGAGGTACCAGGAGACGGCCAAGGACTTTTGTTCCCAAAAATGTAACAGGAACGGGGTGAGCGAAGCCGCGGACAGCCGCTAGTTTTTAAGAACACTTGGTTGTAAATATAAATTACAAGATATTCATAAAACATTTGATCTCTTGAGTTACTGACTAAGGTATATTAAAAAAAAAGTCACTTGAAATTTTTTGCTACTTTCCAAAAAAGTCCCCTAAATCTTATACTTAGCAAAAAACTAATCTCACTATCTCCAAATTTGTTTGTGAAATCTATAATGCGGTTAAAATGCCACCCATGGCTTCGCGGAACCACATCTGGGAATCAAACCCACTACCTGCCTGCTAATCCTTTGAGCCAATGACTTTTCGCGCTTGAGTTAAAGCGGCACTTTGGAGAATTAAGAAAATAAATTGCGTTAAAACCTTTTCGGTAAAATATGTGGTTATTAAAAAAAAAGTTGAATCTAGGAGGCGGTATTATATATAGTTTCAGATGAATTTCCTAAGAATGGTAAAAAAACCAGCGCTTTCTAGAAAAAAAAAATTACATTTAATTTGAATCCTCAGGCACGGTAGATATCCATAGATCTTTTGTACTAAGTAAGCACCGAAGATTCTTTGAGCATATCTCTTCTTCTTGTTGTCACTGGATCTCTCGAACCAAGTGTGGTGAAAGGTTTTTGATGCCACCAAATCAAGTGCATGCTACCTCCTACCTAGCTACCTATCTAGTATAGTGCCAACCAGCTCGCTTACCACGAGCTCTATATGGTTATGGTAACGGTTATGGCTGTCAAATTTGTGTCAACAGTGTCAACACATTCAAACCCAAGAAGAAAATGAATGTGTGGGTCAGCCTATCTATACACAATTTGACAGCCATAGCCATAACCATATGAAGCTCGTGGTAGCCCTGCAGTTAAGTACATCTACTAGGTATTGTAGTTACTTTTACGCAAAGACATTTCACTGCTACCTTTTAAGTTACTGACGTTTGGCAAAATTTCATTTCATTTCATTTTAAGTGTGCCTCAAAGAGACTCCTTTCGTGCACTTGACACATTTTGAGCATGTATAAAGGGGTAGTCAGGGGAGTAAGTACCTTTTCTATGCCACAGGTTCACTATTTTTATACTTTTTTTCTGTTTTACCTAAATACTCTGGCCACAGACAAGATAATGTTACCTCATACCGCACTACTACGTTCGAATTTCAAAGTTCGAATGCCGTGTTCTTATTGGCCGAACAACTGTCAAAGTGACGGTTTTGTAATGACAATTGACAGCTCCATCTAGATAACCATAATCAAATTATAGTTCGAAAACTTTTTACAACTTATTTCATACTGTTGTGATACTCTGTATCTGTATGAAAATATAGTTCATTTTAGCGTGACGGAGTGTCATAATTAGCTTGTATGTTTGCATGTTTATCTGTAAATCTATGAACCGCTGACAGTACTTGCGCGCATTGCTCAGAAGAAATGAATCTGTAAATTAGTTTTGTTACAAAGAAATCAGCTATCTAATCGCGGCGTTTTGATCTAATTTTGACATTTATTTTGTTAGTTTTATTGGCGAGATATGTAACTGTAAAATTGAGGCTTGAATACACTATGAGGCTGACCACTGGCAAACCAATTAACGTTCGCTCATTTTAGCATTTTAAGATCGTAAAATCACTGAAAGTTTTTATGACAGAAGAATGAAGAAGAAGGAGAAAAGAGTTGATTGTGATTTGCATTATCTTGATACAAACAAGTTTCTCTATCAAATAGCTGAGTTGGAGTCAAACGAAAACGCGTAAAGGCCTGCGCACACCTAGGTCGCTGACGATGGCGATCAATGAAACGCTGTCAAATATCGCTGTCAAATTTGACAGCGTTTCACTGATCGCCATCGCTAGCGACCTAGGTGTGCGCAGGCCTTACGACACAACACAAACCTCACTCACTATTGCCTGTTTTAATAACGTACAAATATAATAATTTTTATTTCTTAATCATGTCAGCTAGAAGTGACAACCGCTTAAGTTCTTAATATAAATAAATCACTAAATTGCGACTAAAAAAATTCTCGAGGTCGATCCAGTGAGTTTTAATGAGCACTGATTATAATTAATAGTTATCTTGACACATGTCACACTTGTCAACGTTAATTTGTCAAAGTTGTCAAAGCATTCGATTTGACGAAAACTAAACCTTATTGCTATATACTTATGGACTTTTGAAAATGTATTTATAGGTTGATATAATCTGTTTGATGGTACCGAAAGAGTAGGTAGAATAAATTAATGATTATTATGTTGTTTTGATAGACCAAAAGCTGTATTTATTTTAATAAAGTGCACACAATTTTATTATGAGGAAGTAGTCGACGAGGAAAGAGCCTTTATATAAGTTGTTGAGAACATAAGAATCAAATCACATCAAAAATCAAAATGTCTTTATTTGGAACAAAAACAGAAGAGACAAGAATAGGAAAGATGATTAGCCATCTTGAACTACGAAAAATAAATGAATATGAACTAAAAAGAGAAGATCCTGAAGGCGACGTGAGGGAAAGAATTGACTGGCCTCTCAGCTCAGTTGGTAGTAGCTCTGCCTTCTGAGCCGTAGGTCGTTGGTTCAATCCCCACCGAAAACAAATATTTGTATGGTGAACGCAGATGTTTATTCTCTGTCTGGGTGTTATATTGTATGCTAAATAGGTATCTATGTATTTACAAACAAAAATTTATATAAGTATTATATCAGCTAAATAGCCCCAAACTAAGCAGAGCTTGTACTATCAGAACCATTTGGTAGATAGTGAGTGTTGTGTGGATTGTCTATAATATTAATTTATAAAAAAAGATTATCTAAAGTTTAATGTTAACCTCATTCTATATATTAATAAAAAACATTATTTGGTTTTTCTTATTTTTAAAACAATATTTTTAATATAAACCACAAAATATCGTTAGTTTATTACAAAAAAATACCTTTTACCTAATTATTTAAATCGATATAATTTATAACTTCAACCACAAACGATAGCACGCGAGAAAATAACCAACTTTGAAACATTATCGCTTAAGAATGGATCGGTGGCATGGATTGATAATCGACCAATGAAATATTTGAATGTACTCACAAAAATTTGAAAATAACAGCCGTTAAATATTTGATTGGTCGATCAGCAATCCGTGGAATCAGCCCTTAGCTTCAGTTATTTTTTAACCGCAAGAAAACATCTGTTTATTATTTTAAAAATAAAAAAACTGTTTTTAATAAAACAAAGGACGTGAGCTATTACGTAATAAATTGCTATTAAGGAAACTCAGGTTAAACCCATCTTCATAAGTGGGTTATGTTATACAAATGGGGTAGATATACGTTTTGTGCGCGTTTCCATTGATTCAGGTTAGTTAGAGTTGTATAAATAAAATTGTTGACAATTTATCCAACACTATCTAGACCCATTATTAAGCAGAGTTTGTATCATGGTTTGTTCTTTTTTATTTCTTTATTCTTTATTAAACACACATACAGATGATACATAAATTACAAAAGCGGGCATGTACAGAGGCGTGCTTAACCCTAAATAGAGTTTTCTAGCAAACCTTGGAGGATAGAGAGAGAGAGATTGTTTGTACAATATAGCTAATATATTTCTACAGTGTGTTAGGTTAAACGAGGGACTTATTGAGGGAGGGTATTCAGTATTCGATTCTCGTCCCAAATATGTAAAAAACCTATAACCTTAATTTGTGACGTAATTGTCCACTAAAATACATTATTCATGAACACTGAGCGCGCAAGAAGTGAACTTGTAAACAGTAAAATAATCACGCGGCAAAACACGTGCCGATCCTACCGAAAAGGAAGCTTGTGCGCAAACCCCGCCCCTTCCCTTTGTGTTGCACCGACAGGAGGACACACTCCCGCGCTGACCGCAGTCAGTCTATGCGAGTGCGCTGCTATTTCCGCATGTCTAATAGTGCGCTTCCGCGTATCGCAAAAACAACCCCGCTTACTTCGGGATAAGTGTGTCCTGTAAACGTGTTCTTTTAATAACCAAAAATGACGTCTTATCGATATTCTAATGAAGAATATTGGGATATGGTTCGTGCCTACGTGTTATCTAATGATAGTGTGCGAGGAGCCATTATTTTGTACCGAGAGATGTTTCCCAACCGCCAGATTCCGTCGTACAATCTTATGCTAGGTGTTAACCAACGACTGCGAACATTCGGTCAGTTCACCGTACCGACGCATGCCCAAGGACGAGGAAGGGAGCCATACCTAGGTAAGCCAGGTTTAAAGTACGAAGGGAAAATGGATTATACATAAAGGTCATTGACCCGCGCACATGTTCTGCGATAATATTAAATCGCTAGCGCAAGGGTGTACACACGTTGCGAGACTTTAGCGAAATTTTTGGTATGGTTCTGTCTGTTATTTATCAGTGTTTTTTTTTTGTTCATATTTTTATTAGTATCATATAATCATGCACTATTGTGGGTTTCAATATGTCCCTCGTTTAAACTGTATACTTTTTTTATAAATACTTCCTGTTGTAACACAGTTGAAACGCCGGAAATAAAGATATGCGGAAAAGACAAAAGCAATGTATGAAAATACTTGAAGTGCATCAAAGCTATACTCACTGAAGTACTTTACATCCCAGCATGTTAACGAAGTTACTCAACAGATCTGCTTATAGGTAGCTGGCAGATCGCAGAAGCGAAGAAATAAAATAAATCGGTTTCTGGTTATCAAAAGCGTGAAGTCTGTTTATTTTTAATTCCTTTGCATTTGAAACGGTCGATCTCGTTGTCGTAAGGTGTCGTACGATAATACCGTATGACAATGGAAACACTCCAAGTTATAATCCCATTTAGCGTTCCCCACTCGCTGATGGGTTAAGTGGGTGTTTAAATCCCCATTTTTGGGCCAATTTCCCCAAACACGCCCAACCGAGCGAGCCATTAGTCATAACTACCTCATTCCTAAAGTATTAGCCTCATCAAGGTGTTTTTGTTATTTTAATTTGGGTGGGAAATAGAGAAAGATAACATTAAATGTAATTTGATATTAAAAGAATGATATGGGCAGGTGTTTTATAGCCTACTCATCTCCTGAGTAGTATAGTTATAGGTTGTATTAAAAATATTGTGGACAATCTACACAACACTATCTAGCCCCAAATTAAGCCGAACTTGTAATATGGGTACTAGATATAGCTAATATAATAATTATATATTTTTTTTAAATACTTTTAATACAATAAAACACCCAGAGAGAGAACAAACATCTGCGTTCACCACACGAATGTTTTTTCTCGGTTGGGGATCGAACCCACGAGCTACGGCGCAGAAGGCAGAGCTACTACCAACTGAGCTGAGAGGCCATTAAGATCCAAAGATAGTTTTTCGACGGCGACGACGAGCGACGACCTTAAAGTTTTTTAAATTCTTTAAATCTTTTCTTTAGAAATAAAAGATTTTTTGAATAAAAACACAAGCGTTCTCAAAAAAATTAAGCTGATTTGAAAGTTTGCGTTCCACAAAAACAGTTAAATCTCTAAAAGAGATTAGCTAATTTCTGTAATTTGCGGTGACTTTAGATTAGATTAGTGAAGATAAGCCATCTTTTTGCTAAAAATTAGTTTTTTGGTCACTTTGTTCAACAATATTGCCGAAAAACTACTTAATGGTTTTTAAGTAGTTAAGTACTAAGCACCGTTAACTGGTTTCCAGAGGGCTTAATCTAGGGTTCCTTTCTCCAATTCACACAACACTATATAGCCCCGAACTAAGCAGACTGGTCGTATTGTATATAAAACAAAAAATATCTATACACGTATTGTATTATGTATATCAGTTATCTAGCACCCATAACACAAGCTCTGCTTAGCTTGGGGCTAGATAATGTTGTGTGAATTGTCCAGCATTATTTATTTGTTTTGTATATTTATTTATTTATAGCTTGTACATAAGTACTTTGAATACAATACAACACCTAGACACAGAACAAACAGAAAGGTGTGTATAAAACAAATAAATTCATTCACTAGTTTATTTAGTCTGTAGAATTGAGGTGTGGTAATTGTTCTGTTTCACTCACTCTCTTTCATTTTCCATGTAATTCGGTGCGCAACTCAAGCGACAATAAAAATCCATATTTCAAGTATTTTGTTATTTATTTAACAAGGTGCTACTTTGAGGTGCACGTAAAACCCTTTCACCACACTGGGACTGGTTAGACATAGGTATCTAGTGACAAGAATGAGATCCTAGATGGAGTTTCACAGTCCTGGCTATAGGCCCGTAAATTAAATCACTGCTACGGAAATTCACTTTACTTATTTGTAGTAAACGCGTTAGATTTGAAACCTATAAAATGGCTCTAAATGGAGCTGAAACCTAATTAGCCTCAGAGCCTTTGCTAATACGATCGACAGATATCGAGTCCATATCCTTAACACGCACACGATTTGAACGTGTGTGTATAATTCCAATCCAGAGTAGGTAAGTAATAAAACAAGTTTATCTCAAGAAGCAAGCAATAATTTATTTACACACGAATATGGTCAAGCAAATCACAAAACGCAACGTTAGCGCGATCTAGGAATGTTACAAATTTTGGGGCGCCATCTAGTTCTGAATTGTGTAAACCTAACTTAAAATAACATTAGACATACCGCCCACCAAGAACGACATTTGTTGTTCTTCACTACCGCCCACCATGAACACTGTGAGACAGGTTAACAGAAACTTATAACAACTAAAGGTACACAATCATAAATAACAATATTCAAACTAAACTTACAACTAAATCAATACACAAATTTAATGTTACCACATGAGCAATCTGGTCTGCACCAGGATAGGATGCCTATCAACCACTCTGCCTAACATCCAACGAGCTGGAGGAAGGTAATCTTCCTTGACTAAAACAATGCCGCCAATAGGTTCTGAAATCAGTTTTGACCAGTTATACCTCTACAGACACCCGACTAAATACTCGTTGGACCACCTTCGTCAAAAGTCTCGCACCATTCCTTGAGTCACCTGCCAACGTCTCACAAAGCTGATGTTACCTTGTTCAAAGATACGCTCAGGTATGATGACTATCGGTTCGCCAATGAAGAAGTATCCTGGTCTGAAAAATACAGGTTCATAGTACCTTAAAGGTTTCAGCTTACCCTTTGATTCCAACTGGCCCTGTCTTATACAACATTCTAATGCTTTGTTCTTCAAGAATCTTGGCCACTGAATAGGATCACCGGGTGACTCATCACTATCTACCACGAGATGAACCTTGATTTTTCTTTGCTCCCGATCAGTAGAAGACTTTAGTGCCTGGTAAGTAACATCTGACCCTTTCCGCAATTCAAATCCTTCCTTACTTAACTCGTCTGTCTTCTCCTTCAGTGGCTTCTTACCATTATCTACAGTATGGTAACCAGTTAGCAAGTCATCACCGTTCAACTCTGATTTGATTCTTTCAGCCACGTCCGAGCACTCCATCGCTTCTTCAACTACAACCTGTTGCAAAGTCTTCAAAGATAAGTATGGAGCCGGTGCTGAATTAAATGTCTTTCTTACTAATTCGTGTTTTTCTGTTTCAGATTCCGGATCTTCGGCGACTTCTTCGATGACGATTTTGCTGTCATCTACATCGGATTCAACTTGCCCACACTTCATCAGCAACTCATCCACACAAGCATGCATGTTTACCACAACATTATGATGACAGTGCTGATCATCCTCAGCCTCATCAATATGCGTGTTGTGTGTTGAACCTGATATGACCCATCCCAACGCAGTACACTGAGCAATCAGCGTGCCGTTAGGACCCTTCATCAAGCCTTCTTTGATAATTTTTCCATAAACGTCTGCGCCAAGCAAAATATCAATTTTACTAGGCGTGTGGAATTGAGGATCGGCGAGGACTACGTCCGCTAACTCTGGCCACTCCACATATTCCACCTTATCTGACGGAAGAAGACTCGTTATCTTACTCAAAACATGTGCACGTACCTGCAGTTGAATGCTGGGATCATGGCGCGACTGAATCTTTACTGTGACAATGTGCTTAGAAGCTAAATTGCCTTTATCGCCACCTAGCCCGGATATGTTACTCTTGCTTAAAACTTTCCGGAGTCCCAGCGCTTGTACTGCTGATTCTGTTACGAAGGACGCTTGCGAGCCCTGGTCAACAAGAGCTCTAAGCAGCAGTGAACGATTGTCATCTGCTTGAGCTCCCACTACCGCTGTGGCTAACAGAATCTGATTCTTAGTTCCCGGATTCTGGGAAAAATGTGCCTTAACACTAGACGACTCGTCTTGAGTTGTCTTGACTTGTTCGATAGCTGGCTTGACTTCTCCTTCCAACTCTGATTTGGCTAAAGCTGTTGATGTTGATGTTGGACTTTGACTCGGGTGGAGCAACGAGTGGTGTTTGCGTTTACATATATGACACCTAGACATAGCTCGACAAATGTAGGCGGAGTGGTTCCTACCTAAACAATTAAAACACAGACCATTTGTCTGCACAAAGTTTTGTCTCTGTTCAACGCTATTATTTGAAAACTCATTACAATTGGCTAACTTATGCTCTTCCTTTTTGCAGTATGGACAAGTGACCGCAGCATCGGAATCGGTTGACATTGCATGCATAACATTGACCCTTTGGTTCGAAGAATTTGGCTTTGTCTTTGGCTTGGGATCCATAAACTCCAGTGCTCTGAATCGAGATTGCAAAAATTCCCGCAGTTGATCCAAGGTCGGCAATTCATCGGACACGCTTATCTTCAGTTCCCATTCCTTCCGTGTCTCTGAATCCAACTTTGAACAAACTGTGTGAATTATGATTGTATCCCACGAGCTAACAGATACTCCCAAATTCTTCAATCCATTTAAGGTTTCGTTCATCACATCCAACATATCCTTGATTGCACTGCTTGACTCATTACCGATGCTGGGTTGATTCATAAAACGCTTCAACAGACAGTTGGCCAAATATTTCTTATTATTGTATCTACTATTGAGAGTCGACCAAGCTTCTTCATAACTGGCTGCCGTGATCGGTACATGCCTTAAAAGTTGCTCGGCCTCTCCAGACAACTGACTCTTCAAGTAATGCATCTTCTGCACATCGTCAATTGAAGAGTTGTTATGAATCAACGATACATATAAATCCTTAAAGGTTGTCCATTCTGCATAGGACCCGGAAAACGTGGGGATCGAAATTTTGGGCAATCTAACACTTGACTCTATATTTAATGCCGTGTACGAACTAGACTGGGTAGATGACTTTATCGCACTTAAAGCATCTCTCATCTCTGACTTATACTCTATATACATCTCTTCCATAGCCTGAAACACGTCCTCTTTCATGTATGTGGTTTCGTCAATACCGTCTTGCTCAAGTAACTTTCTATGATTGTCTGTAATTATATTCCACTTTGCATCTAAAGATTCTATTCTTGTTAACAAATAAGATTCTTTACACAGTCGTTCGTTTGGTGACTTTTTGAAAGTCTCATACGCTTTTTCAACTGCTGACATAAAACCTAACTGAGCTTTAGCGAGTGAAGTCAACGACATGATGAAAGTTACTTTAAGTTTAAACCAAACACACAATAAACTTTTCTAAGTCTAAAATATCCACAAATTTTTCTAAGTCCAAAACCAAATCACAAAATTTTACAAGTGTTTGAGATTCGCTCCAAAATCGGGCATAGGTTCCCCGTCACTTCACTTTTTCCTAAATTATTCTAAGTCTTAGCTAGCATGCACAATTTCTAAAGTCCAAATAAAATCTTCAAATTTCTTCTAAGTCTCTTGAACAAAATATTATCACAAAAAGTACTCACAATTTTTTCACTGGCAAACCACACACTGTCTCGCTGCTGTAGAGCTGGGCTTCCTCTCGGCCAATGGTATCCTCCTTGCGCGCCTTGCCTCCGTCACTCCTCAGACGGCACCGTCACGTGACCTCCCACGTCACGGTTGATTGTGACGTCAATGCTGCCACTCGCCGCGCAAAGGCTCACCCTGCCTTAGCCGTACTCCTCCACTTGCAACTGTGGTCGTCGGGTTACCCGTACGTACCCGTACCCGTACCACACACTGACTCAACTGTCAGCCGACGATCCCTTTCCCTTGTACTGGGAGGGAAGTTTGGTACAAGCACACCCAAAGGATTGCCCTCTGTGGTCCAGTGCGTTTGTAGCAAAACCAAAAAAATCTTCCATCAACATCCGACTCGGAAGGACCATGTATAATTCCAATCCAGAGTAGGTAAGTAATAAAACAAGTTTATCTCAAGAAGCAAGCAATAATTTATTTACACACGAATATGGTCAAGCAAATCACAAAACGCAACGTTAGCGCGATCTAGGAATGTTACAAATTTTGGGGAGCCATCTAGTTCTGAATTGTGTAAACCTAACTTAAAATAACATTAGACAGTGTGCGTTAAGGGGCCGTCTAACCTTTGATTTTTGTTTAATTTTTTTATTTAACCTATCTTGTCCCACTGTTGGGCAAAGGTCTCCCAAAAACTTCCACTTATCTCTCTCTCGAGCCTCCTCTCATCTTCTCCTACATCAACCTTTGATATCGATGCAATTAAGTAGGTACAGCATGGGGTTCTGCAAAAAGGGCGTTTTAAAATAATTTAAAAATATAGAACGCACGAGTGATGCCACTGTTGTTCCAAGCGTCCATATGCTACGGTAATCACTTTCCATCAGGTGGGCCATATGCTTGTTTCCTAACTTAGTTGTATAAAAAAAATATAAAACTGGTGTCACAAAATATCAGCCCCAGATTTTGATCGTGAGGCAAGTTAGGTATTCCCTCCATCCTCAGGTAAGCCAGATACTGTACTCTATAGCTAACCTGTAAGAACTAATCAAGCTAGCGCCAAGAAACACCATGACTAACTCAACTAACTGCTAATAAGTGACTCCAATCATTGATAGTTCCATAAAATTCTATATTCAAACACGCTGAAGTAATATAATAAAATAAACGGTCATGCCCTTAACAAGCTTACAACTGTGTGAGAACTTCAATTCGCACGTAAACACCACTGTCGTGTCTGTGTGCGCGTCTACGCCTGTGTGTGTGTAAGCGCGAACAAGTTGTTTGTTCAGAGATTTAATACTCGGTAAATTTCTTCACGTTTACTTGAGGGTGTTAAAGTATAAGGCCGTAAGTGGACTTTGCAATTTTTCGTAGTTTTCTCGTTTTGATAATTTGATTGTAAAACAGCATATTTAGAGATACATTTTAAATAATAGACTGTCTCACCTTATCATAAATGTAAAAAGTTTACGTCATGTCGAAAAGTTTAGGTCATGGGTTCGATCCCAATTGAGAACAAATATTTGCGTGGTGAACACAGATGATGGTTCTCTGTGTCTGTAATATTTATTTATTTATCTTTACATTAGTTTTGTACTGCAAATTAATAAATCCTTTGGGAAATAAAATGAAACGGAGAAGTAAATACTATGTGAGAAAGTAAATTTTATTATTAAGGATGTGAATGTTAGGTATTGCTTATTGCTATGTAAATGAGATGTCAACAAGCTTTCCCAACTTATTACTATTGACAAAAGCCGTTGTTTGTCCGATTTATTGCTTTTAATATTTTAATTAAACCAACACAATGATAAAACTGACAATGAGAATTTATTTAAAACGCCAATTTAACACATAAAATTGAAAACGCCAATAATTCAGCTTTTGCAATTACTGCTTTTCTCTTGAGGCCCAGTTAATGGGATATATCATAGGCGTCTGTTTGCGCATGGCAATTGATTGCAACTTTACAACATGCCAGCAAATTGGTAGAAAGAGACCGCAACAATCGCATCCTGCTCTGTTTTACACGAGTGTGAAAAGGACAGCTATCACTTGTAAGGGTTTGTGAGAGCGTAAATGGCGAAGCCACAGAATATAATTCTCCGTACAGAAGTTACACTAAACAGACACTTTATAAAGCTGTGAAATGTTCGCAAGCGAAACTCAAACCTAAAGTAAGTGTATTATAGTTCGGTTCCATTTAATAAAGTTAGATGATGCCATAACTTTTCAGTATTCTTTTGTACTCCTTTGAGTATTTTTGGTTCTTAATTTTGCATATTAAAATTGTAAATTCAAAAAAACGTCACATTTTTTTATTTTTTTTATTTTGAAATACAATTTTAACAGGATCCATCTTGTTGAAGAAAAAATATCGACTATACTTGCGTCCTTCTTTGGCTTCACTTGTATACGGTATGTGATTTTTTTATTTGTAATACTTATAAAAACAACGTTATTACAACAAACTACTTTTTTTAACATTCATTTTAAATGAGAATTAAAAAATAATAAAGTGTGTATTAACGTGTTAACTAGTTTTTTAAACACTTAAATCTATTCTTAAGGAACTATTAAAACATAAACATGCCAGTTCGCTTTAATAATGAAAATTGATTAACAATAATTATACGTTTAGCTATATTTTTAAGTTATTGACTTCGTTTTTATGTTATTTTTTACGCAAGAAGTATGGAAATGCTAATTTTATTGCTATAATAGCGTTTTAAACGTAGCCTCATGATTACAAAGCACACTGTCTACTAAACCGTGATACAACTGTGGCCACCTGTAAACCAATATAAAAATTAATTCTTGGAATTTGGTCATGATTAGAAAAAGAGGATAGGTAGGTACTTCGCGGACGAAGTCACGAACCAACTAGTATTTTGTATTTATATATTTATCTCACTTAAGCTAAAATCAAGAAGAAAATTAGGTTTGTTTAAAAAAAAATTGAAAACCCAACAAAATACACATAATCCTGACAAAATGGTAAAGCCCCGTCAGGTTTCTTGCTTGTCTGTCGAAAAAATATAAAACTATGTAATAATTATGTATAACTTGTGTTGCTTTGGTAGAATTGTCCGGTAGCACTGTAAAAATCGCCAGACGATCACCAGCATTTAGACCATTCAAAAAAAAGTTGCTATGGTAGATAAGGTCCTTAATTGGTTTTTCGTGAACTATATAAATTTTTACGATTCGGTATAATCATGGTTATAAATGAAATTAATGTAAAGTGTGAATAAAAACGGATTTAATTAATAATTAGAAGCAAAATACATTTAACACGTTGCTAGGTGAGTATTAAAGTTTTTAACGCATTAATAATTAGGTATGTGAATTAATTTTCGGTAGTTCAAAATCATAGTTAATTTTATCACCTATGGTTTATTGCGAGTTGCTTCGAACAGGTATTTAAATGGGGTATAAAGTAATTAATGGCAGGAAATAAGTTTAAGAAACCCTGTGAGTGGGTAATATTATAATTATGATGAAAATAAAGTATCAGACACATGCTTATCTATGGACCAGTAAAAGCTGAACAGAATGATACAAAATTAAAGTATCTGGGATTGAGGGGCTTATCTAATTTGAAGTTAAAACTTCTTGCCTGGTAGAGATCACTGTTAGCGTAAAGGCCATCCATTTTTTTACTGTGACTATTTATTTTTTTAAGCTAAAAACTGCATACTTACCTAGCGTGTCATGGTAATCAATAAAGAGTTATCTACCTATTATATATTTTCTTTAGGCGGGCTTCATAATTTTTTAAGGTGGGAAAAAACCCATGAAGTCGTGGAATCACGTCACCTGTCTCGTAACCGACACCTCTTCGGCAAAGCTCGATAAGCTTCGCCAAAAGTCGGAGTGTTAGCCAGTGTCACAAATTTATTTGACCCACCTCAAAAATGCTCAAGCCTGCCCGAAGAAGTTGTCACCTCAAAAACTTTCCTTCAATGAGAATTTCAACCAGTGTACTCATTTGGCTATAATGAAATAATTTATAGACATCTTTGCCGTTCTTGTCACCAATTTGAATAAGCTGACTCAAAACAAAATATCGCATTTTTATTGGGAATCGATTTATTTTAATAGCAGGCAATTTCAACGTAATAAAAATAAAAGCGTTGAGTGAAATCTGATCAGCCATTAAAATAAGGAGTTTTGCGAACAGGCACCATCGTTATAATACTATAATTGTTATAACCCGGCTTAATAAAAAGACGCTTTATAACCAATAATAATTATGCCATCCTAGGGTTAGAGTGAAAGATAGCTATAGTCAACACAGGTGTTAGAGTGAGAGGTAATGATTTCCTTGACTTCTATGGGTTGTTTCATTACTGGTACGGGTTATATTTTTAATAAGAAATGTCAGAAGTAGCTTGTGATTTTTTCTAAGGGTTTTGTTTCATTACAACATTATGCGACAACTAACTGGCTGTCTATAAAGAGGTGCGAGTTCGATGCTTGTGCATAAGTGCATGATACAATAATATTTTGATTCCAGGGCTGACGTGACTAGTATGGTTTTCCAAGTAATATTGACCTGGGATTTTTTTAATAATTACGGAGACACAAAAATAAAATAAAACTATTTTTAAGTCTGGCTCCGAGCTTGATGTGAGCCAAAGTAATTTCTTTTATTTTTTAATTTTGATGAACCAGAATGCTATTTTTTATAAAATATATCCGAGTGAGATTTGAACCTGCGACCCTTTTCTTGATAATGGAATGTGCAACTGCGCCGACGGAGCTCCGACGGGGTGCTTGACGAACTTGAACATGTAGCCTTTTTATTGATTTAAATTTGCATATTGATTCGGCTATTCAGCCGAATCGTGTGGCATCGAATGAGAATTCAAGAATCAATACAAAACAACACTGGATATTATAACCGAATAAATAAATATCTCGCCCCTCGTAAAGAAGGTCGCAACTGACAGATACGGCGAGAATCTTTACATGCGTCGCAAAACACGCGTATTTCATTTATATTTTTGTAAATTAATTTTTGTGCACCCCGCTTTGTTTTTTTTAGAGAATTATTAAATTTTTGCATAATAAATAAATCTAAGCAGAGCTTGTATAATGGGAACCAGATAGCTAATATGATACTTTACCTTTTTTTTGTAAATACTAATGAACACAATATAACACCCAGCCATCAAAATATTAGGTGGGTTTAACTACTTGATGATAATTGGTTATAGAATAACAGCTTCTCCTGCTTTTAGTGAAAGGTTTATAGGTATTTATTTCTTTCTTATTTATTAATATGATTTGCTTGAAAGAATTTCATAATAATATACAATGTCTTAATGTTATTATTACTGTCACCCAATTTAACCGTTACTTATATAGCAGAAAACTAAATACTAAAAATATGTATTTTTTTTAAATTAGCCTCAAAAATTTGAGTTTTAAGAAGAAATAACTGAAGTCTCATTTATCAGTCAAATAAAATAAAATTACCCTTATTTAAGCACAAAAACAGTAAACGTAGGCGTTTTAACAAATCGACCATCATAAAGCGATATCAATATGAGATAAAATCCTTTTTACAAAATCACTAACAAACACAAATTAAGATCCTACAAAGGGCGTATGTGACACATTTGTGCTTAAGTTACACCACTAAGCAAAAAGGCCGTAACTTTTAAACGTACCAGATGAATATTAACGCAATCACCTTTTGAATAAAGTTCAAAATGGTAAATCCTGAAAACGTAGTTACGTCTTTTTACTTGAGCTGAGTTGGAAATCAGATTGTCACCTCCGAGATGATACAATAAAGCTTAAAGTAAAGGTGAGTGTTGATTGTTCAATTTAATTAAATCTCGTAATGTTGAAATTAAATAAACAAACACATAATTTTTTTTCAAGTTCATTAATATTAATGAACACACACACACACATTCTGCAAAACAATAAACCTACTGGTAAAACAGTACATATTACAAAACATGAAAGCATTAAAAGTTGAGGCAGAATTCGCGTCCGGAATTGATGTTTCAGCCAATCGACTGAATGGTCTTTTCCTGAATATGTGTTCTGTGGACTGGTCTTCCAAATACGCCACACGGGAATCTGAAAAAAACAATAGAAATTAGGGTGCATTATCATAAGATTTTTTATAGGTATTTTGTCTCATTGTGAGTGTTTTTATAATATTTAAGCTGTAAAAAGTAGCACGTTAATCATCATAATTATCTACACACTTTAATTTTTTTTTTGTAAACCTACAGTGTCCAACTGCTGGGAAATGGTATCCCACAAAATCTTGCATTTACCACGATCTTTTGCATCTTCTCACCAATTTTTGACGTGACAACGTCTTATATTTTGATGAAGCCTGCTGCATGCACGTAATAACATGACTTATGCGGCGTTACCTTGCTCTGAGGCGTTCTATTTAAAACTTGAAGTGTAAGCGAGAGCGCGGAACGAGCGACAAAGAGGCACGCACGGCCTCCGCGTTCGGCAGCGTTCGACATCTGTCTCTCTCCTACTTGAGTGAGCAATGCGTCCGCGTGGACAGCTGTATGACGTTGTCACGTTCAACTATCGTCAGTAAACCGACTTTACAGACAACCGATTTTATTTTCCTGAACTTCAAGATCAACTCTCCAACGTTTCTCTGGCACCCAAGGATTTGTAGTGTTATAATTTAATTGGATTGTGAACACGCCCTAACAACGCAGAAAGACCACGCTTTGGTTACCACTTTTATGTGTACAGGATGTCGTAAAAGCCTTAAATGTAGTCATTTTTCCTTATAATTAAATAATAAACGTTTTGTGAGAGATTTTGTTTATGAAAGCACTGATCTCACGGTATCTGACCGTAATTGATATAATATAAATTTATATAATTTTTCTTATTGCTTTCATGACACATGGTTCCTTCAAACCAATGCAATGTGGAGAAAGGATGGGCCTCTCAGTTCAGTTGGTAGTAGCTCAGCCTTCTGCACCGTAGGTCGTAGGTTCGATCCCACCAAATAATGAATAAATAATGCGGACAATCCACACAACACTATCTAGCCCCAAATTAAGCAGGGCTTGTACTATGGGAACCAGATAACTGATATAATACATACATACATTTTTTGTGTAAATTTTTACTTAGAATACAACACCCAGACAGAGAACAAACATCTGCGTAAACCACACAAATATTTGTTCTCGGTGGGGATCGAACCCACGACCTGCGGCGAAGAAGGCAGAGCTACTACCAACTGAGCTGAGAGGCCAGTCAAATGTTATCGTGCTTCTACCTCATTTGTGCCATGTATTTAATTCCAAAATAAACATTTTTGATTTAATTTGATTCGCTATTTCATATTTATTACCAACAACGGTGTTGCAATCGTGCCTTTAAAGTTCAAAATTATGTCAAAATTGACAGATGCGACTAAGGTTTTATTGCAACATAATTTACGCAATAGGCCTGCAGCTAGAGTCTGCGCAAGATAAGTCTGCGCGTGACAGATGGCGGAAATTGTGAATAAAATGGACTAAAAAGACATCATCCGAACACAAATATGAATGGGGAAATCGTTGTATCATATTTGTGATAGAAAGATTATTTCAAGTCAGTTTTTTTACATTTTCCACCATCTGTCCCGCGCAAAGATACCTTCCGCTGACTCTAGTCACCATGGAGGTCGTCAAAAAACGTTATTGATGTATTTGTTTCTTTAAAAATAAATAACCAAGCGCGTAAAAAAAGAAAAAATCTCATTTATTCTCTAAAGAAGAAATAAAATTTTATTGTAACACTCTAAACATCGAACAGACAAATAAATCGAATAAATCGACGCTTCGAATAGTTTTCATCAGATAGAACATTGTTTTCGTGCGATTGTTGGATTAAGGCTTAAGCAATTCCATAATATACCACTGTCAGGCTATGTTACTCCGCACTTGCTTTAAAATCAACTTAAGTCCTATTGCTATTACATTAAGATTCAATATTCAAATATGCAGGTCTCAACCGAACCTACTTATTTGCTCTTCTAGGAGTTGAGACTCTGGGTCCGTGGGGAACCGAGGCCTCGCGGGTCTCCAAAATGTTGTCTAGGCGACTAATCGAAGCGACGCGTTACCTAAGGGCTGGTGGGTATCTGGCGCAGCGCATTAGCATTGCTATTCAGCGTGGCAATGCCGCCAGCGTCTTGTAGACGCTTCTGTTTGGTACTGATTTGGATCAGGTGAGCTATCTATCTCGATTCTGCATCTGCAGACCGTTACAATCGATCTAGAGATAGGCTCAACTAGGATAGGGCTAAGGGATAGCTCAACTGATTCTTGTGTATTTTGTACATTTTGAAAATATTTGTTGAATTGTAAGTTTCTTCGTGTAATTTATATAAAATATCCGTAATTATTTATATAGTAAAGTATTCACGCACCTACACAATATATTATTTTAATAAAATATATACGAAAAAAAGATTTTTAAGAATTTTGCAGGGGCCATAACTTTTTTCAGGGATTTTTTAAAAACACTAGAATTAAATACTACGCTGTCTATTATATTTACCTATGCTCTTCTTCTTATTGTGTCACTGGTTCTTTTAAATCAGTGTGGTGAAAGGGTTTTAAGTGCTCCTTTCGTGCGCTTGACACATGTTTTCGAACTTTTTAGGTTCTACGACATGCAGGTTTCCTCACGATGTTCTTCTTTCTTTCTCTAAGTATTCTTTATTGTACACATAGAAAATATAACATTAAATTTTGGACAGAGAAACTCACTGCTTTAATATTGTCTGTTTTCAGTGAGCTCATTTAAATCAAATCAAATACAAAGTATATCTTTTTTTTTATTTCACTCAACGTAATATTTTATTAACTTATTGTTTTTGGTCAACTGTAAATAAAAAACGTTTGGTACTGACAGCTTCCATATCTTTTATGCCATTTTATTCGTACCCTTGTGATACCCAGCAGCCTTATTGTCTAACTCAGCGGTTCTCAAACTTTTTTGGTCACGGAACCCTTTTGACAAGCAAAATACTTGACGGAACTCTACAATAAAACAATAGTTTTTAAAAGTGTATTCTTCATTATAGAAGCATAATAAAATAACAATGTAACAGTTACTAATTATTTAGATTTTTTTCTTAATTCTTGCGGAACCCCTACAGGGGTAGCGCGGAACCCTAGGGTTCCGCGGAACACACTTTGAGTACCGCTGGTCTAACTCAACTGGTAATTGACATCAACTTCACTTTTGACATTTGAAACTTAGCTTCAACTTTAACTGTCACTTTCGTATTGTATAGCTATCTGACGTAGGCAACACCATTACCACCGAAATTCAAACCCAGTGAATGAATGAAACTCGATGGAACTCATTCCATGTTCGAATCTACCACAGATTCAAGCATAGTTATTATCCAGCATCGTCAAAGAGAAACATCTAATCTCACAATAGCAATTATTTCTTCTGTGACCGTGACTCCGAGAGATCTGCTGTCTCGCTTCCACTTACAATATTTTGTACAAGCGTTGTAGTTACGTCTCTTTCCTACCAGCAGCCAATGTTCATTCACACCTGCACATTATTTGGTTTGTTTATTTGTTTGAATGTTTAAATTGTCTTATTTTAAGGCTCGTTAGACGGACGAGAAGAATAAGATGGTAACTGATTGGGTAAGTTATTGTTTTGGAATTCGTTTGCTGATAGAGATGTTTCTTGAAAAGTATCTTTCTCTAGTTTATGATTACTTATATAATTAATTACTTTAGTTAATATAGCTGTATTGATAATAAATCTTGAACTTAAGTGAAAGATTCATAACTCTTATATGACAAGTTTTTAGAGAAATAAATAATGGAAAGACGCATGTGTAACTTTAAACATCGAACCTTAAACTTTAACTTGATCTATGTGAAACATTAAATAAACATTAATTTTGTCATATATTTCATTTATTTAATTACAATTTACAATAGTGTCTAAAATTCATAACCTAAAAAATAATTAATAATTGAAAATTACAAATTTCATTTTAAATAGGCACATGTCACAATATATTAAAATATCTGACTTTAAAAAGTCTCAATAACTTACCTGTGCACGGCGCGAAAGATGTGTAAAAAATGCTAGTGCCACCTTATTCCTCTCGCTTGAACGACCATACATCTCGTTAGCGCCTGCATATAAATTTGTCCGTCTGTCTGTCTGTTGAACATTATCTAACTATGCCTTAATCTGTGCCTTACTGAGTAATTGTTAACTAAATTACTGTGTTCCAATATTTTGTGGATGGGTTTTTTGACCTGTTCAAATAAATTAGGAGTAAAATAGAGGTTTTTTGGTATTGATATTCAGATGGGTTGAAGTTTTTGAAGACTATAGTAAGGCTACCGCGAATTTTAGATGGTTGGGTGGCTCCGTATGGCTATAGCCATGATTACACATACATTATTACATAAACATGTAATAATGCCCTGTACATGATTACATGTACAGGGTACGTTTACGTTGTGTAAGTGTTTGAATTGTAGACCGTTCTATTAATTAAATAAATTAATAGATAAAATAGAAGGTACAGGACTGGCTTCAAACCCGCGACCTTAGGATCAGAAGGCGGGGTTTCTACCATTAGGGTACCAGTGCACTCATTTTCTAATATCATCATCAGCCTGAAGAAGTCCACTGCTGGACATAAATACAGGTAGGTTAGGATATACTAATTTAAATAAAATGTGATCCCGCAAAGTATTAGAAATGGCTCTATCACACTTATCGTAGATCTCTGAGTTAACTAATATGGTGTCGTTCTTCCCGCGTTGAACTGTGTACATAAAAATGCATAAGTAAATATAAAATTAAATTGCAGCGCCTAAAAAAGCATATTTATTTCTATTACTATTGAAATATCCACTATCATTCCAGTACCCACAAATCTATTTATTTATTTTATCTATAGTAATAGTGTAAACAAATTCATTATTGGACCAACAATTTTTATGGCTACCTCAATATCTATGTAAGAATATCCTTATCTTAATCTTATGGTATTTTTATCTTAAATCTTTCCAATAGAGTCATTATCATTAGACTTCGTAACGTGACACGACACCTGGCGGAGAATTCAACAATTAGGATAGTCTGGAACACGACTTTTTAACGCGACTTTTTGTCGCATAAATATGTTATCAGTCCCCAAAATTAAATTGCTAGCAGCATCTCTGCTCTAGTAATCTACGGTACCTACAAATTGATCAAGCAAGTTCGTATGTGCTAGCCAACTCTGATATAGTTTTTACGCCACCCAAGCCTTCTGTTGTGGCCTAAATATTCACGTTCCTATAATAACCGGAGATAACTGCGGAGTTTTCAATTTATTACCGAGTTTACTTAAATTACATAGAAAATACACACGTGACTCGACAGCCTGCGAATATTCAAAATATTCTGTCACTAATTGGTAGTTACCAATGCTTGTATTCATAATGGTCTTATATCAGTCATTTAGCATAGCACTTCGTTAAGTTTGCTGCATTCTGTATTTGTTGGCCTAAAAGTAACAAGTGACAAGAGACTTTTAGCGAGTCGTTAAAAAGTGTCAGGCATGAAAAGAAAGAAACAATATTTGCGTTTAACTTATCATCATTTGACATTAGAGGTGAGCTTTGTGCGTCGCAAAACGGACTCTGCCTCAGCATATGTTAGTTGGCTAGCAACCAACGCTGATCTACCGACAGGGCTGGCATGAGTGAGGAGTTAAAGCTTTGCGACCAAAAGTCGCGTCCGACACCTTTTCCCAGCCTCCCCAACACATTTGAGGTGAATTAATGTGTGTTAGACCAAGTTTAGACACTTCCTATAGAGTTGTTAAACATTTTACTGCATTGTACAGTGCGGAAGATGTATTCCTGATGTTTTTCGAAAATAATTAGTTAGGTATCGATTTCTATGTTTTTGAAAATAAAAAGAGTTTTCCAACGAAACGGGAGGTCGTTGGTTTCTATTGTCAAATTTATGGTGCGTGTTCGAAATGGACATATCCATGTAAATGAGGTAAGTTACGGACGTAGGTTTGAATACCGTCGTATTTTAAGTAATATATTGAATGTGATTGAGGTAAGTGGAAGGTTTTGGACGGGACCCTTGCCTAGCAGTGGGACAAATTACGGACAAAATTAATTATAACAATAATAATAAAATATTGAACGTAGTCTGTACTGTATTGATCAAACAGCATGGTGGACGGATGACATTGTGAGGATTGATCCGTGATGGCTTAAATTCGTTCCTCCTGGAAGTCTATTGGAGTAGCTTATGTCTAGAGTAGGTCGTCTTAGGCCCGTATTCTGAAACAGTGCTTAGGTCTGAGTCGAGCCTCAAGCACAGATTTTTGACACTTTTCAATGGAGAACTGTCATAAAATCTATGCTTGAGGCTCGACTCAGACTCAAGCGCTGTTTCGGAATACGGGCCTTAGACTGATGATGATTATTTGGCAATAAAACAGCCTAAAACACGGTCATCTTTCATTGATTTATAAGGCAATTTTTTATCACTGTTACAATTTCATTTCACACTATCTAAAGCACTGGTTTCGATCTTACGGTCGCGGGTTTTATTCCACTCATTTATCTATGGATTATTCCGTTCGGAAAGCTTATTTACGCAATTCTAGTGCTATCAAACGGTGAAGGAAAACATCGTGAGGAAACTTGCAGCTTAGCCGCACGTATTGACCATGTCTTTCCTGTGGATGAGGCCGACTAAGCTGTAAGGATGGTATAATTGCCGGGCAAGCCTATTCCATCTAAAATCCTGTCCCAGGCACTACAGCGTCTGGTAGAGTAAGTAGGGGCATGAGTAAACACCAGTTGCCCCTCACGTTATATAAATCATCTACAATAGATGCATAGGCCTGTTTACTTATATTTCACACATCCAAACAATTCTATAACACGTTTCCTCGTACCACCCACTGTTTGCTGTTGTGCCTCTAGCACCGTATTGCTGCTTTTATCATTATCATCATTTTCTTTTCCTTCATCAGAGTGGAGAACTAAAACAGTTCGGAAGAGAGAACTAAGAACGGAGTTTTAGTTCTCCACTCTTCTCTATTAGCCTTAATTTTTTTTTGACTGGCCTCTCAGCTCATTGGTAGTAGATCTGCCTTCTGCGCTTTAGGTCGTGGGTTCGATCCCCACCGAGAATAAATATTTCTGTGGTGAACACAGATGTAGGTTCTCTGTCTGGTGTTATATTGTATTCTATGTACCTATGTTTTTACAAAAAAAAAAGTATTTAAGTATTATATCAGCTACCTGGTTCCCATAGTACAAGCTCTGCTTATTTTGAGGCTAGAAAGTGTAGTGGGGATTGTCCGCATTATTTATTTATTATTTCAACAGTCACTTTTTTCTTACCCATGTCATCCTTCACACAGTCCATCCTTCTTTTCTTTGCCTATTTCTTTGGTCTACCTAGTAGAGGTACACCCTACACCCATCCACATTCATATCTAGCACACTTCTCGTTACATGGCATTCTTCCCTTCAACATGCCCGTACCACGCTAACCTATTGCTCCTCATCTTTTCAGATGGATCTTTTTTGCTGATTCGTTTTTAGATGTATAGAAAATAGAAATAACTAACTCTCGACTGAAAGGGTGTTATAAGTTTAAGGTATGTGCATGTTTTTTTATAAAACTAGCTGATGGAACAAGCGTATGGCTCACCTGATAAGTGGTAATCATCGCTTAGAACAAAGCATTGCCTCGTAGGTCACGCACGTCAGGAGCATGCCCTACAATACACTGCCCTGCATCCATTAACTTGCGGCATACAGATGTTCAGCCTCACGTGCCAGTAATGTCACCGGCACCCACACCCTTCAAACCGAAACACAGCGATGCTGCTTCACGGCAGAGATAGGCATGGTGGTGGTACTTCCCCGGACGAGCCACACACAAAGAGCTCTACTAGAGAGTATCAAATCTTTGGGATTTTCCTTTTAAATAGACGCTTTATGTCAATAAAAACAATGTATTTGTTTTTTTTCTACGTATGAACACTCGCTAGAGAACTCTTTGGAACTGGTGCTCAGCCCCCTGGTGAGAATCAGTGTGAATAAAATGATCCATTTTGACAGGTTATTGTCACTTCTAATACAATAATCTATCACGATAATGGTTCTGTTGTTCACTGTTACCTATTTGTTTGTTTTTGTTATAAAATATACTTAGATATAAGCTAGTGGAATTTCATTTCATTTATTCACAAAAAAAATAGCTGAGAATCGTATTTGAAATTACATTAATATAAAAGTTAGCAAATAAATATGGTGGACAATCCACATAACGCTATCTTGCCCCAAATTAAGCAGAACTTGTAGGTACTATGGGAACCAGTAGCTGATATAATTCTTGCATACCTACTTTTTTATTTTAAATAGGTACATACTTACCATACAATATAAAATATTAATATTTGTTCTCGGTGGGTTCGTTTCCCCCCCGAAAACAAATATTTGTGTTGTGAACACGGATGTTTGTTCTCTGTCTGGGTGTTATATTGTATTCTAAGTATGTATCTACAAAAAAAATGTATGTAGGTAAGTAGTATATCAGCTATCTGGTTCTCATAACACAAGCTCTGCTTAATTTGGCGCTAGATAGTGTTGTGTGGATTGTCCAAAATATTAATTAATTAATTTATTTATTTAATATAACACCCAGACAGAAATGAAACACCTACTGCGTTCACCAAACAAATATTTGTTCTCAGTGGGTATCGAACCCACGACCTACGGCACGACCTACCACATGTTCGTGAGAACCAGTGTGATGAAAGGATTTTAAATGCGCCTCTAAGAGGCTCTTTTCGTGCACTTAACACAGGTTTTTAGAACTTTAGTAGAGCACATTTTTACAATGTCCCAAAAGTTAAGAGTTGAGCAGGATTTAAACCCACGACCTTCCCCTTGGTATGGGGCTGCACTGACCGCTGCGCCATCGGATCCCAGCGGTCACGGGTTCAAATCCCGCTCGGCTCGTAACTTATAGGACATTATAAACATACAAAATTACTTAATATAAGAAACTTAACACCCATAATAATAAATAGCTTTTATAAAGCTCATCTAAATCGAGGATTAAATAATTTGTTTACTTAATTCCCACAATATGTTTGTGAAAAGGCCTGTGTCCACTGAAGCGACGCAAAGATCATACGAGTATAGTTTTTATTTAGGACAACAAACAATTATTTAGTACACTTACATAATTACAAAAAAGAGACGTTTTAAAGAAAGGCCCGGTCAGGAGTACCCTAAACCGACCATGTATGAAGAATGTTATGCGAGTGAATGAAGCGAAAGAGGTGTGTCAGGATCGTAGCAAGTGGAAAGTGATGATCTCTGCCTACCCCCATGGGAATGAGGCGTGATTGTATGTATGTATGTAATTACAAAAAAGTACTGAGTAATTAGAGTGTAATCAGCCTCGTTAACCGCATATAAGATTATTTCATTACATAATTATCTTAGGCCGACTTATCACCGACTTTCCTAGTAAAAAAAATAAAAAAAATTAAATATCTTTATTTGATGAACTATGGTAAATGGGGAAGGAAGAAATCTGACTCACGTATATACTTCGGCGCAGCGGAGCAAAGACCAACTTACAAAAGGTTTGTTGGTTTGTGGCCTTTAATATAAAGGAATGTGGATAACTCAATCTAACACTTGTTGTCCGATCAGGTGCAATAAAACATGTGTGTTATTCGGGATTCGATCGAAGGTGCTTATAGAATTCTGAGAACGGGGTTCTGTAGGTTCAACTTGTTACTTTGACCTTTGTTTAATAAGGTTCCAGAGGTTTTGTATATAAAAATAAGATTCGGTTTTGATAGGATTGCATATTGATATTATTAACACTTTTGTGTATCAACTGTCTATAAACCTCGGCCTACCTTCATGTTGCTTTATCTTAAACAGAGTCCATATGATACTGACTTACAACTAACAACTATGTATGAACCTAACTAACCCATATGTATGCAACAAATATATTGAGTATTGACGGCTTGGTTCCTAACGTTTTTTTGTATGGTCCTTTTACAAAACAAAAATAATAACACTGAAGTTCCAGTGGTACCTCTCCACTTAGTGAGACGTAGACAATACAAAAGTAAAAGTTTCAAAGACAACACACTACGCTTCGAAGTAGTAATAAAGTAGTTACCTACACAGCATATAAAAATAAGATACGAAAATAGTAGGGCATTGCAAATTGATTAAGCTTCCGATGGATAGAGTGACCGGGACATCGGGCCACGCAGTTTTATCAATTGTGACTCCGGTTTGTAGAAAAATTCTTATGCGATAGAAAAGGATGGACATAGAAAAGTTCCTACGTGTTAGAAAAGGATAGACATAGATTTCTTGCATTATTTTGCATTGATGCTGTTCCTATTAGCCGTAGTGTGATGTTATATAATATAGCCTTCCTCGATAAATTGACTATCCAACACAAAAAATATTTTTTCTATTAAGCTATTTCCAAGATTAGTTCTTTCAACGAAACAGACTCTTCAGCTTTATTATATAAGTAAGTATAGATATAGGTATCTAAAGTATCGTACGCTTTCTTTATTTGTTGATTTTTCTACACAGAACCCTAAAGAACCCACGTTCGCTCACCGCTCCGTACCTCTGTATCGGCTCAGCGGTGTCGGGTTACTGATACATCGCGAGTGTGTTCAGTAAACTACATTGATTGGGATCGGAGCGCGATTTAGTACCACCACGGACTTTTAAGTGTGTTTGTAGATACACGCAAAATGGCTTGATTTAAAAAGAGCTCAGTCTGAGCTCTTTTAGGATTGTAGGATCGAACCCCCGACTACGACTACGGCTCAGAAGGTAGAGCTTTTGAGCCAATTAGATTTTTTTCTCTACATCTTTTTTTTCAAGCATAGATAAAATACATTTATTTACACAAAGAAACTTATTAAACAAATATAAAAAAATACAGAATACACATGAAACAGTTGAGCTATCTACAGACTCGGGTAACTTGAGCTGTATCCTTGTGTACCTAAGCCTGAAAGCCTAAGATGTTAAAGGCCATACAGCCACATCGATAAGGCCTAACTAAAACTATATTCCGTAGACCTATGGTTTTTCTATCCACCATCAATAACTTAACTATTGCCACGACACAGATCTAAAAACAATTTGAAGTAGACTAGTATTTGTGCGTGATTTTACTGTCAGCTTTTTTATAAGGAGGTTGGAAACCAAGGAGTATGGAAGCTACTGCGCAGTGAAGAGTTTCCTATGTCCAGGCTCTTTTGTTCATTCTTTTTTAAACCAAGAAGTTTGCAAACTACTGCGTGGCAAGACGTTTCCTTACCCATGTCTATGTTTATTCTTTTTTAAACCACGGAGGTTGGGAACTAAGGAGTTTGGAAACTACTGACTTGACTTGAGTTAGATTGACTGGCCTCTCTCTCTCTCAGCTTAGTTTTGACTGGCCTCTCAGCTCAGTTGGTAGTAGCTCTGCCTTCTGCGCCGTAGGGCGTGGGTTCGATTCCCACCGAGAACAAATATTTGTGTGGTGAACGCAGATGTTTGTTCTCTGCCTGGGTGTTATATTGTATTCAAAGTATGTATTTACAAAAATAGCACAAACTCTGCTTTTGGGGCTAGATAGAGTTGTGTGAATTGTGTGATTTTATTTATTATTTCATCAAATATGTAGTTTAAATAACGCTTTAAGTGTGTATTTCTTTAAATAAATGGACGTTTAGACGCGCAAATTTTACACGTTTAAGCGTAGCCAACAGACAAACTATCGCTATTCACAATAATATTACAGTGTGGATAGATCAAGATAGACATTTCTTAGAATACAACGATCAGGGTCCGGGGGTGAGGGGCGAGGGGCGAGGGGTAGGGCAGGGATCTGAACCCCCGCTGTTACGGTAATTCACGCTCACACCTCCATGGATCTGAAGACGCAGAGCGAATTGTACTAGTCTTGATACTTAAATTCTGGACTGTCAATAAACTTGCAGGTTTGAAGGGTGCCGGTGAAATTACTGGCACGTGAGGCAGAATATCTGTATGCCACAAGTTGATGGACGCAGGTCATTGCGTCGTAGGGCACGTTCTTGACGTGCGTGATCTATGAGGCAATGCTTTATTATAGGCGATGGTTACCACTTAATATCAGGTGGGCCATATGCTTGTTCCATCAGCTTGTTGCATAAAATAAAAACGTATTGCATCACAGAACGCTTAGGTACTCCAGTAAAACTTAGTCTGAAACTTTTATTAGTCTACTTTTTCAGTATTTTTTTATACTGCTTGTTGAGGGAACAAACCCACCTGATGTTAAATGGTCTTCTACTTCTTACTGTGTCACTGGTTCTTTCAAACCAAGTGTGGTGAAGAAATATGAATTGCGGATAAATATTTTCGAACTTTTGAGGTTCGACCTTTACTTTAGGACTTTTTATGTTTTCTAAGCCAAATTCAAGATGCCAAGCCTCACGAAAGTATCAAGATGATGTGGTCTCAGACGACGTAATATATTGATGATGGTGTAACACTCTATTGTGATCTTTTGTTAGATTATGATAACTGAGATAACTTATTCCCGGAGTTAATATAAACGTCTGACAGCGCGAGGATAGTGTGGAATCATCTTTATTTTAAAAGTATAAGAAGTGTGGGTGTGGCTTGGTCATAATTTTTGAATACCCGTTTTTAATAAGATTTTCCTACCGTAGTAACCAAGGTAACCAACATGAATAAAAAAAAATATGCACACGGTTTTTATATTTTAAAATCTTAGAATAATGACTAGAGCACTGTTTTAGACTGTTTTTTTTCCTAGACTGTTTTCTCATAGAAAGTAAATATGTTAACCATAGAAAGTGTAATTTTTTTATTGAATTTCATAGGGCCGCTGGCTGTTCTAGGCTAGTCATGGAACGTGGCAAATCTTAGATTTACGATGTTTCAAAGTGATCCTTGTGATTTTCCTGTAATAGCTTGAGTAATACAGTAACAATGCTACTTTTGTCACCAAGTTGTAGTGGCACCACACTGGAACTTCACTGTTATTACATATTATTGACGTGGCAACGTCTTATAATTCGATGGAGCCGGCCGGCTGCACGCACGGAAAATCATGACTCATGCGGCGTTACCTCGCTCTGAGGCGTTCCATTTAAGGCTTGAATTGCAAGCGAGAGCGCGAAACTAGCGACAAAGAGGCACGCACGGCCTCCACGTTCGGCAGCGTCCGACATCTGTCTCTCTCCTACTTGAGTGAGCGATGCGTCCGCGTGGACAGCTGTATGACGTTGTCACGTTCAACTTAGGTCAGTAAACAGACTTTACAGACAACCGATTTTTTTTAATTGCAAAAGGTTGTAAATTGTATGTATACAAAACATCGGCAGAAACCAAGCCGTAGTTTGTTGCCGGTTCTTCTAGGCTTGGTCGCGTGGAACTGGCACCTGGACTCAGGTGAGTGAAGTGAGGTGAGCAAGGCATTTCAAAGTGATCCTTGTGATACCATTGAATATAGAAATATTTGAATTTGAATTACTTCAAGAATAAAAACGTAAGGCGTATCCACACTAAGTAACAAAACGAAAAAGTCGCAGGTGCATTGTAACGCGCCCTCACAGTTTGTTTTACATGATAATTGGACGAGACTTATGGTACGAGATATTATGAAAAAACAATGAAATAGTATCATGAATATCCCTATTCACAAACGATATCCCTCAGAACTCAAAGTCAAAATTGTTTATTTCAGTAACATCACAAGGAGGAATTTTATACACACACACACACACCCTCACACACACCCACCAGAACTCTGCGTATTGTGTTATTAACCCTGTATTTTTTATTTTTTTATTGTTTTATGTCTTGTTGTGTACAGTTTGTATAAATAAACGATTTTCTTTCTTTCTTTCTTTCTTTTTTTATATACAACAAAGTAGATAGATAGAAAAAACTTTACTGCTCACAAAAACTTAGAAACAAATAATGGTACATAAAAAATTATAAAACTATTTGTAGAAACGATAGGTCTTATCGCTCAGCGATCTCGACCAGACAACCATTGTAAACGAAAAACTAACCGTTGAATGTTGATTGAAAGTAGACAAACAAGCATACGGCCCACCTGATAGGAAGTGGTTCCGTAGCCTATCCTAAGAGGCTCTATTCGTGCAATTGACAAATACTTTCGTAACACCTTTTTTTTTAACTGTTTGAGAGTACTGTACATAAATTTTTGGACAGAAAAGCTCATTGGTCCACGACCAGATTTGATTCCACGACCTGAGGATCGGAAGGTGGAGCCACTACCACTAGACCACCAGTGGCCAGTTAACCCTTATGGCATCACACTGGAACTTCAGTGATATTTTTTTTTTGTAAAAGGAGTACTCAAAAACCGGTAGGAACCAAGCCGTAGTTTGTTGCCTGTTCTTCTAGGCTTGGTCGCATGGAACTGGCACCTAGACTCACCTAGCTTTAAGACGTCTCAAAGTGATCCTTGTGATACTACTGACTAAATAATATATTTGACTTTGATGCCATGAAGATATAAAACGGATATGAGATACGAAATAAAAACTAAAACACAATTTAATTTGAATAATAGGTGTTTACGTCACGTTTGGGTTTATTATAACTCCTATAAATAACTGTTCCGTCTAAACAGCTCTAAATATCTATTTAGTGTCTAATAGACCTTATAACTATGGAGATAAGAGGCATTATTGACAATATTAAAGGAATTGGGATCAATAATTCACTCAAGTTGTGTGGGCGAATTGTCTCACTTTGTCCACAAAGTTATAATGACAAGGATGATGAAAACATTGATAAGGTAAAATCATTTTTATAAAGCAACACTAGCATTTAGACATAGACAATAATTTATAAAGCATCACTAGCATTTAGACATAGACAATAGTTTAATGGACTGGCCTCTCAGCTCAGTTGGTAGTAGCTCTGCCTTCTGCGCTGTAGGTCGTGGGTACGATTCCCACCGAGAATAAATATTTGTGTGGTGAACACAGATGTTTGTTCTCTGTCTGGGTGTTGTATTGTATTCTAAGTATGTGTTTACAAACAAAAATAATTTATATGTATAAGTATTAAATCAGCTATCTGGTTCCCATAAAACAAGCTCTGCTTAATTTGGGGCTAGATTGTGTTGTGTGAATTGTCCACAATATTTATTTATTTCTTTATTTACTTCTTAGCACACAATACATGAAAAGATGAAAAAACAATTATAAAGAAGTTAATTAGTTGCATTTATTAATACTGTCTGATTTGTTTAAAATATTTCAGTCCCTCTTCAGTCTTTAACTGACTTTAAAAAGGAGGAGGTTCACAATTCGGTTGTATTTTTTATGGCATAACATCTTTATTTATGAGCCATATGAAAAAAACATTTCTATCTGAAAGGCTTCCAGATTAGTCCCATAGAGATTTAATCAAAATCGGATTAATAGTATGATTATGAAGTTTGTTTTTCTAGTTTTAAAACTTAATATCTTTGACGTGACAACATCTTATAATTCGGTGGAGCCGGCTGCACGCACGAAAAACATGATTACTGCGGCGTTACCTCGCTCTGAGGCGTTCCATTTGAGGCTTGAAGTGCAAGCGAGAGCGCAGAACGAGCGACAAAGAGGCACGCACGGCCTCCACGTTCGGTAGCGTTCGACATCTGTCTCCCTCCTACTTGAGTGAGCGATGCGTCCGCGTGGACAGCTGTATGACGTTGTCACGTTCAACTATCGCCAGTAAACCGACTTTACAGACAACCGATTTTTATTCGTGAAGCGGAAACCCGACATTGTAGTGTCCTTGCTTTCTTACATCGATGTATGTCACCTGATATTTTAAACATGGCATTTATGTCTTTTGATCGAGTTTAGTGCATTAATATACCAAAGAGTATCACAAAATCGCCTAAAGGCCAACCCACATTATAACATTTTTTATGCAAGCACAAAAATTACAAAACCGCTGACTGAGGCGATGGCTATCTTACTTGGTACTTGGTACTTGATGGTGAGCGGACTGTTTTCCGCAAGTAGGTCACAGGCAGGCCCTTTTTGCGTGACGGGTGGTGGTGTCGTTAGCTCAGCCACCCGATGTCCTCTAGGAAGGCCAGCAGCTTGTGGATTCGGGCGCAGGCCTCCCTAGGCGTGTTTGGTGCTCCAAGATGTTGCTCTCATTGAGGCGCCACGCTGCTGCACTGCAGGAGTACATGCGCGGTAGTTTCCTCTTTGCTAATAAACCCTCTGCAAAGTGGACTGTCCAGTAACACCCAGCGGCGATGGCTATCTTCAGGACATAGACATTGGCTGCATGATTTTTACCTCAGAAGAACTGACAAAAAAGGCCTTTGCATCTATTGTAGGTGATTTATATAACATCAGAGGCAACTGGTGTTTACTAATGCCCCTACTTACGGGACGCTATAGTGCCTGGGACAGGATTTGAGATGGAATAGCCGACCACAGGAGTAGGTACACTTTGAGAATCACAGCCTTACTTTATAACATAACGCCATTATACAAGAGTTTTATAAAATAAAGTCACAAAACGGATCATAATGGTCCATTTTACATTATTTATTGATAAATATCATGAATCAATATTGATTGCGCTGGAATTTCCTCATAATAGTTTTATTATAAAGTTATATAAATCAAAATATTTTTTATAATGTTCCAAAATTTAAGAGCCGTATCAAATAAAATAAACAAATATTATAATATACAAGCTACACAACACTATCTAGCCCCAAACTAAACAGAGCTTGTACTATGAGAACCAGATAGTTATAATACTATACTTATACATTTTTTTTAAATATACTTAGAATACAATATAACCCCCGCAGACAGAGAACAAACATCTGTGTTCGTCACACAAATATTTTTTGTCGGTGGGGATCGAACCCACGACCTACGGCTCAGAAGGCAGAGCTACTACCAACTGAGCTAAAAGGCCAGTTAATATTATCAGTCCCTAAGAGTTATTCGTCGAGTGTGATTAGGATCCGATGGTGCAGGTCAGCGCAGCCCCGTACCGAGGGGCGTACCCCTTGATATTGATATCGTGACACTGAATATACCTTTTCATTACTCATACTCTGAAAGTAGGTCTGAAGTTGCCTGAGGGGCCTAATTGAAAGTAAAACTTTCAGCCCTAGGGAGAATCGCTTTCTACTGACAGCTGTCAAATTATAAAAAAAAACAAGTTCTATTTTATTCAACCATGTTCCAACTTTCTAAAGTCTTTCTAACTGCAAGGAGGTCGTTGAAACAAATTCCAACTTTTTATTCAGCAAGTAGGTTGGAAACCCATTACAACGGTAAGAAGTTTAAAAAGTCTAATAAGATAGCGCAATGTAAAATTTAAATTTAAATAACATAAAGATAGTATTAAATAAATAATATATCTTCTAAATTACTTGATTAATATATAGCTTCAACTATTTATTTAAAATAACATAGATTTGACATTTACCATTTTTTAAATTATGAGAATGAAAATAATGGCTGAATAATGCTGGCGAGCCGAAGCCGAAGGCCCGCCAGAGAAAAAGAAAAAAAAACCGGGGCAATTCAATCTTCATTTTCACAAATTTTTCTTTCATGTTTTTATTTTTACTTTCCTTGTATTCGTAATGAAAAGCACAGTGTTTACCTCGGGTGAAAGTCTTTTAAGTCCCTCAAACTCGTCTCGGGACTCAAAAAACGTGACTTTCAACACTCAGGTAACAATGTACTATTTGACAATGCCAAGAGATCAACTTGAGGCATACAGATGTAAAGCCTCACGTGCCAGTAATTTCACCAGCACCCAAACCCCTTCACGGCAAACGGCAGAAATAGGCATGCTGGGTACATGGTAGTTTTAAAACTAGACACCTAGCACTTATGATGATATGTTTTTATTATTTCGAAGTTTCCAGACTATCATATTCACAAAATATTGACTTTGTTTTGTTTAGGTAATTATTAGAGCATGAACTTTTATCAAACTTTTACTCTTATTTTTATCACGTCATAAGTGTTTTGGTTACAAAGTTATAATTTTGACCGTAAAATCTATGAAATTTAATATTGTATCACAAAACATACACCATGACCACAAAAGATGACCCAACCTAACTTAAATAGCCATTAAACATAATTAATGATCTAAACTTCTTCTTAATGTGCTTTATAGATGCTTATGGACCATATTTGTGACCAAATCTACGTTCAAAGTGACATAATGAATTAATTTAGTACCATCTACCATCCCAAACCTTAGCATTTTTTTACTACAAAAATGTTAAGATTCATCTTGAAATATTAACACATCCGAATCACAAATGGGATAACTACCGTGCCTGGGAATTAAGTTGCAAGGTTGTTTTTGATACTTTTGCTTTTGTATTATTGCCTACGTCTCACTAAGTGGAGTGGCACCACACTGGAACTTCACTGCTATTTTTATTATTTTTGATTCGTCAAAGGATCATACAAATAAACGGTAGGAACCAAACTGTAGTTTGTTGCATGTTCTTCTAGGCTTGGTCGCGTGGAACTGGCACCTAGACTCACTTAGCTTTAAGACGTTTCAAAGTGATCAAAGTGATCCTACACTGAATAAATTTGGAATAAATATATCTTTGACTTTTGTTTTTTTAGAATAGAAAAATATGTCCCTGACCAATCAAAAACCGGACCAATTTTGAAAATTCTTTCACCATTAGTAAGCTACATTATTCTTGATTAACATTATTAGGGTTTATATATATTTGGTTTTTTACGGACGTTATTTAAAAAAATGAGGTGAAAAGTGTATGTTGAGTTTTTCAAGCTGTGCGAAGTCGGGGCGGATCGCTAGTGTGAAATAAAAGATACATTCCCATTCATACAGAATACCAAACGGAATAATCGTCTTTATTAGACAATTTCTTAGTTAGTTTACGATCAATTGAAGATTTTTAGTATTTTAGTCGCAGTATGTGGGCGCCTCTCTCGACTACTGTCCGTGCACGGTATATTACTAAACAGATAACATACTTAAACTATGACACGGGTATTTATCGCGTTTATTACCTTATTTTATTTATTTCCCGACGTTTCGGCTATGTTGCAATAGCCGTGGTCACGGGCAGACTGGAGCATTTGACATGAGTGCTACCGTAATACCCCGTACCCGTATAAAATACCCTTGTAATATATTATGTGTTATGATCGCGAAAGTTTAAAAAGTACTATAAATAACATACTCTGTCTACGGTGCCTATGGTGTAGTCATTATAATAAAGCTTTTCATGAATATTCAATTTCCACTGAGACCCTGCATCAATCATCTACCAACACAGGCAAAGGCCTTGACTTCAAACTTTACTTATTTGAAAATTATAATTTTTTTACATTAAACTTAATATTATTATATTAACGATTTTACATTATTTTATTTATCTTTGACATGTGATCGGCATTTATTAAGTTTGTAAAATTGTCTGGACATTTCTTTTGACTGATGTATAATGACTGACTTATTCGATCTATAATTTTGTTAAATTTTAATTGTATTATAAACCTACTATGGCATTGCAGTGTCCAACAGAATGCATGTATTCAGAAATTTACAAAAGTTACAAAGAGCTTAAGCTTTTGCGATCTCTTACCAAATGGTAATGACGAAGATAGGGCAACTCTAAGCAATGATTAAATTTAAATTACGTTTATAAGTAATGGATAATAAAAAATGTAGCACATGATATTTTGTCTTTGCGTAATATATAACATTTTTCATAGAGTAAAAAACGAAACTGTCTACAATCGGTAAAAGTAAAAGGATTTTTTTACAAGTAAAAATATATCGTTAAAATACTTACCAAAATCCTACTAAGGTCTATGGTGTAGTGTTATTACTGCTTAAAAATGTATTGTGGCCACAGTGTAACTACTTTATACCAATCATAAAACAAGTAAGGTGTATATATTTATTATTTAACTTCTCAGTAGCAATGAAATTAATATGTTATATTATATATTAATTATGTGTCCCATTCCTTTTGTTTTACGATTATGACTTTATAGTAGGAAATATGCCTAAGAATAGCTTTTGAATAATTTAACTTTTTTTTATTTCCAAAGAGCCTAAAGAAGTCCACATACCTACCTCCGTCCTTCTCCAAAAAATGTCATGCTAATATTATAAAGAAGAAAGATTTGTATGTTTGTAACTTGGAGGACAGATCAAGGTTTGTTACGAATAAATTCAAAAACTACGAGTGATTTCAAAAATTATTTGCATAGGCTATATTTTTTACTAGCGACTGGCCTCGGCTTCGCAGGTATAATAAAAAAAAATAAGTGAATAATGAAGTCACTGCTTTAGAATTTTTCCACCCATGCGAAACCGGGGCAGGTCGCTAGTATTATATTTTTTGAATATCATGACTACTGCAAATTTTTAAATTACAAAGCAAACATTCCAAGCCATATTAGCTTAATTAAGCCATTTAAAAGCTAAAAATGGCGTACGCAGGATGCCTGTATACCTTTTATTGGTAGGTTTTTTTTAACAATAGGTAGTTACTTCTTTTCTTTGAAATAATTTTGATATCGACCAATGAATGGAGTTTATATTTGACTATATACATTCATGCACAGTAGATATATAAGATATAGCAGTAGTTTCACTTGGATCAGCGGCTGGACGATTGTGTATTTCTGTTGCAATCAAATGTTTACACAAAAAACATAATGTTAAATACACACATGACATGTTGACATGTTGTGTGTATGTTGTTGTTTGTTCAATGTGTATGTTTACATTATTATTAATAAGAAGTTTTTCAAAATTGACCATACTTCAAGCGAATAAATACATTTCATTTCATTTTATTTTTAATACTTACAAATAAATGAACAAAAACAGCGATCACACTTCTTGTTGCCATCATTTTACGACCGCTATCTGTTGCCATACTAGTCTTACAAAGCGAAGTTGCTATTCGCTATCTCATGTTTATTACGTCAACATTCAGTATTGTTGCAATTGTTCCTTGTCAAAGATGTTTCAGTTTTTTTAATTGCAACCGGAGCTCAAACTGATGTCTAAACTGACAGATGCGACTAGGTTTTGATTGCATCAAAAAAAATGGTTTTGGGAAACGGTTGAATTTGAATATGTTTATTCGAAGGTCCCAAGACATCTTTTTATTCCAATAGATTTGTGGTTTTATATAAATTTCAAGTTTTTTTTTCTCAAATAGAATCATGTCTCGCATATCAACTACAGTTTAATATAGATAGCAATTTTTATGTTAATGTGTATCTAAGAAATTCTCAGATTCTTGAGTTGATTCTTCGTAATAAGATCAAAAAAAGCAAAATCAAAAGTGTATTTATTCAGTTGAATCGCAAGGATCACTTTGAAACGTCTTAAAGCTAGTTGAGTCTAGGTGCCAGTGCCACGCGACCAAGCCTAGAAGAACAGGCAACAAACTACGGCTTGGTTCCTACCGTTTTTTTATATGATCCTTTTACAAATCAGATGACTACCGTGCCTATGATCAAAGCTATAGTTATTTCAGTTTATCTAGTCATTAAATTGACTGGCCTCTAGCTCAGTTGGTAGTAGCTCTGCCTTCTGCGCCGTAGGTCGTGGGTTCGATCCCCACCGAGAACAAATATTTGTGTGGTTAACATAAATGTTTGTCCTCTGTCTGGGTGTTATATTGTATTCTAAGTATGTGTTTACAAAAAAAAAATGTATTCAAGTATATCAGCTATCCGGTTCCCATATTACAAGCTCTGCTTAGTTTGGGGCTAGGTAGTGTTGTGTGAATTGTCCACAATATTTATTTATTATTTATTTATTTATTTATTAAATTATTGAGAACAATTACCTTCTTCTTTGAGTTTTTATATTTTTTGTATCCTTTACAACAAAAAAATATGAATACTTTCATTGCTCTATAATTTGAATGTTCGACCATCACTCTGTTAAATCTATTAGGTAGCTACGTAGAAATTTCATGAAAAAAATACCGTCATTAAATTCATTTGTCTCTATAACATTTTTTATTACCCAAAAATTTGAATAAAATGCAAGAAAACCCATAAAACATAACATCTTGTGTGGTAAATAATTAATTCAAATCTTTCACCGAACGTTCAAAAGCTCGATTTGAACGTGTGCACCACACCTAAGCTACCGTTAAACTATAGTATAGCATGCAGTGCACGCACATGTTTAGTGGCCAAGAATATTGTGCGTGGATAGCATAGTAAGCATAATGCTTTTTGCTACTCATAGATATAAGATAGAACTAGATAGATAGATCTATAAAAATACAACTGAATTGAGAACCTCCTTTTTTATTTTGCACAAGCTTTGAATACCCATGGAAGTACTCGATAGCTGATATAATAGGATATAATGGATCTCCTTTTTTAACCGACTTCCAATAAAAAGGAGGAGGTTCTCTATTCGATTGTTTTTTTTAATGTTTGTTATCGTCATTTATGAGCCCATTTGAACATTCTTTTTTATCTGAATGGTAACGTAAAAAAACGTCTGTAAAGTAGGTATGAAAGATTTATTACTGCTTAGGTACTTCTAGATTTATCCCATAGAAATTCTATCAAAATCGGTTCAGCAGTTTGGCCATGAAGTCGGTTTCCAAGTTTTTTAAACCTATATTATTTCTTATAATATAGTTAATATAGTTACCTATATTATTACATACCTTGTAGCTTCCTACTCAGAAAGTGATAGGTTACCAGCTAGGATCAAATTTGAAAATAAAAGTGGTCTGAGAAACGTCCTACAATGCTCACAAGTGCCTTAGCATAACTTTCGATCTCTGCTAGTTTTTTTTTATATTTTGACAGTATTGAATAGAAGCCATAGTAAAATATATCTCGTCTCTCTCTACACGCAAGCCCTAATGCCCAATTCAAAAGATAGCACTCACTGTAATACGCTTGAGAATAGATGCTTATTCTGAGAAATTTAACCTATTCGGACGATTAGCTCAATTTGAATAACAATTAGTTCCAAAAACACTTAAAAGTAACACAGTGGGCATCACGAAAATGTTAATATATATTTTTTTGGGATTTAGTAAATAATGTAGTATCGAAAACAATCAAAAACACAAACAGTGAAAGACGAGGAAGTATAGTCATTGGACTTTAGCCTGTTCCAAGAAAGCGAACAAAAAAATAAAAATGAACACTTTCCCTCCTACAATTTTTTTTTTGTATTATTTTCTGCTTCTTGCCGATCTTTTTTTGTTTTTTTTTGTAATCGACGCTAGGTGCAAATTTAGCTTGGTCGAGCTATAATAATTCGTGACAAGCAAGCGAAGCCACATAAAGAAGCTAGTAACACATTTAATTATATTAAAACTATCACGTTTAAAAAGTAATAGTTATGGTGAGCCCGTGGCGACAGTTTAAAAACAATAAAGTAGCTATATAAATAATTCCACGATAAAACAACTATACAAGATAATTACTAATTTACATAGATTCTTGTAAGAATATTTTAAACGAGGAGAGAAAAGTAAAAATACTTATTTTTACATGCATTTTTACATGACATGCATGACATGGAATTTACGTAATGGTGACATTTTTTATGTACGGAAATTTCTGGATGCTAAATGCTCTAAAACCAGCACCATTTTTAACAGGTTATACCCAGCAATTGGTTAATACGAGCTTTTAATGATCACCACATCAGCGAGGAAATGAATAAATGCAAAATATAAAATGGCGCGCGTAAAGCAAATTAGGGAAAGAGAGAAGCAAATTAAAATAAAAGACACCAAGAAGGTTTTGAGTCTGAGTTTTTAACAAATTAAAAAGGTTGTATGATAAATTCGGCACCATGGATGTAAATAGGTTTAATTATGTTTTGAATTAAAAAACTTAGCGTACACAATGTTCTGAATTCAATTTTACTTTATCATAAAGCGGATAAAAACGGCTTTTGCACTGAGATATCAAAGAGCAAAAATACACTTTCCGAAATATGGAATGAGAAATATTTGTCCTCGATGGGGATCGAACCCATGCCCTCCAGTGCAAAAAAAATACTGCCATGCCAACTGAGCTAGGAGAGCTGTGCTGTCATGAAACTACTTTTGACTGAAATAGGTAGCTATTACTGATGTTGGAACTGGTTCATAAATTACCTAACTGGTCCTAAAGAGACATTTTCACAGGATATGGCAGGTAGGTCACGGAGGCTAATTTGCTGATGATCTTACATCACGTACCAACGTACAAACTGTTTAGATAAGAACCGTTTTGTGACTGTTTCCATTGTAAAAGACGGCACGAGTTTTTAGTGGATATGCATTACAACCTTGGAATTTTCAAGTCAAGATTGAACAAGTGGAATAAAGCTAAGCGTGCTCCACCTTAGGCTACATTTTCACTTTCAATTAGTTGTGATGGCAGTCACACGTAAACGTTGTCATTACCAAAACCATCAACAATAAAAATCACAGAGAGTTATTAGTGATGGTTATTTTAGTGATGGTTTTAAATGATTGTGGAAGTGGGGATCAAGAAACTTATAGGTCGTCTGACAGCTCGCTAGATCGACGACACCTTTTCATACTATAGACTTAACCGTGGCTATCGTTTCGTACTATTTTTCTTGGCGCGTAGGGTACGCTTGTACAAATACAACTGGTAGCAGCTACTATAATGGAAAAATATAACAGTATATTCAGTAGAATCACAAAGATCACATTCAAGCGTCATATTATATGAATCTAGGTGAATCTTCGGATTTCTCTTTGAGAAATTATAATATTTTCCGATCACATATTCTCGTATGCTACGTGCACTCCTGTGATCCTGAAGACAGTGGACACGCATTTTAGACTGTTGTGTGGCGTGTGACAACTTCTACTGGCATTACCTAGTTCCGCGTTGGTAATGGTTTATATGTTGGCAACAAAAAAATCGGTTGTCTGTAAAGTCGGTTTACTGACGATAGTTGAACGTGACAACGTCATACAGTTGTCCACACGGACGCATCGCTCACCCAAGTAGGAGAGAAACAGATGTCGAACGCTGCCGAACGCGGAGGCCGCTTTTGCCTCTTTGTCGTTTGTTCCGCGCTCTCGCTTGCACTTCAAGCCTTAAATGGAACGCCTCTGAGTTAGGTAACGCCGCATGAGTCATGTTTTTTCGTGCGTGCAGCCGGCTTCATCGAATTATAAGACGTTGTCACTTCAAAAATGAGGGACGGTTGAATACAGAGTCTAACAGACTCTGTAATTATTCAACCGTCCCTCAATTTTTACAATTATGAAAAGATAAAAAATTACAAACCCACCAAAATGATGCTGGGCAAGCTTATTCCATCTAAAATCCTGTCCAAGGCACTATAGCGTCCCGTAAGTAGGGGCATAAGTGAACACCATTTGCCCCTGACGGTATACAATGTAGTTAAAGGCACGTGAGGTTTGTAAGTCTAAATTTAATGGACGCAGGGCAGTGCATCGTATGGCACGTTCCAGACGTGCGTGACCTACGAGGCAATGCTTTGTTATAGGTAATGGTTACCGCTTATCAGGTGGGCCGTATGCATGTTCCATCAACTAGTGGTATAAAAAAATATCTTCAATAGATGCAGTGGCATATTACCTACTTATACTTAATTATTTATTGACATTGCCATCCAATTATTTCTTTTTTAATTTTGTTATGTTCTTACCAAATTATGTTATTACTTTTTTGCATGCCAAATTAAGCGGTGAAGTTTGTTAACTCAATTAGTTATAAGACCTGTACAAAACCATTCTTCAAGCAAACAATAAATCATTTCATTTCATTCATTATATTTGTAGCGTCATGTAACCCCAGCATAAGCTAACGTGTTCATTTCACAAATAAGAAGAACACGTTACTTGTTATCAAAATTACAATAACACCGACCATTTGTGCTTTATAGCGCTATTAGTGGGATAAAAAGTGGGTTTTACTTGGACAAGGTATTTACGTTGTGAGAGAAAGGAATTGTACACTTTTTGTCATCTTGGGAAAAGGTTCCGTAGGTGTTTTTACCTTTTATTTTTAAGTGCGTTCTCAGGAGATGACAGACCGTGAAAATGCGTTCTCGTAGGCCCGTATTCAGTCTAAGTCGAGCTCAAGCATAGATTTTTGACACTTTTCAATGGAGAACTGTCAAAAAATCTATGCTTGAGATTCGACTCAGACTCGAGTACCTATTGTTTTTTTTACACGCTTTATATTTTACATTCTAAATCTAAGAAATACCATCATTTGGCTACAATCTCACCTGATGGTAAGCGACGATGTAGCCGACGATGTAGCATAATGGTCTAGAAGACACCTATTCACTCTTGCCTTAAAAAGGCCCAGAAAAACAGCCAGTGACTGTTTCTGAATACGGGCCTAAGATGAAGATTTGTTTTATTATTTTTAAAGTAGTAACTCTAAACCACAAACACGTATGTAACTCAGTTTACTGGAAGTTATTGTTAAAACGGAACCTCACAGACCAGTTTTAGACAATTGCCCTCTTTACTGTTTAATATCCTCAGCGATAAACAAGCACTGGACTGTGAGATACTGCTTAGTTAGAATTTGGAACTCGTTTGAACGTGTTAGTTTAGTGGTAGCCTTCTTACCCTAAAGATCGTAAGTTTGAATCAACTGCGGAAAATTTTATAGGAACATCAAAAACTTTACCTGACAACTAAAGGTCGCGCGGAGATCGAGACCAGAGAAATGACTGCAGGCCAAGACCGGTACTAACCATTTGGGATTTGCGTGCACCAGTAGGTAGGTACACCGAGACTGTATAATATGGAAAAGAGACCGAGATACTTGACACGGTCTCTGGTCTCGGTTTTTGCATGAACCGCCACCTTTACGCTGGTTTTCCATATTAATACGTCTCCCTTCAAAATTTGCGCTAAGCTCTCAATTATAACTAATTTAACAGTAACGCCTCCTGTCACGGATTATTAACAAAAACGTACATTAGTCACGGTTAACTAGCAAAAACAAGGTGTCGGTATGTCACAGGGTTTCTTAAAAGCCGTTAAATAACACTGAATAGCGTAAAATTACTTCGAATAACTGTTTTTGCTAGCCCTGTGTCAGTCATGGTTTGCGCATTCTTTTTGTGATTGTAAAGCGACTGACAAACGATGTTGGACACTCGCAATTTAAAAAAAAATGTTGTAAGGGCAATGAAGTGTCACTAATTTTTTTTTTTCATGAAAAGCTTTTGTTTAAAAATCAAATTTCTAACTTAAAACAAAAAAATAAAGGTCATTAATGAATTCAAAATTTTACTTAAGTACTTAGAATTATTAAAAAAAGACACCGATGATATCCAGTTATTACGTAAATTAGCATTTGCTGTGTAAATAAAGTAACTAGCTCTTGCTATTTACGTTTGTTATACTCTCTCTCTTTCTGTATGTTCCTCCTATTCACTCTCAAAAAATTTACAGTTAGCTCATAATCTTTCTGGAAATGTATAGAGAAGGCCTATATCTATCAGTGGACTTCTTCATCTAACTACTGAGACTAAGATATCCTATCCGGCCCAAAACCTCCGAATTTTGCTAAAATCAGTTTTATGTTATTTTTAGATTGACTGACTTGACTAAAAACTATTTTATTTATGTCATACATCCTCACTTGGCATTGGCAAAATCAATCGACTCCGGACCCAAGTGGGCCGTTGCAGAGAGAACCTCTGCTAGTGGGCAATGAGGGACCCCTCTAGTGATGTGTCCCTCACTCATGAGGTACCTCATTTGAGCTCCTCAAAATGCAAAATGAGTGAGGTCCTCGTTTTTCAACTTTGAACCACCTCATTGATTCCCTCACTCACTGAACTGACGCAGGCCGCGCGCCGCGTGTAATGAGAGCGAGCGGGATGGCTGGTGGTGGCGGCCGGCTGGGCTCACTCGCTCACATGTAAAGAATGAGTGACCATTTTGTGCGTCATGGATTGAATGAGTGAGGCGAGCGAGTGAGGACTGATACTGAGGGAGGTCTGTGAAGTGAGGTGAGGCTTTGAGGAATGAGGAATTTTATCGAAAGGAAAAAATGAGGTGTTATCTTCATTGATGTGATGAGTGTGTTTGAAAGATTGAAGTGTGAATAAATAAAGGTTTTACACGTGTTAAATTGGCATGTAGTAAATTAAAACGTAATTTTAAGTTATTTAGTAGGTACTGTAAATAATGAGTAAGTAAGTAAATAAAATAAATAAATATCGTGGATAAAAAATAGGTAACATTAATTTTTATAGGTAGGTAGTAGTAGGTACTTATTATTAAACAATGAACGATGAGCGGCGCGCATGCTTTATGTCAACCTACCTACAAACCTCGAACGCTATTTCAATTCTCCTCTCCTCAATTGAGGGGTACTCGTGAGGCGCCTCACGAGGAGAAACGAGGGCCTCTCTCATCCTCGATTAAAATAGACGAGTTACCCATTACTAGACCCCTCCTTGACTGGCTGCGACTGTGGAGCTCAGATTCAGTCCACGTCGCATTTACTGAACTGTCCCTTGTGCCCAAACACCTGCACAAGAGACGATCTTAACAACGCCACGGGCCATGCATGAGGTGGCAAAAAACTATTTGAACATTGACACGATAGAAGAAGAATTGGCAAAATTTACCGAATGGACAGATGTCATTAATTAAGAAGAAGATGAAGAAGACTAACCTTTGGTAGGCTATTATAGTCTGTTTGGGGCCTTGCGCTTGTATAAGGGTGGACCGCCCCCTGTCACAGGGTGATTAAATGAAAACATTCCATATGACGGATTTTAAGTAGTCCTTTAGAGATAGATCCTATTGTTGCAGACGTTGTTGAATAGGGTCGTAATTTGAAGTCATTTAATATTGCAAATGGTCAGATTAAGTATAGAAAGAAAACTATATTTAATATCGTTTACTTTCATTTTATTTTTGGTCAAAGGTTAATATAATTTAATTAAATTCGATATTTCTTATTTATCAAGTTTGTTTCTCATTTTATTAAGTAGGTAAAAAAGCTAAAAAAGTCAAGTAAAATTAGTGGGAAAAGTCACACTCGACTCGGTGGACCGATAACATTTAAGCAGTTACAGCAAATCTGTTAAAAAAACTGTAAACCAGTATTAAAGTATTTTCAGAGTTTGTTAACAAAATTATTGTTAACTATACATTTATGGCGTGTTTAAATCATCAGAGAGAGAGAGTATTATAAGAATTGGTCATTAATACCTAAAGGCCTGCGCACACCTAGGTCGCTGGCGATAGCGATCAATGAAACGCTGTCAAATTTGACAGCGTTTCACTAGGCGTGCGCAGGCCTTAATTCCCTAACCCGATAACACTAAAACAGTCATGACTTGAATTTCTCAGGTCATGTGACAATTGAATATAAAATATAACACGTACGCATAAGAAACTAAGGAACTGAACTAAAAATGATGGCGGACTGATGAAGACTGACTGATACTTGATTATACAGCTGTCAGTCTGACCACGTTTACAAACTATTTTATACTCTGTGACACGACAGATGGTAAATTTTTTCACGTCGCCGCTTTTGACTTTTGTTGTCAAAAGTGTCGATTTCAATTGGACTCTATTGTGTATGTGGGCACAAGAATTTGCAATGGTCACTTTTGAAGTATCTTAAAGCCAAACTGACGTATGTCTATAAAGCTTCGTTCACACGTAGCTTTTTCGAAGCGTGAAGCAGCAGCAAGAAAACTCGCTTATTGCCACCTGCTTTTTTAGCTACTAGTTTACGCCTGCGGTCTCGCCTGTACCTATTCCAAGTTTTATCGAAATTGGTCAAGCTGTTACGATGTGATTGAGCCATAAATATGTATAATAATCGATAAACTTACCAGCGTACTTAGGTGTTAGACATTGTTTAAAGTTAGCCCTATTACTCTTTTTCATAGCCAAGTAGCAAGAGGTGATAATATTATGCACTGATGATATTTAAAATAAAGTTTTAGTATCTGATTATTTTATTGTACATTGTAAAGGGGAAATTATTATCAAAATGACTGATTCTAAGCCAGAAGAAAAAAAAGCAGCCAAGTGCGAGTCGGACTCGCCCATGAAGGGTTCCGTACAAGAACCTTTATATTATGTTACTTGATGTAACATAATAAGGTTCTCGTAGTTCGTCGAAAGGTAAATTGCGGTTTACGGTTTATGACGTATAAAAAAAAAACTACTGACTAGATCTCGTTCAAACCAAAAATCGTTGGAAGTTTACATAGTAATGTACAACATATATTTTTTTTAGTATTATCATTTTCTTACTTTAGAAGTTAGAGGGGGGGGGGACCAACTTTTTTCCACTTTGGAAGTGTCTCTCGCGCAAACTATTCAGTTTAGAAAAAAACTATATTAGAAACCTCAACATCATTTTTGAAGACCTATTCATAGATACCCCACACGTATGGGTTCGATGAAAAAAAAAATTTTGAGTTTCAGTTTCAAGTATGGGGACCCCCGAAATTTATAGTTTTATTTTTATTTTTATGTTAAAATCTTAATGCGGTTCACAGAATACATCTACTCGCCAAGTTTCATCAGTCTAGCTCTTACGGTTTCGGAGAAAAATGGCTGTGACATACGGTCGGACAGACAGACAGACAGACAGACAGACAGACAGACAGACAGACAGACAGACAGACATGACGAATCTATAAGGGTTCCGTTTTTGCCATTTGGCTACGGAACCCTAAAAAGCACTCCTTATGGATTACACTCACTACAAATAAACCGCTACCTAGATTAGTTAACAAAAAGAGAATTTAACAATAATGTATAAAATAAATAAATAAATAAACGATGGGCAGTCTTGTCGCTATAAAGCGTTTTCTTCCAGAAAACTTTAACCTTAACCGTTTTTCTAGATTGAACATGGACGCTTTAAAAGCTACGTGTGACCGACGCTTTAGGGTTGTATAAAGACATAGGACCTTTTGCTCAAGAGCTCTTTTATGCCTATTATATCTTTTTTTTTATATTGTTAGGTTTGTCGTGAAATTGAAATTGATACTGGGATCTCGAGATGTTATTGTTCTTTTGTCATTTTATTATTGATCTGTGTTAAATAGAATTGTATTGATGTTTCATGTATGGGTCCTTTGGGAGTTTGTTAGCGCCGATGTTGTTGGATATTGCAAAAGAGATATTCCCTTTTAACCGACTTACAAAATAGGAGGTTATTAATTTTACTTTTTACTTATACTCGATACATTTTTTGCGTTCACATTGTTTCGTTTAGATCGACATATTATTATTATTAATAAAGTACAAAGCTCTGCTTAGCTTGGGGTTAGATAGTGTTATGTGAATTGTCCATATTATTTATTTATTTATTATACATAGTTCTTAAGTGTAAGTCAGTATCACATGGACTCTGTATAGGGTAAAGCAACATGGAGGTAGTATTTCTATGTATTGATTTGAAAGTTACAAACCTAAATGCTTTGTATTTAAAAAAAATTGGATGGCGTGGTGCTGTTTCCATTCTTAAATAATTAACTACGTGTTCGTAATAAACATAAAGAATAATAAACGCTAGAGTTTTTTCTAGAAGGTTAATGTCAGCAGTAATTGTATCACAATAAATAATTACCTACAGTCAATTGAATATCATATTTTTTTATAATCATAAAATTGCATTGAAACATTAATAATTCAATTCACACAACACACGCACTCATCCATACACTACGATTACCATAGTCCATACAAAATTCATTAATTCTCGCACTTCATAAAATTTCACGCATCATTATACATCTATTGTAGTGTAATAACCTATCTACACCAACCAATTAGATGGGACCTTTTTTGAAAAGCACAAAGAGTATGTATAAAAAAATATCAACTCGGTACCAAAAAGGTTTTGCACCTGGGTAGAATAAATTGCGGTACTGTGCCACCAACTTTTTTTTGTTCAAGCGAGAAGACGTCTCGATATTGTCAGTGAAGCAAATGAAATGTAATTTAGCAATTGTGTTATTCTGTTGCAATCAATGTTTGATGCTAACAAATAAATCGTAGGTACTAAAATGGAACAGCGATCAAATATCTTGTTGTCATAATTTTTGGATTCTCGCGTCTCAAAACCGTCAGTGAAACAAAATGAAATGACATTTAATTTTATAAGTTTCTCTATGGTCATCTGTGCGATTGTTTCATTCTGTTGCAATCAAAGTTTGATACTAACAAATAAATGGTAAGTACTAAAATGGAACAGTGATCAAATATCTTGTTGTCATAATTTTTCGACCACTATCTATTTTGTGCCATGCTAGTTTTACAAAGCAAAGTTTATATTCGCTTTATAAATCTGCCTTCTGCGGTGTAAGTCGTGGGTTCGATCCCACATTGCATTTGTTCTCGGTACAAATATTTTTGTGGTAAACGCAGATGTATGTTCTGTCTGAACGTTATATTGTATGCTAAATTGATATGCATTTACAAAAAAAATATAAGTATTAATTTGGGGCTAGATAGCGTTGCATGGATTGTACACATTTTTTTTTATTACGACAAAAGACACGACACTAAAAATAAGAAGAAGAAGATAACCTAGCTGAAGTTAACAATAGTTTTTAAAGAATTTTCATACATCCATAGCTGTATTTCAATTACTCCTAAACCCACCAAATTAGAATATCATGCTATTCAGTTTTATTCGGCCTACTGTGACAATTCTTTAGAATAACATGCGAGAGTCCCGCTGTGTTGTGTTATGGCTATTGTTGGTAGCTGCAAGCTACCTTATGTCACCTGAACAGGCTAAACACAAATAGCTGGTTTAGGCTGAGCGCATACTTGAGTCACGACAGTCTTTAGACAGACGTTCAAGTCTGCCGCGAACCTGTTTTGTCTGCGACACGTCACACACCTAAAACAAAACTGTTTTGTCTACTGGGGTACGTTGGTGGGAGATTGTTTTGTCTTTGATGTGCGCGCCCACATACAAACAAAAGAGAAGCCGACAATCGTAGTCAGATTCGTCGCTGTGTTCTTGTAGGTATAGACAATTTTGTCTATGAGACGTTTTGTTTGAAGTCTGCGCGTCCTCATACATTTTGTAAAGCGGTAGTCTGTCTTAAAAGTCTGTCGTGTCTCAAGTCTGCTCTCAGCCTTATTCCTTCCGTTTTACTTTCTGCACTACTTTCTTCTTCTACTTCTTGTTCTCTGCCTGGTTGTTATATTGTATTAATAGTCTGTTTTTACTAACAGAAAAAAAGTATTATATCAGCTATCTGATTCCTATAGTACAAGCTCTGCTTAATTTGGAGCTAGGTAGTGTTGTGTGGATTTGCAACGATTTTTTTATTAACATGTCTAAGTAAAATTTTTATGGAACTAAGTATTGTTGCGCAGTAGCCTAACGCCTAGCGCCATCTGTTACCGAGAGGAGGAACTACTCACGAGTTGGGTGGCAGAGAAGCGCCATCTATTGACAAATGGCGGAACTACATTACGTAAACAATTGAGAATCAAGTTCCGGGTGTTTCTGGAGAGTTCGACGAACATGCTCGAATAATGAGACGAGCTATAAATAGAGAATCGCTCGGATCGTGGGACAGTTTTTATTAAGCTAGAGAAGTGAACGTTTCGAGTGCGAAAAGTGAATTAGTGTCTTGTCTTGTATTGTGTGCTGTGTTTTATTGTGTTTTAATAAAGTTTTGGCTTTGAGTGGTAATATAAGTGTTCGTTGTGTAAAAATCGACTTTCATTGTTCAATAGACCCCCCGCTCGTAACAAATTGGTGTCAGAAGTGCGATTGAACAATGCCGGTGTTACCGAAAGACGACGCTGAAGGTATGAGGACGAGAAGTCAACGCCAACAGGAAATGGATGCAAGACGGATGGGAAGCTCTCCGTCACAAGCAACTCGCCGGGATCCTGAACTGATGATGGAGCCACCTGCTGAGACATCTGGAATTTTACCATCACCGGGGGTCCAAGCTCCTGCATCAGGCGATCTTGCAGCACTGATGGCCATGCTTCAAGAACAGACCCGATTGATGGCAGAACTACGCAGGGACAAGGAAGAACAGACCCGTCGGCAGGAGGAGCTGCAGGCTCATTTGATGGGAGAACTACGCAGTGACAAGGCGGAGCACAACCGTCTGATGGAGGAGCAGGCTCACCTTATAAAAGAACTGCAGGTGACTGTTAACATAGACCTCCAAAAGGTAAAAGAACAGGTTCAAAACCAGGAAAGCCGTATCTACGAAGCGGAAACCCAGATTGCTGATATGAAGAAAGCTCTGGGTGTTCTAAAAACTGGAGCAGGAAACGTGAATTCTGTGGCATCCACACCTGTGGGTAAGGGCTTCAAGGTACCACCCTATGATGGGACTTCATCATGGTCAGCTTACAAAATCCAGCTGGAGGCCGTGAGTAAAGCAAATGGATGGACCACGGATCAGGCGATGACTGCACTGACTTTGGCACTTCGTGACCAGGCCCTCAATGTGTTGGAAGCTATTGGAAAGGAGGTTACCTACGAGCAGCTGCTGGACGCGCTGGAATCTCGTTATGGTGACACGCATCTGGAGCACGTATTCCGCGCCCAACTGAAAGAAAGGACCCAACGCAGTCTTGAAAGCTTGCAGCAGTGGGCTCTGGAAGTGGAAAAAATGGTCCGAAAGGCATACCAATCTTCACCTGCGCTTATCGATGGAATTTTGGTGCAATCCTTTATCGATGGGATTCGCGACTTGGAGGTGAGAGCTGCTGTGAGACTGGGACATCATGAGTCTTTGAAGAACGCCCTCGCCCATGCTTTGGAAGTAGAAGCCGTTCGTCAGGACCATCGAGCACATCGCATCAGGGAAGTGGTAGCATCACCCACTCGTAGGTATCGTCCGAGATATAGCCCTAAATGCTTTGAGTGTGGAGAAAAGGGGCACTTGAGATTTAATTGCCCTAAGCGAGCAGTTTCAGGAATACGTCGTGAACAGGGAGAACAGGAGACTGCTTCCACCAACCAGCAACAGGGAAACGAGTAAACGCCAGGGCTGCGGGGCGAGTGCTGGCCGGTATTAACAGAGCCCCAAGAATTTGGATTTCACAAGCTCATGATGGAAATAGCCTGATCATCGCAGGCCAAATTAACGGAATACCTTGTAAGATGACATTGGATACTGGTGCTTCTCGAACAGTAGTCAGTTCCCAACTTGCAAACCGCGTTCTTGGGGGCCTCTTTCACAACTGTGACCGAATCCAGCTCCTAACAGCAACCGGTCAGCACATACTCGTCAGAGGTGAGAAGCTAGTGGAGATGAAGTTGGGTGAAAGGATTTTCCAGCATAATGTCATCATTGCAAATATAATGGATGATTGTATTCTGGGTTTGGACTTTATGCGAAAACACCGTTGTGAAATAGACGTTAAGCAAGGAATTTTGAAATGTGGTTTGGAAGAAATCTTTATGGAAGGTGGATCACCTGGGAAAATCTATTGTTCAAGAAGAACCGTTCTTCCTCCACGGTCAGAAACCATTGTTCCAGTAAATTTATCACAAGCTCAGACAAAGAATCGATGTGTACTGTTGGAAGGATCAGACAACGAGGTACCATGGATTATGGCACGAACTTTGGTGAAGGCTACCAACATCTCAGCGGTACGGGTACTGAATCCAAGTAATAAGGAACATCTCATTAAAAAAGGAATGGTAATGGGAACCTGCGAAGAAGTGGCCTGGATGCGTAACTGTAAAGAATTATCCAGCAGCAAGGAAACTAGCAAAAGCAATATATCGTCATTTCTAGAAAATTGCCACAAGAATCTTTCGAAAAAAGAAGTCAAAAGGGCGCAGCAGATGTTGTCTCGGTTTGACAACCTTTTCTCTTCATGCGATGCTGACATTGGAAAGACTGGATTAGTTCAACACACGATAAATACCGGCAATGAACCACCTATCCGCCAACGCCCGAGAAGATTACCAGTAGCTCGAGAGAAAGAAGTGGAGACTATGATCGAAGATATGGTAAGGGATGGAGTTATAGAGCCCTCGACTAGTCCATGGTGCTCTCCTGTTGTGCTAGTAAAAAAGAAAGATGGCAGCATGCGGTTTTGTGTGGATTATCGCCGACTTAATGAAGTTACTAAGAAGGACAGTTATCCACTACCGAGAATTGATGACACACTGGATACACTAACGGGAATGAAGTGGTTTACCACTCTTGACCTGAAAAGTGGCTACTGGCAAGTAGAAATAGACCCGAAGGATAAGGAAAAGACTGCATTTTCTACAGGGAAAGGTTTGTGGCAGTTTAATGTAATGCCTTTCGGATTGTGCAACGCCCCTGCGACATTTGAACGGTTAATGGAACTGGTACTCACTGGATTAATTGGGGACGCCTGCCTGGTCTACTTGGATGACATCATTATCGTGGGTCGAACGTTTGAAGAACATCTGCAAAACTTGGAACGTGTGCTCGGGAAACTTCATGCTGCCAATCTAAAGTTGAGTCCCAAGAAATGCAAGTTTTTCAGAAGGCAGGTGAATTTCCTGGGTCACGTGATTTCTGAGGAAGGTGTACAAACAAATCCGGAAAAGGTCGTGGCTGTCAAGGATTGGCCAATTCCAAAAGACAAGACTGAGGTCCGAGCATTTTTAGGACTGTGCTCGTATTATCGACGTTTTGTGAGAAACTTCGCTGATATTGCTAAGCCGTTACACAAACTCACTGAAGAGAGGCGGACTTTTAGCTGGGACGAGGAATGCGACCTTGCTTTCCAGGAATTAAAAAAACGGCTGTGTGTGGTGTGTGAACGGTTCTAGGTTATCCTGACACAGAAAACATGTTCATCGTAGATACAGATGCGAGTAATACCGGAATCGGTGGTGTGCTATCTCAGCGCAGAGAAGATAAAGAAGTGGTGATAGCCTACTTCAGCAAAGCGTTATCAAAACCAGAAAGAAATTATTGTGTTACCAGAAGGGAGTTGCTGGCAGTAGTTAAGACCTTACAACATTTCAGTAAATATCTGCTGGGACGTAAATTTCATCTGCGCACGGACCATGCTGCATTAAAGTGGCTTCTACAATTTAAGAATCCCGAAGGGCAGGTGGCAAGATGGATCGAACAACTCCAGGAGTTTAACTATGACACTGAGCATCGCAGTGGCAAATCTCACGGCAATGCGGACGCCCTATCAAGAAGACCTTGTCCGGAAAACTGTAAGCATTGTGTCAAGCAAGAATCTAAAGAAGCGATACCCATCAGGATGCTAAGAACTGACTTAAGTGTCGAATGGAAAGAAGCCCTGCAGCAAGCACAATCAGAAGACGCCGACATCAAACCAATTGTAGAATGGTTAAGAGCTGGTACTCCTAAGCCTAAGTGGAGTGATATTGCCGGAAGGAGTACAACAACGAAAAGTTATTGGGCACAATGGGATAGTCTGGTTATCCAAGATGGAGTATTGTGCCGCAAATGGGAAAATAATCGAGGAGACCACTGTCATCTACAAATGGTTGTACCTAAATCAAAGGTACCTGACGTTCTGCAACTTTATCATACGGGAAGTTCAGGGGGTCATATGGGAGTAAAAAGGACTTTGTTAAAAATACGAGAACGATTTTATTGGATCTATTGCAGAGATGACGTAGAAGACTGGTGCCGGAAATGCACGAGTTGTGCAGCTGTGAAAGGACCTCACACACGCAGTAGTGGAGCGCTCAAATTATACAACGTTGGAGCACCCTGGGAGCGCATAGCACTGGACGTCGCTGGGCCATTCCCTGTGAGCGAGAATGGGAACAAATACTTCCTAGTCGTCATGGATTATTTCACCAAATGGCCAGAAGTTTTCGCTATTCCGAACCAAGAAGCAACGACAGTAGCAGATAAATTAGTCCATGAAGTCTTTTGTCGGATTGGAGTACCCTTGGAAATCCACAGCGATCAAGGAAGAAATTTCGAGTCTCAAGTTTTCCAGGAGACATGCCGAGTAATGGGTACTCATAAAAAAAATAAAAAAAAAAATAATAAAAAAAAAAAAAAAAAACATACAACCGAATTGAGAACCTCCTCCTTTTTGATTGGAAGTCGGTTAAAAACGAGAACTACTGCATATCACCCACAGTCTGACGGAATGGTGGAAAGATTCAATCAAACGTTGGAAAGATATCTGGCAAAAGTGGTGGCGAACCGACAAAATGATTGGGATAAGCATATCCAGCCATTTTTGTTGTCATATCGAAGTGCGGTGCATGAGAGCACAACAGTCACTCCCGCCTTTGCGAACTTCGGACGAGAACTACGATTGCCTGCAGATTTGATCACTGGCATTCCACCAGACTCTCCGCGCGCCATAACGGATTATGCAAGTGATCTACGCCATAAAATGAACGACATATATGAAAATGTCAGACAATCCAGCCAGCAAATGTCTGAAAGAATGAAAACCCGCTATGACCGAAACTTGAACAATCAGGGATTTGATGAGGGTTCATTGGTGTGGCTGCACAATCCAGTCCGCAGTAAGGGGAAGTCTCCTAAATTACAAGCAAAATGGGACGGACCATACCGTGTGGTAACCAGGATGAACGATGTCACGTACCGAATCAAGAAGGGTTTGCGAGGCAAACCTAAAATTGTTCATGTTGATCGATTGGCGCGATATTATGGGTCCAATGATGCTCGGGACGAGCATGTTTTAGGAGGGGATAGTGTTGCGCAGTAGCCTAACGCCTAGCGCCATCTGTTACCGAGAGGAGGAACTACTCACGAGTTGGGTGGCAGAGAAGCGCCATCTATTGACAAATGGCGGAACTACATTACGTAAACAATTGAGAATCAAGTTCCGGGTGTTTCTGGAGAGTTCGACGAACATGCTCGAATAATGAGACGAGCTATAAATAGAGAATCGCTCGGATCGTGGGACAGTTTTTATTAAGCTAGAGAAGTGAACGTTTCGAGTGCGAAAAGTGAATTAGTGTCTTGTCTTGTATTGTGTGCTGTGTTTTATTGTGTTTTAATAAAGTTTTGGCTTTGAGTGGTAATATAAGTGTTCGTTGTGTAAAAATCGACTTTCATTGTTCAATAGACCCCCCGCTCGTAACAGTATTGTGAACTTGAAAAAAAGCAACTGTTTCATGCAGTTGTGTTTCATTACTTGGTTAAAATTTATGAAACAACTGTTTTATTTTTAGAGTTCACAGTGTTCCTCAGGTAAAGTTATTGATGTTGATAGGTACTTTAACCCCCTGAAGTATTCGGTAGTAGTCAGTGTGTCGACCGGGAACCAACCGTACACCAGCTGACGTGGACACGTCACCATCTCGCAATCGCTATTCATGCTTCTTGAAAAATCCGCTAGGGACGCTTTTGGTTTCTCCATACAAAATGATAAACAGATATAAACATTTTATTGATAATTATTTACAATTATAGGTCACAAAATTTGTATTATTATTTAATACGTAGTGTAAATATTATCAAAATTAATTATTATAAATTACATAATTGGATAGCACATACTTGATTAGATATAAAATGAATTGAAAATTGAATTAATAAAGAAAATAAACTAATTACATGTACCCAGTTGATCAACTGAGGCACAGTTGCCTTCTTCTTTACTACAAATAAATTCGTCATAGCTGTAGAACAATGGTGGCAGAGGTGGGCGATACGATCGGCGATAGGCGTCAGGCACCGCACACCGATTTCATACGATTGGTTCCCGGTCGACACACTGGTATGATGAAGTGAGCTAGCTGTTTTGTACCCACTGTGTCAAAATTATGAAGATATCTCCATAAGTGGATCTATAAAGCCTCGGAATGACGCAAGCCTATTTTGTTAGATTTATCAGTTTTGGTGCATCTTTCTTTTGTCATGTATATTTAGCTATCTTATTATGTTAATTTAATTGTTTTATGTTGAATTTATGGGTGATCTAAATTATATTTATTTATTTAAATGTTTTTTTTTTCTATTCAGGCGTATCGTTTTACTTTGTAATAGTTTTGTACCGGATCATAAAATATATATTTCATGATATGAGATACGAAATGTTTTTCTCCTATAACGATGATTAACGAGGATATCTAAGGGATATAAGATTGTTTGAGGATATCCCTTAGATATCCTCAAACAATCCTGATTAAACTTGGTCCTATGAAGGGATCTTTGTATTATTTTGTATCTATAAAAGATGACGCAGGCTTTTAGGTTTGTGTTGATTGGTAACAAGTGCATATTTTGGTTTGGTACTTATAGACATACAATCGCATTAAAAAACATCAAATTACAATCAATTTAGGTTCAAAAGAGTCATCGTAAAATAATAAAGCCGTTTATAAAGCTGCGTCCACACACGCCTACGTACACCTACGCGGAACTTAAGGCTTGGTTTCACAGGAAACGGTGCCCGTCTTATTATTTTTTATTGCACAATCTAGCCAATTATAAAAGTTGCAAACATTTAGATCGCTTACGTTGGCGATCAGTGTAGCGCTGTCAAATATCGCACTGTCAAAGTTCGCGACAGTGTATGCGAATGTATGAAAAACTCTATGCTGGACCTGTGATTGCATATCTTTTTTTGCAATCAAAACCTAGTCACATTACGTCAGTTTAAACATTATTTTGAGCTTCGATGGCAATCTTGACTACAACAGGTATAGCTTCAAGAAAAACGCAACGACAGCACGCTTGATGTTGTTGGTATCTATGGGCGATGGTGACCGCTTACCATCAGTTGGGCCGTAAGCTCGTTTGTCTATCTTTTACATAAAAAAAAAACAAAAACCAATTAAAACAAAAATTATCTTTGACAAAGAACGATTGCAACTTGCAACAAGACTGAATGTTGGCACATACATTTTTCATCAGAAAAACTCATTGGTTGGACTGGATTTGAACCCACAAACTTAGGATCGGAAGGTGTTGCTAACACTAGGCTATAAATAGCTATTTTTCGGTCGTGAAATGAGGGTAGACAGATTCCAGAGAGTGGCAACTAATAGCTATATGGCACAAAGTATATACTGTGTGAGATGTAACTTGACACCCGTTATGACACAAGCACGTCTCTTAGGTTCTGTGAACCAGTTTATGTTGAGCTGGACCCTGTATAAAACTACAATTGCTTTTGTATGAGGAAGGAACCGACACTCATATTTATATGTCGCAACAGTCGATATATGAAATAGTTCCGTCCTTGTTTTTTACTAGTCTTCTAACTATGGATGGAAAAATATTTGACAGAGTTATCAAAAGATGGTGGCTGAAATATGCCCTAACGTTGGGTAGATTGGGAAAATAATAAAAATGAAAGTCATTCTCAAAAACAATTTAGAGTAACTTGAGTTTCTCTGAATTATGACTTTAAATAAAAAAATGTATAAGTAGTTGTAATTTCTCATATTATGAACCGGCATGTCGTAGAATCTAAAAATTCGAAAACATGTGTCGAGTGCCTGCACGAGAGGAGGTGCACTTGAAATCCTTTCACCACACTGGTAGAGAATGTGGAAGTGTGCAAAAAACCAGTGATACGATGAGAAGAACACATATTAATTATAATGAAAGTAAATATTTATGTAAACTTTTTTTTATTCAAAGCTTTAAATATACTCCTTACTTTTTTGTACTTGTTGTAGTTACCATACTGATACTTTACTTTATTATTATGTTGTAAGTATATTATTTATTAACTTTTAAACACATTACTCAAGAAAAAAAAACCAGAGCTCATCTTAAACTGGCACCTGCTAAATAATAGAGACATCACACAGCTTACAACGACAATAATTTATTTAAATTAAGCGTAACGCGATACGCACCCGTGTGTACGTGCCTTTATATCTGATGTTATATCTTTTGGGTGTTTTAAAAAAATACTTTTTTCGTTTTTTGAAGGCGCTCCTTTTGATTTATGCTTTGTTGCTTTTTAAATAATTATTTGATGTGGCTACGCACGGGTTCAATTTAAATACTGTCACTTTCAAAATGAAACTAAAATCTTTCATATGTTTTGGTAAATTGTAATGACAGACATTTTATGGAAGGTACGAAAGGTCTTTATGGAAGAATTGAGGGTAGGTCATTCACGAAGTAAAGTATTCGAATTCAAATTTCGAACTTATACTTATACTAGTACTGCTAAGTCCAAATGCACGCAAAAGTGGATGTATATAGCCACCTACTGTAGGCCTACCATGAGCTCTGTCTGGCTCTGTCTCTGCTTCTGGTTTTGAGTCTGTGTGAGTGTTGACTAAATAAATCCTACGTCAAAACGTCATACACACAGTATAATGCACTGGTGAGCACTCACACAGATTCAAAACCAGAGCCATAGACAGAGCCAGACAGAGCCAGGTAGGCCTACTGGTCGAAGTGGCTTTAATAAATCTAACATTGACACGAAAGAAGAAGACGAGATTCTTAAATGTTATATTTATTTATTTGTTATAGTGATTAGAATACTTGGGCTTAGACCAGCGCAGCCCCCATCAGATCAAATAAACGAACGATCAATTAATTTAATGATTCCCACGGATAAGGGATAGGACTATTGGTTTGACGCGCAGGCGTTGCCAGACGTAACGGCACCCCGCTGGCTCTGATACACCAGGGATGGACTTGGTTAAATTAATTTCTTATTTATTAATTTATTCAAAAAGGTACATACTTTTAGCAGTGTAGAGTAAATCTTCTTCTTTTATTGAATAGCTTAAGAATTTTCATTTAAATTTAATTTAATTTAAATTTTAATTTATTTATTAATTAAAACGGTTACACACCAATTACATTAATTAAAAATATAGACAAGTATAATAAATTCAATAATAATAATACAAATAATAATAATACAAAATTCAATTAATTAAAATAACTTAACAAATTAAATATGTCAATCTCATACCGTTCATCCATCAATCTCGCTCGCAAAACCTCAGACAGTCTGACACTATCTTGGTCCATCCATCCGCAAACAAGTCGAAATCTGGATTGTGGTCCAAGAGAGCGTTGAGCGCGGCGAGAGAACGTGGCAAAGGTGAGTTCGCCCGGGCGACTGTGCGCGATGCAGGCACTGCAAACAACTTGTGCTTCCGAATTCTACAGTAGTTATTCGGGACAAAGAACCGACACAACCCGTCACTCAAGTCTGGTGCGTCTATTTTCCCGCGGAGCACTTTACAGACCATTGTTATTTGGTCGTTGGCCCGCCGGACTTCCAGCGAGTTGTAGCCCAAGCAACCAAGAAGAAATTTGGTGGGGTACAAGAAAGGATAAAAACCATAGCGTCTCTTGTAGAGGTACCTTAGAAATACTTTTTGAATTTTTTCAAGTAAAAGTGTGTATGTAACTTCATGGGGATTCCAGACTGACGCACTACTTTCAAGCTTGCTCCGAACAAGAGCACTAAAAATTAAACGTATGACTTGATCGTCCCGGAATTCACTAGCATTACGGAGAACAAAACCAAGACGCCTGTACGACTCCTTTGCCAAAGAGGCGATATGGTCATGGAATGTTAGTTTCTGGTCAAACGTAACTCCCAAATCTTTTATAGCTGTCATTTTGACTATGGTCTGGTTGTTTATTTTATATTCAAAATTTATTGGCTGCCGCATTCGGCCGAAAGTCATCGAATAACATTTCGTGGGATTAAAATTCATCTTGTTGATAAGACTCCATTTAAAGATGGCGTCGATATCCCTTTGCAGCGCTAAACAATCTGCTTCCGACTTAATCTCCTTGTATAGCTTTAAGTCGTCAGCGTAAAGTAGGCTTTTTGCTTGAGTCACAACTGCAGGAAGATCATTGATCATAAGCAAGAAAAGTAGAGGTCCGAGTATTGATCCTTGACTTACCCCAGAACGCGTGTGATAAGGCCGTGACTCGTAAAGACCGAGCCTGACAAACTGCTGGCGATCCCGGAGATAATCTGCAAGAAACCGAAGAAGACCCGGGGCAAAGCCTATGGCGGAAAGTTTGGCCAGCAGTATGTCATTGTTGACCCTATCGAACGCCTTCTGGAGGTCAAAGTAGAGCACATCGACCTGGGACCTTCTGTCAAGTCGCGTAGAGATATAGTCCACTAACGTCAATAAATTAGTATTTACGGAACGCTTGGTTCTAAACCCATGCTGCTCATTACATAAGTATTTATCGACTTGTGCGTAGATGTACTTATGCAAAACGCTCTCAAATATTTTTGCAGGTGAGGATAGGATTGCTATTGGGCGGTACTCTTCAACGTTGAACTTTTTAGAACTTTTTGGTATTGGGGTTACCCTTGAGAGCTTCCATTGTGGCGGATAAGCTCCTGTTTTCAAACCCAAGTTGAAAATATGGCACAAAGGACCACACAATAGGTTTTTTGCACTTTTAAGAATAACGGGTGGAATGTTGTCGGGCCCGACAGAGCTATTTGGTTTCAGTTTATTAATACCGCCAAGTACGTCATTCGGTGTAAAACAATTGATGTTAATGTAATTACTATCATTATCGGCATTTATAATTTCGACATTATCTATATTGAGATGGGGTATATCAGGTAAGAAGACACTGGAAAAGTAGCTAGCAAAAGCCTCAGCTGCTCCCGGTCCAGAGTAAGTCGTGCTTTGGTAGGTTACATTGGGCTCAAATCCACCCTTCGATCGAAGACTGGAAATATGTTGCCAAAAGTTTCTCGGATTCCGTTTGAGGTTGTCCTCAGTAGTTTTAATATAGGTATTATACGCTGTGGCAATGCGAAATCTTAAACTTGCTCTGAGGTCAGAAAATTGACGGTAGGCGTCCTTTGTGTTTGTACGTTTCCAAGTTGCATGAAGCTTCTGCTTGCATCTAGTATCCTGGACTATTTCACGCGTAAACCAGACCGGGTAGCGTCTAACACATAGAGAACCCTGGCGATGCTTCTTTGGAACACATTGTTCAAAAATGCCATATAAAATGTTGTAAAAATTTTTACTAGCGCTGAGGACATCCTGAGCCCGATACACCTCATTCCACGAACTCACATGTAACAACTCATACATCATCTCATAATTGCACTTCTTAAAATTCCAGTCAAATGACGGATCAATATTAGTAGGTGCGATAAGATTAGAGTGACGGGTTCTTTCGATCTTTACCTCGATATCCAACGGTGGATGATGCGCATCCGGAGGGACAATGCCCTCAGTCTCCACAACAACTACCTCACACGTACCGTTACCATCGCTCTCCTGGACCAATACCACATCCAATATTCTTCCATGCAAGTTAAACACTGTATTCCTCTCATTAAGGCTACAAAAGGAACTGAAATAACAGTAGTAGTTATTAATACTTAAGGATGCACTGTTCAAATTTAGGTCACCTAAAACAATCACAGGACCTCTTAAAGCGAGGATAAAGCTTTCAACTTTCGTGAACCACGTCATGTAATCGCTATCACTTGCACTGGGCTTGATATAAACTACACAAACAGTGAAAATACGGCCATGGCATTCAAAAGTAGCCCACAAATCTTCGCCATCCGCCGTTTCATAATCTTCACGTCTTCGCAGCAAAATGGGGGCCTGCGCGGCGAGTAAAACTCCGCCACACGGTGTTCTCCTATCACGCCGTAGCACGCTCCATCCTACACAGGTTACTTCGGAATCCTCAACGGAATCATCAAGAAAGCTTTCAGTTACAGCTACAAGATTATGCTCAAGGGCAGCTAAATTATTACGCCACATTCTGAGTTTTGTTTTTAGACCTCGGACATTCTGGTAGAGAATACTTACAGGCGACACCTTATTCCGAGGTCGCTGCGCCACGAAAGGGCTGAATATTTCCATTGGTTTGTCGGGGCCAAGTCGGCTTTGGATAATTGATCCAAGCCTTGATCCGTGCATTAATTGGCCAGACATCAGTTGAAAGACATGTTTCGTTTAAAGCGACTGGAACTCCTATTTTAAATGACTTATAGTTTCCTCTTGGAGATAGTTCGTCCACTGTGCAGGTGCTGCCAGGGCAGAGCTGATGAAGATAATCACGAACTTCTTCGGCACTGGACGCCATATTCCATAAGTGAATATAGCTACAGGCTTCTACAGCTTTGAGCTTCGTTACAGATGGCCCAGCAGTGCCACATAGGGAGGGTGGACGACGGCCTTTCCTTCTTATTTCGGTCCATTCCTGTTGGTCATCTAAGTCCAGAGTAGGTTTTGGTATTGCTCTCAGCTCGCGTGTGGAGCCTGCATTGCTACTTAGCTTGATGGTAGGGCCGGACAGTACAGGCTGCATCAAGCCAGCTTGGGAAACAGCGGCACGTGGTGGAGGATTTTCTTGAACAGACTGCTTTTGTTTACGGCTGGTAGCTGTCTTAGAAACCACCTGCTTGTCCTCAAAAGATGGCACAGCAGATTGGGCTTGAATAGAGGCAGTGGCTGCAAGAGAGTTAGCGAGCTCAACCTTTTCCAATTTTGTGTGAAGTGCTTGGACGTGAGACGCATAATATTCCAGTTTGGCCTCGTAACTCATAATAATGGTCACGGCAGTACTCAATTGATCCCTCAGCGCTGACATTTCTTGTCTCATACTGCGGAGCTCAATCGAGAAATCAGAGCTTTGTATTTCATGCATCACTTCTGTATTAGCTGCTGTATTAGCTGCTGTATTCATGGCCAAGTCTTATCGGGTCTATCGGGTCACTAGTTCTTTCAAACCAAGTGTGGTGAAAGGATTTTAAGTGCACCTCAAAGAGGCTCCTTTCGTGTACTTGACACATATAATGCATATATAATGCAATTAAAAGTTAAAATTAATTTGATAATTTGATAAAAATATCTTCTAAATCCACCCCTAAACAAACCCCAAAACCTCGAGTCTGCTAATTACTATGAAATAGAGTGGCCATTATTTATGGTATTGGCCATAGATCGATGGTACTTTAATGGCCACAAACTGACCCTTTGTCTTGTCTATGCTTACCCGGAACTGTTTTTTTTTTATATCGGTTTGACCACTATGGTATTCAAGGGTTAGGTCAGTTTACGTGCGTGCTTAATTCCCGCAGAAGAATAAAGGCTATATTGAGGCATTTACTTTTAAGACCATATTAAAATGCCAGTTTTTTCAAATAGTTTTTAAGTTTTATAAGTATCATTGTAATATGTACTATGTACCTATTGGAGAAGTACTACCTACCACCATGTTTATTTCTGCTGTGAAGCAGCATTGCTGTGTTTCGGTTTGAAGGGTGTGCTTTTTCTTTGGTGCCGGTGAAATTACTGGCGCGTGAGGCTGAACATCTGTATGCCTCAAGTTGGTGGACGCAGGGGAGTGCATCGTAGGGCACGTTCCTGATGTGCGTGACATACGATTGCCTGATTGCGTGAGGCAATGCTTTGTTATAGGCAATGGTTACCACTGAACATCAGGTGGGCCATATACTTGTCCCATCAGCTAGTTCTATAAAATAAAAATAAAAAAATTGTATGTAGGTACCTAATATTTTGTGAGCAATAAAGTATTTTCTATCTATCGATCGTCTATATATCTTTTAGTAGTAATGCACTTACATTTTACGCTTAAAAACTCATTGGTGTAACGATCGAAGGCAGTGTTTAACCCCTGCGCAGCGGACGCGGGTCTAGTAGGACATCAATATAATTATCTGCACAAATAAAACATTGACAGTACTGATTTGGACCGTGACGTTTAAATTGCAAAATGAATAGCGCACGCGTCAAATAAATTACTCCGCAAATAGGGCTGAGTTTTATACAGGGTGTCCAAAGCAATCTGGAGGTCTTTAAAGAGTTGATCGTACGTTTTTTTGTCAGAATGTGGTGTGGTGTTGCATTTTTTATATGGAAACAAAAGTTTTCTAAGCATCGGCTAAAGACGCTTCGTTTTTCCACGCAAAAATAGCACGTAGCACGCTGTTATAAATATGTGCAGCGGAGAAAAAGCTGTGAGGAAATGAGTCTTCCTACCGAGTCACTGGTTTTTTAAACCATTGTTGTTGTGAAAGGATTTAAAGTGCGACTCGAAGAGACTTCTGTAGTGGACTTGACACATTTATTTCAAAGTTTTTAGGTTCTACAACATGCCGGTTTCTTCACGATGATTTAAGAAATAAGAGAACACCTTTTGCCTTTAGCACTGTGGAGAAATTGGTCTTACTAGGAAACGATAACTTTAATCATTCTTGACTTGAAATTTAGTTAAGAACTACTCTTTTTATTTCGAGATATTTAGCAAAATAAAAGAACATTTCGATCGCCCTGTATAGTATGGGGGAGGATAATGTAGAGATTGTCGTAAGTGGGTTAATTTCCCAGAAATAGGGGAGATGTAGATAGAGCTAAACGAACAAATGGTAGAGTTTATTTAAAATGTTTTATTGCTATCGGAAATACGCGATTAGGTTCATTTGATGGGATTACTTTGCTGCTTAGTACTTTAGGGTTAAGTAAATCGAACCTACGATGGTGGTATTTCTGAAGTTTTTAGGCCTACGTCATGGCTTAACAACTGGTTAAAGCCGGGACCAACAGCTTATGAATTGTAATGGTGACCAAGAAGATATGGAATCATAAAATTTATTAAAGTCGACTTTTTCTTCTTTCTGCCCTTATCCCATTATGTGGGGTTGGCACAACATGTATTTTTCTTCCATTCTCCTCTATCATTCGTCATTTCAGTACTCACTTCTTTCTTGGACATTATAATCTCTCACACAATCCATACATCTTTTCTTAGGCCTACTTCTACTTTATATCCATCTACATTCATGCCTAACACTCATTTCGTCACATGACATTCTTCTCTCCTCATGTCCATACCACGCTGGCCGATTACTTCTCATTTTCTCCGTTACTGGCGTTAAAAGTGTTACTTATAAATAAACAAGTAAATAACAAAAGCGCTACCGCGTCCAAAACTTTATTACGTAGATATTTTTTGTGACCGATTTTGATTCTCTAAAGAGATACAAAATTATACCACTTCATCAATATAACATGCTCAAAAGCTTCACAAAACATTCACAAAAGAAACTTTATTTGCAACAAATTGCGTTTATATTCTCCGAAGGCGCCAATCTGTATAATCGATATTAAATTTTATCGATAAATTCTTGAATGCCACAGAAATTTGAACTTAGAATTCGAAAAGTGACAGCAGCTTGATAATTAAGTTTGTCACTGTCATTGAATAGAGATGTCACAATGAAACGTCAGGAGTCAAGCTGGCTGGCGACACAATGCCTGCTGATTGCCACGGTCCCCATTCAACAATTATTCACGGCTATTATATTCTATTTACTTCCAAATAAGCATTTAATAGTCCGACAGCCGTTCCCTTAGCATGCCTATTAACAATACAATAAAATAAATAACAAAATAAGGACCACTTTACACCTTCTTGGAAGCAAGCAGTTGCCCGCTCAAAATGAAAAAAAAAACGAAAAAAAACCTTCACACATGCGCTATCCTTTTCAAATCTTTTGTCGATGGTCGAATTCTATTGATTTATCTGACGATCGTATTCATCTGTCAGCATGAAGTAACATCGATTTTGAGTCTTATTCCATCGGTATAAAGAACTTTAATATTTTTTGCAGTTCTCAAATACAATTTTGGGGTTGTTAAATAACTTTGAGTGTATCATAATGGTGTTTAGATGAAGTGGAAACCGATACATCGAAGTGTCGATCCCTTTTCACGGGTGTGCTAATATAAAATTAATTTCATCAAAAAAAGTGCAGCCGCATGACTTTGGTTTGTTTGACAAATAATTTTCACGGTATCTTGAATCTTATGTGAATTTGACAGCCGTTAAATTTGGAAGAGGAATTTGCTTTTATATTTTTGATATTGTTGATAGTGTACTAATGAAAAAATATTTTGTGCGATGGTTAAAATCTAGTGCTTTTTATAGAAAAATCATAAGAATCACTTTGAGACATTTGTATTTCTTTTGCCAAATTGCTGGTTTTTCAATTTATAAGGGCAATGGCTCAAAGTCAAAGTCATAAATCATTTATCCACTTGAATCACAAGGATCAATTGAGACTTGCGCACATCTAGATCACCTGCGATGGCAATCCGTGTATCGCTGTCAAATATGACACTGTCAAAGTTAGCGGCAGTGTGTGTGGATGGATGTGAGTGGAGAAAGCCCTATACTGAAACTGATCGTAATCGCCACCGCAGATCGTCTAGATGTAAGGCTTTAAACGTCTTAAAAACTAAGTGAATACCATTGGTTCCTCGCAGTCTAAGTATTCTAAGTTTAGTAGGAATTGTATTCTAAGTAGGTATGTATTTACAAAAAAAAAGTTATTTAAGTATTATATCAGCTCTCTGGTTCCCATAGTACAAGCTTTGCTTAATTTGCGGTTAGATCGTGTTGTGTGGATTGTCCACAATATTTTTTGACGTGACAATGTCTTTACAGACAACCAATTTTTTTTTATTATTAGTCAAAGTCTAGAAGATGGCCAATGGCCTCGCAGAAGTTTATTGGCAATCGGCCACACAAGGCCTTAACTACTTAACATGTATCAAACATTCTATCAAAATTTTGTACCAACATTCCATTAACAAAACGTCACAAAACCCCTTCAGCTATCATTACGAATTTTATTCCTATTGCCAAGAGGTTAGGGTTGCTTTTCGTTTGTTAGATATAATGATAGGTTAGAGATAAAATCAAACTCAATGAAAATGATTCAAATAAAGATGGCGGATAAGAAATGTATTGTTTAAGTGTTCAATTATAACCAAGTCATGTGTTATACATTAAATTTGGCCTTGTTTAGCTTCCGTGAACTACCAATGAACCTTTTCGTTCAAGGCTTTATCTTTCCATGGCTTAGGTACAGTCGGCTATACTAAAATGTATGCAATTTATATGTTTCATACACTTAAATCATAGATTGATAGATAGAAAATACTTTATCTACTTTGATACTATAATACAAAGATAATAAAACTGAAATAGTAGATTGTTATACAAGGGCAGTAAGTGAGCTTTTGCAGAACAAAATCCTTTTTGGCGCCCGTGCGGCCGCAGCTCGCAAAGGGCGCTAATGGATCGAGTGTACCTGAGATATTTAGATGCCCGAGCGAGCAAAGCGAGCGAGGGCGAATATAGTTCGAGGGTGCAATAGCTACTTATGACCGAGGTAAGTATTATACTTTACATCATTCATGCGAGGTAAGTTTTTAACTATCTGATGGAATGAACATATGGCCCACCTGATGTTAAGTGATAACCATTGCCTCGTAGGTCAAGCAAGTCAGTAACGTGCCCTACGATGCACTGCCTGCGTCCATCAACTTGAGGCATACGGATGTTCAGCCTCACGTGTCAGTGATTTCAACGGCACCCATACCCTTCAACTCGTAACACAGCAATGCTGCTTTTCGGAAGAAATAGGCTTACAATACATCAATAACACAGCATTTATGCGAGTATGACAAAATGTAATTTTAATTTGAGAAGAACAATTATTTATTAAAAATAATAGTAAAATATTTGTACCGGTATCTGCTAAAACAGTCGCAGACGCACACTTATGCACACATCTGTGTTGCTACTATATATTTTCAGTAAAAAGTTTTCATATCATTTTGTAAGAAAAGAGATTGTTTCACCAAGGATGTTTGTATAGCTTGAACTGTTATGAACCATTACGTATCAAGCATAGTGTGACGGTAAAGTGATTTGAAAATGGAACGCATTTACAATGCACTGGGCGGCACACGCCTACTTACACAGCCTTTTTGCGCTAAAGTAAATCTTACTTACTGAGCATGTATGATGTAAAAAAAACTTAAAACACTCTCACACCTACCACCACACCTACTTTAAACATACCTGTACCTGAAGCCTATCAGCAAAATTCTTCGGGATGATGATTTTAGTGTAGACTCAAAACCAGAGCCAGAGATTGAGCCAGACAGAGCTTGTCGTAGGCCTTCAGAACAAGTCACTTGGTAAGAAGAAGTAGGTATGTATAGTCCGTTCTAAGTTAATTACAATTTGTATTAATACGGCGCTTACGCATGCCGATCAGACCTACCACACGCAGGAAGACCCTACGTGCTCATTACTGGCGCAGACTGTACGCGTGCGGGATTGATCAGCTAGCATTTTTTATTTGTAAAAGGATCATATAAAAAAACGGTAGGAACCGAGACGTAGTTTGTTGCCTGTTCTTCTAAGCTTGGTCGCGTGGAACTGGCACCTAGACTCACCTAGCTTTAAGACGTTTCAAAGTGATTCTTGCATCGTAATGAATAAAAAATTATTGACTTTGACTTTGAGCAGAAATCATCATCAGCCTCAAGAAGCTTACTGATAGACATGGCACCCCCCCACATTAACCATTTTGCTTTTTTGACTGCCTTCCCAGCTCAGTTGGTAGTAGTTCTGCCTTCTACGCTGGAGGGCGTGGGTTCGATCCCCACCGAGAACAAATATTTGTGTGGTGAACACAGATGTTTGTTCTCTATCCGGGTGTTATATTGTATTCTATGTATGTATTTACAAAAAAAAAAAAAAGTATTTAAGTATTATATCAGCTACCTGGTTCCCATAGTACAAGCTCTGCTTAGCTTGGGGCTAGATAGTGTTGTGTGGGTTGTCCGCATTATTTATTTATTTATTATTTACATACCCTACATTTCCAGGGACAACGATTCTGAGCCCTCTCGATTGTCCGGTAGCGCTGGAATCGTCAGACAATCAACAAAATTTTATCCATTCGAAAAAAAAAAAATTGAGCCCTCTCCAACGACTTCCCGCAAGCCTAACAATGTCGTCGGTCTATCAATAAAGAAATAATTAAAAACCATGGTGACCAACAATAAAGTGTTTTTTTCTAGGAGGCAGGAAACATTTGTATCGGATCGGTAATATCATTGCGTAACCAAATACCTTGTTTTTTTACATTGGAACAACGAATTAACGAAATTATCTACCACGTATTAATGTTATACAAATTACGTGCCTTTAATTTCGACTTAACATAGAATTTGATCAGGTTTTCAAAGGAATCGCATAAAAAAACTAAATATTATTCGATGCCAAATTTTACAAGAGTGAAGACAAAATTATGATACCCTTCTTTTCAGTAGAAGAATAAAAATATATTTTATCTGAAATTACTTCAGTGTGAACAATAACATAATAATGTTCGTGTTCAAACAATACCTCAAAAGCGCCATATTACTTAGTAAAGCGATACAACTTTACAACCACAATGTCAATCTGACCATAAAATTAAAATTCGAACGCGCAATAAAAAAAAGTCTTGTCCATGGTTTCAAGTAAACAATACCATATTCCGAACGCACGCCAGTCATAAACAAACTTGCATTCAATTCCAAACATCACAGGAACAGGCTGTGTGGTCAAGTAGGGTGTAGATATGCAAAGAGGGACCCACAGACGCATTTAAACATAACTAATTCGTACCATGCCATTAGAATAACAAAATAATGCAACCGTTTTAAATATGTGATGCATAATGCAGTGATTAAAAGCACAATGCTGAGCCTTTGACAGTTCATTGTTTAATTAGCTTCAAAGTTTTTATTATGGTTATTCTACTTGGCCATGCCTAGTAGCGGCCCGTCTACTGATCTTAAGGTCGTGAGCTCAAGTCCAGTAGTGTACCAATGAGTTTTTCTGCTCAAAAAATTATAGCACTATGCTAAAAAGTTCGAAAATAATCAATTGCACGAAAGGAGCCTCTTTGAGGCGCACTTTAAATCCTTTCACCACACTTGGTTCAAAAGAACCAGTGACCGATAAGAAGACTTGGCCATGAAAATTATTAAGCTATTCAATAAAAGACAATGTAAATCAGTTTTTTTATAATTAACGCGATCGTTTTATTGGTATTTAACGAATAATTAATCTAAACCAGCGCTGGAAATAGGTCATATTATTAAAATAAATAATCTGAATTCAGAAATAAGACTATACCTTACTATATTGTGGAACTGGATTCACTTGATTCACTGCAAATGATTCAAATTTTTAGGTGATTCTCATGGTTTTTATTAAATAAAACGTTCTAAATTCTTTGTTTAATTTAGGGCTAGATGGTAAAGTGTGGATTTTCCATATTGTTTATAAAAAAAAATTGCACAATAAGAAAGTGACTCTACATTTTTTGCTTGCAACAGTGTGCGTTACAAAATGATCCCATGAAAAAATCTTGAGAAAACAGAATTAGGAACACGAGATGGGTTCGAAAGTGATCTATCTTTGTTACAAAAACTGTTATTTTAGGGAATTATAAAAGGCGTTTCTGACGAGATGTCAGCAGCGGCCCATAAGCCAAATTGCTATTTTAATTGGCCGTTTAAATGTTTGGATTCGATTTTCAAACACGAGTTCGAACAAAAAGTTTGAGAAAAAAAGGTTGGAATGCCAGCTGTCATAATTTTTGCAAGTGGCCAGTGTCATTTTTATCTGATTGATGATAATACATAGGAAGAATTAGAGATATTTCCAACATTTTTAGCTCTGTTTTTTATTAAATAAAAAGCCCTTTTAAGTTGGTAATGGAAATTAATATGAATGAAACAGACTTTATTAATGAATTGATCCAAACATAAAGCACGCAGGAATATAAAAGTTTACAGGAAACTCGTCTTAAAAAGCAATAAATAGCGATTAATGTTGTGTGAATTTTTAGAGCATAAAAATGCAAATGTCTGTTGACTACATCTTTACTTATTTACATCATTACTCTAGACTTTTGTTTACCGTTTAGTGATGTCCCTAAAATGTCTGTAACTCCTATTTAACAAATATTAAGTATGAAATAATATTTCCAAAAAAATTGTATTTAAGTATCGTATCAGCTATCTGGTTCCCATCATACAAGCTCTGCTTAGATTGGGGCTAGAAAGTGTTGTGTGAATTGTCCACATTATTATTAAGACTTCATCAACGTTGCTGGGCAGTCATTCCTCCAGCTGACGCATGGTGGTTCTCTGGAATAGCTACAGCTAGAAGGTTACTTTATATCTCCAGATTTAGAGCAAAATATACGGAGGTCTGCCCCTAAAAATTATCTAGGTATCCTGTTTAAAATTACTTTTTTAAAGAAAAATAAACTATATTATCCTATAAAACTTCGCGAACAGTCCCATCCCTAGTACTCGATAAACCAATGCACGTAATATTGAGTTACCGATGCGACAAGGATGGGACATTAGAAAGACTTGTGACGACAGTGTCCCACGAATGTATAATAGAGGATGACGTATCTTACTAATCGAGGATGACTATTCACTATTTATATCGTTGATGACGTCATTTCAGTGATCACGATTTAGAAAAAAGTGGTATCACAAGGGTCACTTTGAAACGTCTTAAGAGCGCATCGTGCGAAAATTTGAGATTTAAAAAAAAAATCATAACTAAATAACTAAGTGACATTTTAAAAATCGCAAAAGGACTAATTGTAGACTATACATTTGAGATTAATTCGAATTTAAGTGTGTTAAAAAAATATACTATTTAACATGACATTCTATTTAACGCTGACATACGATTTTCATTAGCGTCTACAATTAGTCCTTTTGCAATTTTTAAAATGTCACTTAGTTATTTAGTTATGATTTTTTTTTTTAAAAATCTCAAATTTTCGCACGATGCGCTCTTAAAGCTAGGTGAGTCTAGGTGTCAGTCTCACGCGACCAAGCCTAGAAGAACAGGCAGCATGATTTTCAGTAATCGTTCAAACTGATCGTATAAAACTCAAAACTAGAGTTCTGTAGGCCTACCATGAGCTCTGGCTGGCTCTGTCTCTGGTTCTGGTTTTGAGTCTGTGTGAGTGTTGACTAAATAAATCCTACGTTAAAACGTCACACACACAGTATAATGCATTGGTGAGCACTAACACAGACTCAAAACCAGAACCATAGACAGAGCCAGACAGAGCTCATGGTAGGCCTACAGAACCATTGTTCTGAGTTCGATCAGTAACTTACCTTAGAATAAATAAATCAATGCTTTTTCAAATATTTCTTCTTTGTAAATGTAAGAGCTTAGCTCTTGTCGGGGTTTTAACAGTTGTCTCCAATTAAGTCTTTCGAATGTGGCCTCCTTCACTTTTTAATATCTACTGTTAAAAAAAGGTATCAAGTTTCCATACTTCAAGCATTGATTAGTTTGGAGCTAAATATCTCTGCGTGAAAATGTCCACCACTAATATACTATAGTAGTTTATAGTTTTTTTTGTTATAGGCTGAAATTTGAACTCTCATAATATCAACCACATTTTTCAGACTTCTCAATTTTTCCGGGTTACTCCCGGTCATTTTTAGTCTGGGCTCTCTTTTTTTCATCCGTCTCTTTCACATCATTATATTATTACCAAGACTGAGGGTGAAGTACCTATAACTTATTTTTAAAAACGCGTTGACGCTATTTGACGGATCTCGTATTCGGGGTGTCAAGATTTGTCAAAATCCATGCACTTGCTGTTTACGGCATAAACACCCGTGGTGGTATTATAAATTATAAATAATTAATAATTATTAATAATTTTTTATATTAGGAAAAATAAAGTTTGGCGTTAGCATTTGTAATTATAATTTCGTTTTCATACATACTCAATTGCCCATGCGTATTCTAACTGCATCAACGAATTCACAATTTATCTTTTATTATTTATTAAAAATCTTTGACCTTGGTAATTTAACTAGAAATAAAAAAACTAAATAATTTTGATTGCCAATAAACTCTAAAAATCAAACAGTGTAATTTTAGCATTTATTTTTTTTATTACGTCCGTCATAGCGGTAGTTTTTTTATAAGAACCCATAGCTTAAGAGTACTTATGTTCTGAAGGGCTGTGATTAGCGGGTGATTAAGGTACATTCAACATAATCGTGTAATTATTTATTTATGTTTTAACGGCGGGTGTGTTTTTTGTGTAGTATAAGCAAAGGTTAGAGATGCAACATTTTGAACTCAACAAATACTCTCTGGCTTTTATTTTGGGTACGCTTTTTTATTCAAAAAAACGAAATTATTTAAGCTTGTGCTGAAGCTTTTATTTTGAAGCTTTTACTTTTATTTTAACCCCCATCTTCAAAAAAGTAGAGGTCATCAATTCGGTTGTATTTTGTGTGTACGCTGCCACTCACATTCAAAATAAATTGAAAAAATATTTTTTATCTGAAATATTCTTTGAAAAATATACACCTGAATAGATACCTCCTATTTTGACCTGTCTGCCTTCTGTGCCGTAGGCCGTTCGATCCCCACCGAGAACAAGTACTTGTGTGGTGTGCATAGATGTTTGTTCTCTTTCATCATCTTCCTGCCCTTATCCCAATTTATGTGGGGTTGGCACAGCATGTATTCCTCCTCCATTCCCCTCTTTATATTATTGTATTTATTCGACGAAAGATAGACCTACCTAATTTGACATGCTTAATTTTTTGTAATTATGTTCTTTAATGTAAAATCAATTATGTATTTAGAATGACAAAATGTAATTTACCTATTAACCCAGACCGTTCTAATTAATTAAGTTAACTATTATTTAAAATGTATGAATTTAAGTATTATATCAGTTTTCTGGTTCCCATAGTACAAGCTCTGCTTAATTTGGGGCTAGTGTAGTGTGGATTGTCAATATTTATTTATTGAATTGTCTGCAAGTTTGAGAGTGTACTGTGAGTGGAGCCGCAATAATGATATCTGCTCACGATCGCTAATGAAATGAGCAAGAACCAACAACACACGGACAGACAGACTCACAAGTCATTACGATATGGGGTTCAATCCCGGTGCCTGATTATGTAAATAAATAAAAAAAATTGTCTACCTAAACGAATACTAGATACCTCGTTTAGGAAACCGCCTCCGGCTTTTTTGACGTGACAACGTCTTATAATTCGATGAAGCCGGCTGCACGCACGATAAAACATGACGCCATGCGGCGTTACCACGCTCTGAGGCGTTCCATTTAAAGCTTGATTGAAGTGCAAGCGAGAGCGCGGAACGAGTGACAAAGAGGCACGCACGGCCTCCGCGTTCGGCAGCGTTCGACATCTGTCTCTCTCCTACTTGAGTGAGCGATGCGTCCGCGTGAACAGCTGTATGACGTTGTCACGTTCAACTGTCGTCAGTAAACCGACTTTACAGACAACCGATTTTTTTTTACAACTAGCTAGGAACAAGCATAGGCCCACCTGATGTTAAGTGTAACCATTGCCTATAATAAATCCTTGCCTCGTCAGGAACGTGCCCTACTATGC